>WKFP01013425.1:218603-305668 GCA_011057875.1 Pterocles orientalis
GGAGAGGGAGGATGCCAAAACTCACGGAACGGAGATAAACGAGTGTCCCGGGCCGAGAGCTAACGGCAACTGTGGGGGGAGGGGGGGGGAAAGGCCTTGGGAGAGCGAATGCAGGTCCCAAAAGCGAGATGAATCTGGAGCCAAAGGGAAGTGAAAAGCCAGCTCTCCCGGAAGAGCCCTCTCCTATATACTGGGTATGACGTGTATGGGATGGAAAAATTGGTCAGTCTGCTTCTCAATCTTGACCTAAAAGCAAATCCCAAGCTAGAAGCTGGACTGTCTCTCCCCCCCCCCCGGCTCTGTCTATGGAGAGGAGAGAGGCTGAATGTATTTGTCCTTGAGGACAAATAGCAATATCCTAGCAATAACTATAAACGTTCTTCTCTTATCAGTTCTCTCCTGAGCAGGAATCCAAAACATACCTTCTTCTAGCTATTTATGAAGAGAAGGGAAAAGGAAAAAAAATTGACTTTCCTCTGCTTAACCCACGACACTGCTCCTGCTGGCAACACTGTTTCTGATGCAAGCCAGGATGCCGTTGGCCTTCTTGGCCACCTTGGCACACTGCTGGCTCATGTTCAGCCGAGCATCAATCAATACCCCCAGGTCCATTTCCTCTACGCAGTCTTCCAGCCACTCTGCCCCAAGCCTGTAGCGTCACCCGGGGTTGTTGTAGCCAAAGTGCAGGACCCAGCATTTGGTCTTGGTGAACCTCATCCCATAGGCTTCAGCCCAGCTCTCCAGCCTGTCCAGATCCCTCTGTAGGGCCTCGCTACCCCCAGGCAGATCCACACTCCCAGCCAATTTGGTATCATCTGCAAACTTACTGAGGGTGCACTCTATGCCCTCATCAAGGTCATCAATAAAGATATTGAAGAGGACAGGCCCCAGCACCGACCCCTGGGGAACACCACTCATGACCGGTAGCCATTTGGACTTAACTCCGTTCACCACCACTCTCTGAGCCCGGCCCTCCAGCCAGCTCCTTACCCAGCCAAGAGTGTACCCATCCAAGCCACGGGCTGCCAGCTTCTGCAGGAGAATACTGTGGGAGACAGTGTCAAAGGCTTTGCTGAAGTCTAGGTAGACCACATCAACAGCCTTTTCCTCATCCAGCAGATGGGTCACTAGATCATAGAAGGAGATCAGGTTGGTCAAACAGGACCTGCCCTTCATGAACCCATGCTGGCTAGGCCTGATCCCCCGGTCATCCCGCACATGCCGCATGATCTCCCTCAAGACAATCTGCTCCATAACCTTCCCTGGAACCGAGGTCAGGCTAACAGGCCTGTAGTTCCCCAGATCCTCCTTACGACCTTTCTTGTAAATGGGAGTCACATTGGTAAGCCTCCAGTCTTCTGGGACCTCACTAATCAACAAGGAGCGCTGTTAGATGATGGAAAGCGGCTCGGCTATCACCTCCGCCAGTTCCCTCAGCACTCTCGGGTGGATCTCATCTGGCCCCATGGACTTGTGGCAGTCCAGTTGGAGTAGTAAGTCTCTGACTGTTTCTTCCAGAATCACAGGGGGGTTAGCGTGATCCCCAGCCGAGACTACCAGGTCAGAGAGAGGAGTACCTTGACGACAACTGGTCTGACTTTTAAAGACAGACATAAAGAAGGCATTCAGAACCTCTGCCTTTTCCTTATCCTCAGTGGTCACATTCCCAACCTCATCCAGTAAAGAGTGGATATTCTCCTTTGTCCTCCTCTTACTGTTAATATATTTATAAAAGAGTTTCTTATTCCTTTTCACCCCAGTGGCCAGGTTAAATTCAAGCTGGGCTTTTGCCTTTCTGATTTCATCTCTACACATCCTAACGGCTTCCTTGTATTCATTCTGAGTTGCCTGTCCCTCCTTCCACAGCAGTAGATTCTCTTTCTCTCGGAGCCTCAAGAATAGCTCCCTATTCATCCATGCCGGTCTTCTTCCCCGCCGGCTCATTTTGCAGCTCAGGGGGACTGCCTGCTCCTGCGCCCTTAAGACTTCCTTCTTGAAGAGCAGCCAGCTCTCTTGGACTCCTTTACTCGCTAAGACTGAATGTCAGGGGACTCCCCCTATTAGTCTCTTGAGCAATTCAAAGTCCGCCTTCCGGAAGTCCAAGGTAGCAGTTTTACTATTCCCCCTCCAAGCTCCACCATGAATCGAGAAATCTATCATTTCATGGTCACTGTGTCCAAGACAGCCCCCAGTCTCCACATCTCCCACCAGACCTTCCCTATTTGTGAACAGCAGGTCTAGCAGGGCAGTTCCTCTCGTGGGCTCTCTGACCAGCTGCATCAGGAAGTTGTCCTCTATGCATTCCAGAAACCTCCTAGACTGCTTCTTCTGTGCTGTGCTGTACTCCCAGCATATGACAGGGAAGTTGAAGTCCCCAATGAGGACAAGGGCTGGTGACTGTGCAGCTTGTGCCAGCTGCTTATAGAGTACCTCATCTGTCTCTTCATCCTGGTTTGGAGGTCTATAACAGATGCCCACCAGGATGTCTGCCTTGTCAGCACTTCCTCTGACCTTTACCCATAGGGATTCAATGTTATCATCCCCAGTCACAATCTCAGTAGCATAAAAGCATTCCCTAACGTAGAGAGCCACACCACCACCCCTTCCTTCTTTGCCTATCCTTCCTGAAGAGTTCTTAGCCATCCATTGCAGCGCTCCAGTCATGGGAGCAATCCCACCATGTTTCCGTTATGGCAACTAGGTCGTAGTTTGCCTGTCGCACAATGGCTTCCAACTCTTCTTGCTTGTTGCCCATGCTGCGTGCATTAGTGTAGACGCACCTCATCTGAGCCCCTCGCTTCTCTCCTAACCCCAATACCACTTCCCCAGGCTGATCTCTAGTGGGCCTGGCTTTATCCCCTTCCCCCTTCCTATCTAGTTTAAAGCTCTGTCCTCAAGTCCCGCCAGCTCCTGGGCAAGTATCCGTTTCCCTTTTGGAGACAGGCAATTTCCATCAGCAGACCTCAGGCCAGGTGCCGAGCAGACCGCCCCGTGATCAAAGAATCCAAAATTTTTGCGTTTGCACCAGCCTCTCAGCTATGCATTTATAAGATGGCTTTTCCTGGTCATCTCAGTGTTTGTCCCTGCCACCAAAGGAATACTGGCAAACACTACTTGTATGCCCGCTTCACCAGCTAACTTCCCCAGTCTCCTAAAATCATTTTTTATAATCCTCAGGCTTCTGTCAGCAATCCCATCGCTGCTGGCCTGAACTATCAATAAAGGGTAATAATCAGAGGGGCGGATAAGGCTGGGGAGGTTTCTAGAAATATCCCTGACCTGGGCCGGTAGGGTCAGGCCGACGTATTGGACCCTCTGTTCCTCTCAGAAGTGAGTTGCCTACAACTATCACCCTCCTTTCTTTCTTGGAAGAGGCAGTCTTCAAACATGGAGCCAACCGCCTCACCTTGGGCAAGCTTGGCAGCAGTGCTTCGACGTCATCATGACTTACTCTGGTTTCAGGGCTTCATACCTGTTACAGAGAAGGACCAGGGGAACCGAGCTAGGTCGGGATGGGGGTTGCCTGCAACGCCGGGCTGAGACCTGCTGCCATTCCTCCTTTCAAGCTGTCTCTCCATGTTTGGCTATGGTGAGAGACAGGGTCCATTACTCCCTCAGTCTGGGAAGTGCAATCTCTGCACCTTTCTTGCAGAGAGTCACTCCACCAGTCAATCTCCCGCTCACACTCTCTGATGGTCCGCAGTCTATCTACCTCTTCCCTAAGCTCCACCACCAGGTTGAGCAGCTTGTCCAGCTGCTCACACCGCACACAAGTGGCATCCTTTCCATCCTCCCCCGGCAGCAGCAGGCTGAGGCACTCCCGGCAGCCAGAGACCTGAACTGCCACATTATTGAGCAGACCCTCTGTCTGGGTTGCCACAGTCTTTGCATGGGAAGCCCGTTTCCTGGTGAGGACCATGTTTGAAGTGCTGGCGTCAGGGCCTGTCAACAAGAGAGCAAGTCACCTGAGAATGATCTCTCCTCTCTCATACATCAGGATTGGTATCCTTACAGTTAGAAACAAATGCATCCCGCATCCAAACTGCTGTATAGACCCCTGTGGACACAAGATACTGGAGTACTGCTATTACCAGAAAGTATAGCTCCCCAGTTCTGCAGATTGTAATATACTTTTTTTTTTTTTTCTCATGGGTTTCCTCTTTTAGGAGATGAAACAATGAGACAGCCCTTTTTTATGATACTAAGTGATAACACACTGCTTTCAGAAGCCACTGGACACAAGCTGCTGAGATACAGCCTTCTCTATGGTGGATGAGGTAGACCCTACCAGAAGAAATGGAGAAAAAAGAGCTTTTGAATATCGTGACCTTTTCCAAGTCTTTTGTCACTAGATTTCTTGCTGCATTTTCCTCAGCCTTCCTTTTGCTACTGTTAGTGGCTAGAATTCCTTCCTGTTACCTTTTGCATTACTCACTGGCTTCAGCTCTCGCTGAATTACGTCCACCCTTTCCCTACCACTATCCCTCTGTGCTTGGGCAAATGTTCTTTCCATCTGGGTCACCCAGCTGCTCTTCTACCTTTCTTTCAGCATTCAGTTTCACTCAGGACCTCTCTAGTTATCTGTGCTGGCCTTCTGCCATGCATGTTCAATTTTGCGTGTGTTAGAACAGACCACACTTGTGCTTTGAGAAGGTTATCCTTGAAGATTAACCAGACCTCCTAGGGGATGCTGCCAAGTAGATCCCTGAGTAATCCAAGGCGTTTGCTCTATTGAAGCTTAGGGTTGTAATATTCTTATTTATCCTACTAATTTCTCTTAAGTTGTTAAATACTACAGCCACATGGTTGTTAACGCCAAGGCTGCCCTTGTTCTTCACGTAATCCATCAGTTCTTCCTTCTTTGTAAGGTACAGGTCCTGCAATGCATTCTGCCTTAATTGACTTGTTGATCTCTTGAATGAAGTAGTTGTCATCAACACACTCCAGAAATCTTCTGTATAATACTGTGCTATGTTGACTTTTCAGAAAGTATCGACATCATTAAAATCCCCCATGAGTTCCAGGCCTTGCAGTTGTTTCATGCAGCTGTGTAAAGAAGGTATAATCTCCACTTTGTTGATTTCTATCCATCTACTGCTGTTTCCCAGTTGCATAAGCTATCCCACCATGTCTCTGTAATATGAATAAAATGTCTCTGCAGTTATGCATTAACTTCTGACACCTCTGTTTTTCCCTATGCTGTGTTCACTCATGCACATATGCAGCATTGCTCCATCCATCCATCCATCCATCCATCCATCCATCCATCCCCAAGTCTTGCTACTTCTGTAAAGAAGCATGAGAGCTTCCAACATCCCTTTGTCCCCTGGACACTTCCTTACTGTTCCATGCTAGTTCACTGTTCTTCAGTTTTGGTTGTCCTCTTCTGATATATATAGCTTAACTTCTTGTCATTTAGAAGAATGCTGTTGCACAGCAGAACTCAATCTATGTGCGTCTAAAGAAACAGATGAACAACTTAATAAAATAATATAGCGTCCTGAAGTAAATCTTAAATCTTTGTTCTTAAAACTTTTTTGTGGATTTCGGCTCAGAGTAAATCAGCATAACTGGAATGCATAGATCAAATTCAGCAGAGGATTAACATGAAATACATTTGAATTCCATTTAAAATTGATCCCAAAATAAATGTATGTGGCAAAAGACTGCAGCTTGCACCCATGTGGCATTGAACAGGGAGTCAAATAAGTACAACTTAAGTATCAAACCTGTGACTGGTCTGTAGCATGTTCCTCTTGTATAGAGTCTGCCTGGTAGTCTGATGGGAGGGGAAATCTGGACCCTACCCACTGTAAAATGACAAAGGTGTAAATTTTCATTTGGTCTTTTTGGGAAAAAAAAAGGTGCCTGACTGTAGCTGGCACTAAATCTAGTGGAAATATTTGTTCAAAACCAGAGTAAAACAGAATCACATACAAAATACCGCTTTGTCTAAGACTGAAAAGCAGTGCAGAATTACAGCCTTTGCATGAGATAATCCATCATGAAACAATTATTTTGTATTATAATCCTAGTCGTTGTTCATAAAAAGTAGCAGGTTTTATTTTATGCCACTCCTCTTTGTGTGTGTAGCATGATGAACAAAGCTCCTTACACTAATAATTCACACTTAAGATATAAAATTCTAGAAAAATATGCCTGGAAATGGCTTTGAAAAAGCTACATCATACATCAGAGTTGGTTAAAAAAAAGAATCACTTTTGAAACACCACCCAAATTTTGTTAGGAAGTGCTCCAAATTATTCCTGGTCCTCTGCTGGTGTAAAGAAGTCTGCAGACAATCAAGAGATCCAGTCACAGATCTCCTCAACAGTAGAATTTATCCTCAAAGGTTTAGTATTTATAATCCTATTATTTTCTAATCCTATTATTGTAATGTTTGGATGAATTGAATGTATTTCCCCCTTAATCTCTGTGTGATCTCACATATTTCCCGTCAATTATGACTTCTGGCTGACCCTACAAATACTTTGTCCTTCAATACTTAAAAATAAATCTCTAGAATAGTTAGGAACATTGTATTTTCTGCAGGTGCACCTTACTGTTAGCTAATATCTCTTGACAAAGCCCATTCTTATAGAGATGTTTGATCCTCACCTGATCTTCATCATGTATTTTTGCTTTTCACTTGCTCAGTAAGTGGCCATGGTGATGCAATGTTTATTTTAAAATTGCATTTGTGCCTGTGCGTGGAATAGAGGAATATCTACAGAGTTACACATAGTATACAGGAAAAAAAATGCTATGCAATTTTAAATTGCATGGATTTAATGCTATTTAAGGGTTTAACAGTGACATCATATATCACAAGAAGGTATGAATTAATTTATATCCTGCCATAAGCCTAAGATAACATTATAGCCTCAATTTTGAGAGTTGATTATTTCTGCATTTCCTTTGCAATTACATTTTCATTTACTTTGCTACCCTCCAACTTGCTTGCTTGTTTTGCCCTTTTGCCCTTTATCCATGATCTCCTGTTTCTACTTTTCCTTCCCATCATGCTCCAGAATGTTATACTTGAATGAGCCATACAGAGTTTCCATATAAACAGGTTTATTTTCTGCCAGCAAAACCCTCTATACGTCAGAGAAAAACTAAGATGTTAAGGGCATTAAAAAGAGAAGAATCAGGCCTCTTGACCTGAGTACCCTTGAAACTTACAAGAAGAATGTCAAAGTAAAGAGATAGTTAGGTGACAATTCAAACACTAATGATAAGATTTGCTTTTACTTAACAGCAGTGTGTTTAATTCTACTATCAACACAGTATTTGAGAAATACCTTCCCTTGTGATTGTTATGTAAACTCATTTTACGACCCCCTGCAAACAGTTTAGGCTTTGGTTCCTCTGTAACATACAAACTGATGGAAGACAAACTTCCTTTTCTTGTTGTCCATCTATCCAAAAGATTGACAAGGACAGTGCCATGTGAATTATACTGGTAAGACAGACAGGTCTGGCATACATTTACCTGGCCAAATTTTTCCTTTGTTTTCTTTAACAATAGCACATATCAGAGAACTCTACAAAATAAACATTTTACATCAATTATTTATGAAGTATTCGCCTCTTGGAAAAAGGCTATGTAAGCAAATTATAAATGCTTCCAGTAAAATAAGCCTCAAAAAAAACTTAGGATGACCAAGACAAGAGGCAATACATAAAAATTAAAACACGTGAAACTCTATCTGAAACCAAGAAGTCGCTTGTATGCTTTGGGGGGGTGGTCACACCCTAGACCAAGTTGCCCAGAGAGGTAGTAGATTCTCCATCCTTGGAGATACTCAAAGCCTGACTGGACATGGTCTTGAGCAACTGGCTCTGTGTACCCCTGCTTGAGCATGACTGTTGAACCAGACGACCTCCAGAGGTCCCTTACCACCTCAACCATTCTCTGGTTATGTGGTTTATAAAAAAGGCCTGGGTTGTTGATCTCCCAGAAAAAGACTCAGGAAATCTTGTTTATTGTATTTTGGTTTGTACGTTCTTGCTTGGCTGATAATTGAATGGACTAGAACTATCTCTCCTTCTTTGCTAATAGTTTGCTTGTATAAATTACAACAAAAAATAGCTGCGCCTATTATAGATATCTTCTGTTTCTTCCCCACCTTAGTATGCCTATGTCCAGACATTACACTTCGAGTTTGCTCCACAGTTTCTCAATAATAAAACTAAAGTGGTCCAAATAAATTACAGGAATTTTAAACCTTTGATATTCCAGGTCAACTCCATTTCTACAGTGGCAGTTTCTAACCTTTAATGAAGAAATATATTACTGTCAAAAGTAGTCTCTGTCTCATAAGAAGGTCACCCTCAGATCAGGCTGTACGACAAATATCATGCTGGTATACAGAATCATAGAATCATAGTATCATAGAATGGTTTGGGTTGGAAGGGTCCTTAAAGATCATTGAGTTCCCACCCCCTGATATGGGCAGAGACACCTTCCATTAGACCAGGTTGCTCAAAGCCTCATCCAACCAATCCAGAATTTACTACTGTCTTAGAGTAGCAGGGGTATGAACTCTGGAGCTTCCCCGGAGGTACTGAGTTCTTAGATGATATTGTATAGAACCAGGAAATTTCATCATCACCTACAAAAGAGGAAGACCAGGTTTTCCTAAACTCCCAGGTGGCACAAACTTTTGAACCGGCTTCTCACTTATATGACATAATAAGGTAGATGCATCGAGTGCACCCTCAGCAAGTTCGCGGATGATACTAAGCTGAGTGGTGCTGTCAACACACTGGAAGGAAGGAAAGCCATCCAGAGAGATCTGGACAGGCTGGAGAAGTGGGCCCGTGTAAACCTAATGAGGTTTAATAAGGCCAAGTGCAGGGTGCTGCACTTGGGTCGGGGCAACCCCACGTATTTATACAAACTGGGGGAAGTTCTCCTTGAGAGCAGCCCTGCGGAGAAGGACTTGGGGGTCCTGGTGGACGAGAAGCTGGACATGAGCCGGCAGTGCGTGCTTGCAGCCCGCAAAGCCAGCTGTGTTTTGGGCTGCATTAAGAAAGGGGTGGCCAGCAGGGAGAAGGAGGTGATTGTGCCCCTCTACTCGGCTCTTGTGAGGCCCCATCTGGAGTACTGTGTCCAGGCCTGGGGCCCCCAGAACAGGAAGGACGTGGAGCTCTTGGAAAGGGTTCAGAGGAGGGCCACTAAGATGATCAGAGGGCTGGAGCACCTCTCCTATGAGGAAAGGTTGAGGGAACTGGGCTTGTTTAGCTTGGAGAAGAGAAGGCTCCGGGGAGACCTCATTGCGGCCTTCCAGTACTTGAAGGGAGCCTATAAACAGGAGGGGGAGCGACTGTTTACGAGGCTGGATAGTGATAGGACAAGGGGGAATGGTTTTAAACTAAGACAGGGGAGGTTTAAGTTAGAGATTAGAAGAAAGTTTTTCACCCAAAGGGTGGTGGCACACTGGAACAGGTTGCCCAGGGAGGTCGTGGATGCCCCATCCCTGGAGGCATTCAAGGCCAGGCTGGATGTGGCTCTGAGCAGCCTGGTCTGGTGGTTGGCGGCCCTGCATATGGCGGGGGGTTGAAACTAGATGATCACTATGGTCCTTTTCAACCCAGGCCATTCTATGATTTTATGCTAATTTTTTGCCTGCTTCCACATGTTCTCATACAGGGGAGGAAATAATCTCAGCTGAAGGAAGTCAATGAGATAGCAGGAGTGTCTGTGGGACACTGGAGAATTTCTCTTGGGGAAGGAGTACATGCAGATGAAGACTTAAATATTTGATGTTTAGAGATACCAAGGGAAGTTTACTCAAAGAACAAATTCAGAAAGAATATCTAAGGAAAGAAGAACAGTTTCATTATGTGTGAAAATATAAAAAAATTACACAGCAAAGAAGAAATGACACCTTCAGGATGGGGGACAACCCACTGGAAGTGATGGAGGTTTTAAACATCAGTGACAGGGCAAGTGTATATGTCTTCATGGTTCCTCAATTTTTCTTCCTCTCTGATTGTTGACTGGTATATTTTTAGTCTAAAGCCGCCTACACAGAAATGTTCAGAATGATCTTAATATGTAAAAGCAAAATAAAACCATATAAAGCAATTTTCAACAGGCAATGAGCAACTGAATATTGGGTAGCAAAGAGTTAGAGGAAATATATTCCTATAGGAGTAACAAAAGATTATACTAGTTAATACCCTCAAAACCCACGTATCTGGGCTTTTCAGAGGTCAGTGTAGAAGATGACCATTGCCTGTTCTTTCATCCAAAGCAGCATCTCACAGGAAGCCTGCTCAAAATGAACTGTGAAATGGCTCCAAACATTATCATGTTTATCCACTTATTTACCATTGAATTGCTAGTTAATACTGATTACGAAACAGCTGAAAAATTATTTCCGAATTACCAGTGCCTCTGCAGCAAAATCCAATGCCAGCAGCAGAAAAGTAAAAAAAAATCTGTCTTACAAGACACTTGACTGAATGGGCAAGCATAAATATCCCACATGTTTGCCCTGAAAACACCACAAGATTAAAAGCTAGGCTTCAAAGTGCTCCTTTGAAAGCACAACATAGTGGTTTTGATTTTTCCTTACTCAATAACAAATCCAGTATTTGAACTGTCTCTGACATTCCTCATACTGTGCCACATGTGAACCAAACTCTTCTGCACCGTCCTGACAAGAGGCTGGCTGTATATTGTTGCTAGAGCCTGAACAGAAGGTATATCTTGTTATGACTAGTAAACATTTGGGACAGAACAAACACTTAATGCAGATTCACAGCCTAAACTCCCTGATGCTCCTTTATCTAAAAATAGGCATAAGCTTAGGAAATATAGTTTTCCAGATAATATTTATATTGAAATGTTTTCAAAAGTATACTTAGACTGAAATCTTTGGAACTGTGTTGTTGGGTTGGGTTTTGTGTTTGTTTGGTTTTGTTTTTGATAAAGGGTTTTGTTTTTTTTTCATTCTAGATAATATCAAGTTGTATGGTGACTTCACATTTAACCGGAGCTTTTAGGTGTTACCAATACATCAATAGCAAATAACACAACTCAGTGACATCCTTTCACTCTGCTGATCTCCACCCCAAACATCCCTGTGTACAGATGGTGTGGAGAGTCAGTCTTCTATTGATCTCCCGCTTTAAGTTTTCTGGTAACATTGCATAGAATTAGTTACTTAGGGAAACTGTTTAGAGAAGCAGATTACTGGAGAAACACAGGAATAAAAATGCTGTGTGAAAAGTACATTCCAGCTTCCAAACTGATGTCTATGTCAAGTAAGTATTAACAGTACTTCTAAAAAATATTGACAGCAATGTGGAGAGGAAAAGTAATTTGTCTAAAGGCCACAGGAGGAGTAATTTTCAGAGCTGGGACTATAGGTCTGGAAATGCTTGTCACTGAGGACTGCACTTCACCTGACTTCCCTGACAGAGAATGAGGGAACATGGTAAATAGCAAATATCCACTGTTTTTGTAACTGCAGTGCTGGGACTCCTCTAATCGCAGAGCAGGTCAGTTTTTCTTCTTGCTGCTTGCTTGCCACAAGCATTTCAATGAGCTTGCTGAGTCACTGGGGAAAGTGTCAGGACGGGAACAGTACAGAGCAGTAATTAAGAAATAAGGACTTTTGAAGGGACTTTTTATTCTGAGCTTTCTCTCCACAAACCCCCCTTCTTTTTCTCACAGTCTAGCACCCATAAATGCTGCATCACCTCTGTAACAGTTACAGATGATGCACTCAAAACATCAAGTATACAGTGCAAATCTGGACCCTTCCCATCCTCTCCAAAAAATATACAGTATTTATTAGTGATCCAAGTAGCTGTGTTGTTTTAACGGCTCAAATATCACAGGACAACCGCCCAAGCTATGTTAAATGTCCCCAAGTTAAATCAGCAGCAGTGCTTCTTAAATATCAGGATTTGATCTACCTGGAGTCAACAGCTGAACAGCAGACACATCAAAATCTGAGCAACAATGACCTCAGAGCTATGCATTTTTATCAGGTGCTGGATTCCCTGGCACACTGAAGGCAAGGGTGAGAAAAATGCTAAACTAGTCTGGCTCCAAGGTTAATACTCAAATTAAATCACTGGCTTTAAAGAACATCTAAATCTGTGACTCCAAGTTGGACAGCATTTCACAACTTTCCTGCCTTAACAGTGAGAAATGCTAATGAGTCCTAGGCAGGAGATGCAAATAGACTGGAAAGTAGGAAATTCCAGTAGGAAATTCTCCTCCATATATTCATAGGGGCACAATGACACCACTGCTGTGTATGGGAAATATATGCTACACTCAGATATGGACATAGAAGGTGCTAGCTGTAGCTCTTGTGTCTCTCTTCTAAGTTTGTTTTTCAGTCTAGTCTTGAAAAACAAATGTACTGTGAAATGTACACATCTACTCCAAAGATGTGAGAGCTCCCATGAATCACAGCAACACTTTCTGAAGGGGGAAGCTCTTTCAGGGAGAGTAATGATGTCTACCAAGTCATGAGTCTGCAGTAAAGCAACAAAAAAAGGAAAGATCTGCCTTCTTCTTACCACAGTCAGACATACGGTGGGGAACTTCTTTTCCTTCCCCTGATCTCCCTTTCTCTCTTCTCTCTCCCCCACAACGCTTTCCGGTTCAGGATTTAGACCACAGTGTTGGCAAAACCCAACAATGGTGCATGAAAAACACCACAACAATGCTTCTCCCTATCTGAACTGTCCATTTCTTTAGTGCTTTCTGATGATGTTGTATTGTGTGAGGTTAAATTTCCCTTCTCTGAATCCTACACCTTACTTGTGGCCAAATGAAAGAAAAGAAACACTTCCACCATGAGGATCTGCCCAGCGAGCTGACCCAGTTGAGATCCAGCATGGTAAATCCTTGCCACATCTGCAAACCAGCCCAACCTATGATTTTTTTTTCTTTCTGTTCTATATTACGTATTTCATGGATATGATGAAATGGGTGTGGAATATATTGATTTTCCACTTATCATCACACATTCCCAAGGCAGTCAGATGTCACTGTTACACAGATGGCACATACCTCAGTGTTCATCAGACTCTTAGTTGCATGGCTTGACTTTCTTGTTGTCAGCTAAGAGAAGGGCTTGAGAGGAAGCTGAATTTCACTGTGGAGCCATTAATCATCTAGTCCCTGCTCCCCACGAGCTGCACACGTGTGCCTTGAGCAGGATAGTTGTGCTGAATCCAAGCTGAGACACATTGCAGTGTTTCTGGTCCCAAGGATCAACAAGAACTTGAAAGGAAAATAGGCTTTTTTATTCCCCAGTCTGTCTCCTAATCAATAAAAGAGAAAAGTGGATTTGTAAACAGTTGATTAGATCTGCAAACAGACCATCTCCTTCCCTCTTTTGTGAGTTAGATGGAAACAGAAGTGCCATATCTGCAGCAGGCTGGATGTCAACACGTGCTCAGGGACAAAGTGATTTATTTTTGGGGAAAAAAAAATAAATCTGCTGCTTCAGAGATGCAGTATCCATTCTTGTCCACTTCAGGTTCCTGAGGGCCCAGAACAACAGTAGCCCTGCTGCTTGCAGAAGCTCTGCAGACCCCAGAGCCTCCATCTTTCTGGGACACCAAAGCTCCACTCTAAGCCTTGCAGGAGGCTGGTGATCTTCCCCTGCCTACCACCAGCATCCTGGCTACCAATATCCCCCCTCCTTTACACAAGCAGAATGGTTTTCTGTTCAGAAAGCATGTGCAGAGCATTCCTCTAATGCCTTTAGTAGGTGGGCTCACACAGTGTGACCAGAACAACTGTTGGCTGAGGTCAGACAACCAGGAAAACAATAATGTCTCCAGCCTCTCGAGTGTGGTAACTCTCACATCAGTATTAAGGCTGTTTACACTGTACTCCGGAGGTTAACATCTCTTGCAGCTGACCTCAATCAGCAGCCATGTAGACCACCTGGGGAAGAGGGAGTGGAAGGGGTACAAAAGGCTTTATTAAACCCAGAAAGAACAAAAGGAAGAGAGCTCTGAACCCTCCAACAAAAGGAGAAAAGTTCTCATGTAGAAGGAAGCCAGGTGATTTTTTTTTTTTTAAACAGCTTTTTCCCCTCCTTTGTATTTCATCCACTAAAACCTGTCTCATATCTGCAGCTGCAGGGGGGAGATCCTCCAACCTAACTCCCCTGACTTAAAAAAAATGTATTAATCTTGCAGCTGCTAATAGAGAGCAAAAGAAGAGAGTTTTGTTGAACTAAGTAGTGAAGGATGTAGGAGATATTAACTTGAGCCCTCTCTTGGTCTCATGTGCTCATATTTTCATGTTGTCATAAAGAGTCCTGTCAAGACCATCATTGTAGCAGGGCCCAGCAGTGCAGGTGGTATGCAGGACTAGCCGCATGCGGTATGTTTCAGTAGCAGTGCTGTTGTGGCCATTGGTGGTGGCACCGTGGCTCTGAGCAATAGCAGTAGTTTTATAACTGTGAAAAAAATGAACACTTTTTTTGTGGGGAGGGTTTTGTGATCTGGGTAGGTAAGTATTTAATATAGTAATCAGGGTTCTTCAAAACTCAGCTGCAGTCACATGATTTTTTGGTATTTCTAGTAGGCTTCAAGGTGAAAATTTCCTCAAATCCTTGGACAGGTTTGGTTCCCAACTAGGTGCCATCGACAATGTATTTTAAAAAATACTGTTAAAGGCTTTTCAAATCTTAGTGACTCAGCTTTTTTTGAAGAAAGATAACTTATGTTAGGCAAATCTGTTGGTAGTAATCACCATTACCATGATAAAAAAAAATCATGACATAATGATGCCTGGTGCTAACATATATGCACACAGAAGGAGAGGTAAAATTTAAATTTGTTATACAGAAGGAAATTAAGGCACAGAAATCCAGATTCATCTTAGCTAATTTTAGGTAAGGGAGGCACTTAATTAGAATTCCAGTTGTCGTCATCTTCCCAGCTAGTCACTGGAAAAAGACAGGTACATCAAAGGGCAAATAAACCTATATTTTAAATCTGAATTGCCTCTCAGATGTCCCTTTCCCTCAACTGATGAGCAAGAGAACCTAAAGCAATTATGATCTTAATTAGATGCCTCTCTTATATCTCTGAAGTTAGGCTGGGATAAACCAGACCAAAGAAACTAAATGATTGTCCAATGAACATGAGGCAAAGCATGTGGCTGGAAACCAGTCCTGGTCCATTGCTTGATTACAAATAACATTATTTCACATATATCCCTTGTATCTATTGGGTTTTCAACTTGCTCATTTTTAGTAAGATAGGAAAATAAAAGCCTGGATTGAAAATGATAACACTGATGTTATTAGTAACACTGAACTGGTGACAAAAAGCTATCATTGAAGGTTTATATCTTTCAGCATAATGTCCAATAACACAGAAGACACTGATTTACTTTTTTTCTTGCAAGAGCTGCTGGGTCAGCTGAAGCAGGGTGTATCTGTAATTGTCTGATGCATGGACTCAGCAAAAAAGATCTTTGAAACCCTCAAACTAGTGGAACACATTTCCCAGAGTCTGATGAAAACTGCCTGTTATCTTTACCCTTAAATGCAGGGCGCAACAAAAAGACAAGATTGCAAAGTTCAATGAGAGAAAGAGGTTCCCGTTTGAAAATTTTTTGGAGGAGAGCTGTTTGACTTTAGGCTGACCAGTTAACCATTTCAGTTGGGTGATATTTAAGAGTAAACTGGAACAGGGATCAAAAACTTGTTCTCAGAAAAGTTCCCATGTGACACCCTTGCTTGGTCTTATTCTGCCACACAGATGAGCCAGAGGGACCCAAAGCAGCATTTGGAGAATCCTCAGGTTGATGGATTGCAGACAGCAGGTGCAAAGGGGTCATTAAATGATTGCTTCACAAGCTTCTGTGTAAGAGACACAGAAAAGAAGGAAAGGCTCTTCCAGAAGGACAAGTGTCTCCTGATGGGTCAGAAGATGCCCCAGTCAGTATCAGCAAGCTGCAATGCCACAGTTTAATACACGAGAAGTTTGTCTAAATTTTGGAAAAATCTTATAGCAGCTCAAAGCAGGGGGATTACCGTGTGCTGAGTCTGTGAAACATTGCAGAATTTTCCAAACCTGAGATATTCATCTGCTGAAAAGGCGACACCATGCCATGCAAATGTTATTCAGGAAAACATCTTCATGCAGGTGCTGCACTGGACCAACCAGGGGTGTTGCTGCCTGGATCTACTGTTCACGAGTAAGGAAGAACTGGGTGGAGATGTGCTAGTCAATGGCAACTTTGGTTGTAATGACAATGTTACAGCAGGGTAACATCTCAAGAGGATTGATGGCGACAAGAAGGAAAGTACAGAACTCAGCGGGCTTCAGCTTGCTCAGGGAACTGGTGGATGGGAACCTGTAACAGGCAATTCTGAAGGGTAAAGGAGCTCAGGAGGGCCTCCTTTGGAGAAGGTCAGCCTTCTCCAAAGTGAAAAATGATGCGCCCCAAAGTTCAGGAAAATTAGTAGATTTGTCAGGATACTGGCTTGGCTAAACAGGGAACTCATAGCTGAGCTCCAGTATGAAGAGGACAAGTACAGGAGGTGGAAGAAGGCAAAAGTCAATGTTTAACCAGACTTGAATCTAGCAAGGGATGTCAAGGGCAAGAAGAAAATCCTCTATGGATCTACTAGCAGGAAATCCAGACTGCTGAACGGGGTGAGTAATGTAGTGTCAGTTGATGTAGATAATGCTGAGGTACTCAGTGTCGTCTTCGTCTTGGTAGGTATGTCTCAGGACTTTGTATCTAGAGACAGGGTTCCAGATGATGTCTCAGGCCTTTGTATCTAGAAACAGGGTTCCAGATGAGAGGAACAGGCATTGACAGAAGTGCTCAGACCCTTGAGTCAGAGATCTCCTGAGAATCTCAGCCCACACAGGTCCATGGGACAAGATGGGAAATGTTCAAGGTTGCCCCTCACAATGCTGGCAGCATTGTCAGGACACTCTCTGCTGTCTTTGAAGGGTAAGAGAGATTGGGGGAGGACTTGGAAAGAGGACAGAAAGGCAAAGTTGCACCTATCTGCAGAAAGGGAAAGAAGTTTGATCCAAGGAAGTACAGGCTATCGAGCCTATGAGGCTACAGGAAGATAAAGTCAGTCTCCTTTCTGAGATGTATACTGGGAGAGTGAAATAAATTGAAACAGAGGGCTGGCACTGTATGTAAGTACAATAATTTCACTACAGGTATAACTAAACCTTGAGCTCTGTGCTTAGTTTCCCAGAGAGGTTGTGGAACCTGCATCACCAGAGGTTTTCAAGACCTAATTGAACAAAGTCCAGGGAGACCTAGCCTGAGCTCACTGTTGACTCTGCTTTGAACTGGAGGATGGAACAGAAGACTTGCCAAGGTTCCTCCTAACCTGAATGTTCCTGTGTTTCTCTGATGATGCAAACACATATGCATCTAATTACTATTACACAGGGGAAGTGTTGAGTTCATGGAAACAAATGAAGATTTGAAACTATCCAGTGCAGCAGGGATGCTAGCTGTCTGAGGGACTGCAGAAGAACATTGTGAGATTGTGTGACTGAAAAATAAAATAGAATACGAAACTGAATGGAGAAAAAATTGAACTGATGAACATGAAAAAGAGATCCCAGTTTTACTTATGAACTGATGGGCTATGACTTCAATGTTACCATACAGGAGTATAATGGGGATGCATTGCTGAGATATTTCCATGAACATGTGAACTTAGAGCCTGGTGGCAGTCAGAAAAGAAAAGCGAATGCCAGGAAATGGAGAAAAAAATTAGACACTACCATTGTGGAATTGCAGAAGGTTCTTATAAGGGCCAAATGGATGAACAATAATGCAGAATAACTTCCATATGAAGTATGACTACGTAAAAGTCTGGAAAAGAGGGGATGTGGGGTGGGAGAGATTTGGTAGAGTTCTGCAGGCCATGAGTGGCATACAGAGCATGAATAAAGACTGACTGTTCACCATCTCTTCTAATGTGGAGATGGAGGCATCAAAGAAGCAAAAGTTGGGGGAAACAAAAGAGGCTATGGCTGGAAAAAGGCCTCTTCTTGCCAGAGAACATCAGGGAAGCTGTAAGTTTAGGTGGACTGAAGTGAGACTGAGCAATTTCATAAAACAGGAATCTATTGAGGATTATGTACAATTTACATAGCATTTGCATAAAAATCCCTTCCAACTCAGGAAGTATCAGAGTTGAAAGTAAGGGAAGGCTGAAAGAGCACTAAGGGAACTAACACATACAGTTGCTTTCTTCTTTCTCTCCTCTGGACATCCATTATGGCCACTTCCTAAATGGGAAATGATCACTGACCAGATCCAGTATGATGATGAAATTTCTGCCATTATTACAATGGCATCTTCATCTTATGGGGATGTTGACAATGAGTGGGAAGTCCTCTGTTAGAAGGATGTGGCTACTCACATAGACACATATTTGATGACAAATAGTTTAGGGTTTTGAGGGCATGTGGCAAAATTTAGTGAGGAGTTGCCTCAGTTTGTCTCTTCAAACAATTTACAGGAAGGGGTTAGCTTAAAGCAGCACTCCTGGACTCTACCCAGGCAACAACACAATCAATTAAAGAGTTACGAGTAAAGCAGATACTCTGGATTATATATTCCCCTATTTTTTAGATCAGGTCTTTGTGAATACATTATTATAATTTGTAAAATATATTTTTCTGATGATAATTGAAAATCATAAGGAAAGACTAATCATCATTACTTAACCAGTTCTGCCTTACAGAAAGCACTATGAACTCCACATAGAATCTGAATTTAGAGTATTCCTTTTCATAAAAAAGTTCATCAACAACAACCTTGCCTGGAGTTCCCTAGTTAGAACTGCACATTTCCTTAAGTGTTTAGCAATTAGGTTTTGAGACATAATATTGCAGCAAGGATCAAAAAGATAAGTGAACAGTTATACATCTTTATGAATATGCTGTCTCTTCAAATTAATATTCTTTTGGCTCATGTATACATAAATCGACAAATCTAACTGTTAAAGTTTGCCTGTGCACAAAATAATACTTTCTCAAGGGTTGGTACAAAACTGTGGAACCAAATCCTACAAAATGAGCCCAAGGACCTCTGCAAACATCACCAGCCTTTGCTTCCAGGACAAGACACATCTCATTATCTTCATTTTCCAAGATAAATCCTGCATTGTGTATTAAAGAACAACAGCAACACGAACCCTATGAAAAGCAAAACCAACTTTGCATGCTTACTTCCAGGAGGAGGATAAAAGGCAAAATGGATCACCAACACCAGTCAACTTGTTTTTTTCATCACTCACTTGCTCAGATATCCCACTGCTGTAAACAGAAAGGATCTGAATAAAAAAATAAAACAAAATATTGAAAGGCTGTGTAAAATCAGATCTGGTAGGAAAAGCAGATTTAGGGAAAGGAGTTTCTGATTTTTTGTAAGCATAATTATTCCCCTATATGTGTGTGTATACATGAGTGTATAGCACAGTCAAATGCTCGTACACAGCAGTCATCATAAAATGATGAAGTTTTTCTGATTTTTGCCACACTTTCAATGTATAAGTTCACACATTATATTAATTTATATTATAGTTAAACTAAGCATACAAAAAATTAAATACTTTTCCCAGTTATTAGCGTGGCTTTTGGCTTTCTGTTTTCTCAAAAGCAAGATTCCTGCCCAAATCTGTGCTTGTCCTTCTGAGCTATATTTTTTCTAAAAAGAACAAATGCAGGTCACAGATGAATCCCACCCGACTTGTTGCAATTTCTAGTTCTTTAATCTTGTGCCACAGCTCAAGGTTACGTTGACCCATGTGATTCTCAGTAAAACAAGTGATTGGGGGTGGAAAAAAGCTAACGGGATTCTTGTGAAAAACCGTGTTTAATTCTATTTGGAGAAAAAAATCATCTCTCTCAGTAAGATGATGGCTGAAAACTGCAAAAAGCTCACGCAAATATATAGCACTGTATCATTCTTGTTTTAATAAAAACAATTTATATGCAGGGTAGTGAACATGAGGAAAGTTATGGAAAACATTTCTCACCCAAGGACAGAGTACCAGATGTGCTAAGACTTATGGGAGCAATCAAAGGTGGCCATGGCTCTGCTGTGGGCCTTATTAAGTTACACGGTGATCCAGCACCTTCAACTTATTAAGCTGTCGGGAGTTTCAGTGATTAAAACCAAAGAAAGGTCAGTCACAGACCTTCAGCATTTCCCTGGACTGGTATTTTCTTTTAGGCCTTAGACCCTAATGAAGACACTTCACTCGATACATGTATTTTTTTTAATTGGTCTTTTGAGCTGGATTTGTCCATAGCTTGAGAAAATCTTCAATAGATTTTGCTTCCTCAGAACTCCACATACAGTTATCAAAAATCCCAACCAATAGCAAGAGATGAGGCCTTATAGGATGGCTTTGCATATCATCACTGTGGAGATCAAAGGAACAGGTTAACGGGGATCTGGAGAAGTTTAATTATGTCCTAGGTAAGGAATGAGGGTTAGTGGCTGTAGGTGGGGCCGTTATAAATAAGCTTTCAAAGCTCTGATAGCTGAAGTCTAATGTTTGTAAAAGGTATAATAAACCTAGTATTTCTTAAGGATTTAAGGTTGCCAAAATCAACCCTGCTAGTCCTAAAAAGCCACATGGTAGAAATGGACATCATGTGCTCCAGGTACGAGAGATGTCAACACTATTTTCTGAGCCCTTCTCAGGTGGGTTAAAGGTTGTTGTTTCATCTACAGGGACACATATAACTGCCTAAAAATCCTTAACTATAACACCACTATGAAGTGTTGTTTAACTCAGCTTCTTCATCTCTGGGTATCTGATGTGGTCAAAAAATTAGCAAGCATCCAGAACCCCCTTCAAAACCTGTATTTTTTGTTTGTTTGTTTGTTTCCTTTGGTGCTACCTGTATTGGTTATGACAGCATATTTAGCATGAAATAGTACTTCTGCAATACATAAGCCCCTTGTCCTTACAAGCTTTTAATGCATCTGTAATGATACACCTTCGAAGCCTGGCACACAGTGGCTTGTATTTATTTTACAATACTAGTGTATTAAAAGCAGGCTGGCTGTTTTCATGTTACACAAGATAAGGTAGGAAGTTTTTGTACCCTTTACAATCTAACAAACAGAAATTACCACCCTGTTACAAAACATAACGTGATCATTCTGCTCCATTAAGATTCGTAGCCTTCTGGTACCCTCTTTCATTTTCTTTTTGAAATTGTTGATTATTAAGTGCTTCAAGATCAGTGGCACACTTTTGTAGTTGTTTTAATATACCTTTTTATATGCATGTAACAATATTCATTATCGCATGGTGGATCAATATGAAACTAAAAAGAAATTTACATGATAGGTTTTAACACTTGAGAAACTGCAAAGTACTTAATCCTATTAATTAAAATAAAATGTGTTTTTCCATCATCTCTAGATTATTCTGTTCTCATGCTATAATTCTGCTTTTTACTCGGTACACTATAGGAACCCCACAGGAACTCCCAGGATCACAGGGAAATCCTGCTTGAGGGACTAGGGAAGGAAGAAGGGAGCTGGGAGCAGGGATTGTGTTTGTGGTGGAGTGTCACATCAGGTGGATGTTCCGGCCAACACATTTTTGGAGTGGTATCTGCGGCATTGAGGTGATGAAATAAGGAGAAGTGGTGTTATTCTTCTACCTATCTCTCCTTTAGCTCATGAAACAGAACCCTGAAGAATGAAGATATATTGATTTCTGGTTGCTGAAACACCCAGTTGCATTTTGTTCTCTTTTATTCAGTTGTTTAACCAACTTTAGAATAATAGGGTTTTTTTGAAGCTAAGCTTCAGTTATAATTTATAATGAACGTATCTATGAAAACATGCCTATCCTGCACTAGAGTATGGGAACTAGAAGACTAGAAGCCTGTGCTTCCACAGAGTTGGTAAGGACCATATACCATTATCTTTTACCAGTGCAGTTGATTTTATTCAGTGTTTGGCCACAACACTTCAGTAAAATTTCTGGCCTTTGCTGGAACTACAGGATACTCTGTTGAATTTAGCTAACTACCCAAAAGTTGATAGGAAGTCAAAGGACATGGCTACTGAAATGCAGATAGCTTCTTGCATCTGGAACGACCTTGGTTCATGTCACTCTGTTAGTCTAATAGACCAGAATGACCCCTTCAGTGCTGCTTGGCTTGATAAATCCCTTATAAAAGAATCGACAAAAAAATACCTACACTACCTGCATCATAGGCCACAACAGATTCTTTAGAACTATCTATTTATCAGATAAATAATTTTTCAAATACACACTAGGTTGTTCAATAAATATTTTTTATTTTCTAAAGAAGACTCTGGGTCCCTATTCTAGGATTTATTTTTAGGCAGATAAATAGCAATCAAAATCCTCCTTCTTTTAAAGTTGAGAGTTTCTTATTCCAACTAAGTGAATCTTCTTTCATTTTCTTTTTTTTTTTAAAAAAAAAAAAAAAAAAAAAGGGAAGTTTTCCTGTTTCAGAGAGGGGAAACTAAGGCAGAACTTTGTGCATCAACTTGTAAAATGATCCAGTAATTGGCAGAGCAAAGGAAGGAGTAACACTGATTTAATTTTCTCTTTGCCAAATCCACAGAATCATTTTTCTCTCTTATCTTCCATTATGCAAATAATAAAAGTTTGCACTTGCCTTCACTGATGGTGTGCTAGAGGAGTGACACTGAGAACTTCAGGGCTTCGATTTCCTTTTAGAACCACAAGGTTATGTAAGAAAAAAGAGGAGGAAGAAAAAAAAAAGACATCTTCCAAGCTAAAATGTTCTATTGTGTCAAGGGTTGCAAAACCAAACTTAGCTTTTTATAATAAAAATAGTGTCACATCCAACTTCCATTCCTGACTCCATCAAACTCTGAAGTGTTCTGAAGTAGCAGAGAGCTGCAGTGCAATACAATCTGCAGAATAACAGCAATATTTTCAAACATGTGGTAATGTTTTTCCACACACACAAAAGTGACCCAATCCTGACAAGGAACCAGACTGTTTCAAAAATAATGTTAACTTTGACAACTCCTATAGCTATTTTATATTATGTTAAACTCAATATTACTGACTTTTTCTGAGACTTGAAAAGAGCACTGTGCTTGTCCTCATCCCAGTGGTTATGAATAAGTGGCTATTCGTACAGCCATCAACCCACAGGAAAAATTGGGGTTTTGAGCCACATGCCCAACCCTCCTATATTCCTGTGAATTAACACCTAGAAAATGCATGTGATGGATACATATCCTTTTTATGATATAACATTTAAAAGGCTTTTATTGTGGCTTATTCAAGGCAGACATAAGAGCCCTGTTTCACCCCGACCAATGTCAGTGGCAAATTCTGATTGATCCTGCTCAGGAACAGGACTGAGTCTTTCACTGTCAAAGATTTCTTTTGAGAGCTGACATTTGCATAGAATCCTTCTTCCCTGCAAAGCATTTTATTACAAATTACTGTGGTTATCTCTAAACAGCATAAGCACTTTTTAAAAACTGGGTTTTTTTTTAAATTTATTATACTTAATAGTTAAAAATTAATAACACTCATGGGAGGTAAGCTGGACCAAACTGGACAGTCAATGAACTACTACTTTACGTCAGTTCTCAAATTAACGCTTTTTTTTGCCTGTTACTAACCCAAGACAAACTACATTCCATTTGATTAATTAATGATGGGAAGCCCAAAGAAATAATGGAAAAATTTAAGCTGTGCTTTGAAATGACAAATATTTGTCTTTTTGATATTCCTCAGTACAAGTGTGAAATAGAATTTATTGAAGTTCAGCAGCTGTATAAAAATGTTCCATAGCTAGAATACAGAATGATTTAATAAGTTCTATGAAAAGTCAATTTGCATGAGATCAGCACCTAGCCTATAATGGGTGGTAATGGATTGTTGGCTTGATTTTATACCACTTGACATCAGATTACAATACACTGAATAAATGTTAACCTATAATCCCTTTAGTAAAAGCTGGCATTGTTTGTCTTCTCTTGTAGAGACCACATTGATTTTCTTTTATTGGATGCTCAAGTGCTGCACCTCAGATTGATTACTTTGAATTATATGTGCAGAGAACACTTTTATTATTTTAAACAGGAGTCTTAACATTAAAGTGATGCGTCGTGTCCGTCCGTGTGTCCCCCCCTGCTACACTGCTAAAAGTATACTTACTCTACCATTTAATTTGTATTTCTTTCATTTTCCCATTTCTTTTCACGGCTGCTGTGATGCTGACCCCTGCTCTGCCCCTATGCCCCTTGACCCTGACACATCTGACCAGTGAAGACTCTGGGGGTGGCAAATTAATAGAAGCATTGCTTGTTAATTGCATAAGAGGAAAGCCAAGAATTCATCACCTCAGTCATGGCCATTGCTTCCCTTTGACCCCCTTTTCCCACAAGGCTCTTGCTGGTGGTCACATCTGTGGTTTTTCTATATCCTACATATTTGCCGTATAATTATTCAGCATCAAATGTTATTAATCAAATCGATGCTGTGTTTTAAATGGAAATTGCTGGAATACAAGGATTCATTTCATCCTAAAAATCTTGATGGCTTTAGCACATGGAATCCAATTGGAATATAAAAGAAGGGATGTAGAGACCTGATTGAATTAGGAGAGGCATGCTGCACATTAAATTACATATGCCAGCAGGGGTCCATGCTTTTATAGTAAAATACTACTGTAGAGTGTATACATCTTATAGCTCTTGTGATTTCTTTACAATGGTCAGTGCTATTGTGATAAATAGGGTTATAACACCCATTTACATTTCAAAATACATGTTTTTAAATGGCATCTGGTATTTCATAAGTGTTTGTTTTATTTCAGTTGCTTTAAATATTTCTTCAAATAGACAGTGTTGACAAAGCAGCAAACAGCGTGTTGATACTTCATACTGCGTGGTTAAGGAAATTTTGTCCTTTTCGCTACCTTACATACTCTTAATTATGGATGAGTAAACAGTCTCAGAAAAAAAAAAAAAAAGTCATGAAAAGCTTTGTTGTGATGTTGTAACCATGCTAAACACCCAAAACAAATTGCTACTTAGCCATTTTGGTGATTTCTGGCCTCCTTTCACTCCCTGTGTAAGTTTCTAGCTTCTTCCCAGTGAACCTGCTGGGCAAAGGGCAGGCTGGGAAGTTAGAAATTGATAAACCATTAAAAAAATTGCAGACAGAACAGTGATGTTACAGACAGATTCAATGAGCAGCTTGCACTGCTTTGTTGGACCTGACATACAAGCTTGTGAAAACTGGTCCTAGACGTGTGTTCCCTTTGAAATCCAGTAAGTAAGGATTTTCCCCTTCAGAACGGGACATATTTTTGATTGTTTGATAGCAGGACCTTCAGAGAAAAAAGAAGGGATACTGCTATGCCATGTGCAAACATTTTAAGACCAGAAGACACCCAAAGGAGAAAGGTGCCACCTCAAAGTTTTCTTTCCTCAGTAGATTGGGTCCCTGCAGGTGCTGAAGTACACCAAAATGCTCTGGAGATCTTTGGTTGCCATTGTTATGTTAAGATTTGAGCACCCAGTTTTGCATAATTACCTCTGGGTAGTCTATTTTTCAGTGTGGGCCTCCCTCCAATATCTTCTGTCTTACTTTGTGTTTACCTAATTAGATAAAACCCAACCCTAAAAGCAAACAAAGACAATGTGTTTTTGTGTTTGTGAAATTCTGCTCATGTTGTTTTCACTAGGCTATATCATAAGCTGTCCTGTATCAACAGGCATACTTATCAGGAAATCAAAGTTTTCCCAAAACGCAAATTGGAAAACAAGCACAGTTCAGGGAAGGAAACTGGAGCATATCTCTCTTCTAGCTCAGCTTGAGCTCTACTCATTTTCAGCATCACAGCACAGAGCAAAAGGGTGGGTGACATGCTTCCTGGATGGGAGGCATCATCAAAGATTTCTGTATGTCCCTACCCTCAGTGTAGCATGATAATTCAGAAGAGATTTATACACAAAATCCTCAGAAAATGCATTCTATAAGTAATAAAATTATGTGTTATCATGCAAATCCAGTCTTAATACAAGATTGAAATTACTCAAAAGATGTTTACACCAATGTAGTAATGAAACTGCATTTGGCAATCACAAAAACAAGTTACTACGGTCTATTTTATGACATAAATTATTTCACTTTAGTATCTCTCCTGTCAAATTAGATTAATTTACTTACCAAATTTTACATATAGTTCATGATTAGTTGCAAAAGAAGATTAGTCATGAAATAAGTCATCTTAACATCCAGACACAGGATTTTAATAACAACTTGATATACAAAGACTGTTAGGTGCTGTCTGCTAGTGAGAAATAAATAATACCCTAGACCCTTCGCTGTAATTACCATCATTCACTGTACATACAGGATCTGCAGTGCGACTCATGCTGGTTCAGAGTTAGAAGTGCTTAACATCCCTTGCCCGGCTCCTAGCAAAAGCCATGGAATAGGAGAGGAAAACTGGTGGGCAACGGGAAGACGTTCACCCACTTGAGACCCACAGGTGACTTCCCACAGTGGTTCAAATATTGTGGGTAACTAAATGAAGGCCTTTTTTCCATGTCCAAGCCCCTAGAACCACACAGCCATATGATCCTGTGAAGAGAGGTCCTTCTCCTTTCCTGGGATGAGAAGTTCCATCAACATGTCAGTGATGCTCCCTGGTCACTGAGAAAGTCACATATTCAGTGATGTAGATGCAGTGACTGTTTTCTCCAAAATTACATGCAAAATATCTCCAGTTTGATTTTTTCTTAACTTTCCAGGGGGGTGAGAATGGTTATCCATCTTTTCACACATGTGGACCTCAGAAACTTTGTCACTTTCCATTCCACCATTTTCCATTTACCCAGACAGCCGACAGTGCTTAACCTTAAGTTAATGGGACTCAAGCACATTCTTTAACAGACTTTTTAAGTAGTTATGAACTGTTGAATTGAAACTCAAATTATATGCTGTACATCATGGCTTCTCTCCTCCCATATATTCTTCTAAGTGACTGAACGGAGGACACCCTCCAAATTTTGGAAGCCCCTTTGCACAAAGAAGTGACATCTTTGCAATGAATAAACTTTGTGAGGGTAAGGGATGATAACAGAACAAATTCTCTTTATACAGTAGTCTGCAAATTACATATTGCAGTGTAAGAGAATCCAGCTGAATAAATTACATTCAAAGGACGAGGTCTAGATTCTCCTTGCAGTACAGTACACAGATAATGGAAAGCATGTTCTAAGAATATAGCCATGCAGATAACAAGCTATAAAACACAAAATGATCTGGTGAAATCTTTGTGAAACACATAACTGATAACAGCTAAGAATTTTTCAAAGAAAACATTTGCAAAGTGCTCATGTTTAACGTTTTTGCTGTTTAAAGAAAAAATAAACTCACAACAAAACAGCAAAACCTTTAAATGACAGATTTGTGCAAATTGGGCTTGCTCCTCAGTTCCTAATTGACTGTATCATGCAGGGATGGGAAGAGAACAGGTTTATACCCATGCCTTTCTGTAGAAGGTGTGACAAAGGAATTTACAAACCCAAGTGATGTACTTCTTTGTGTAACATATGCACCTATTTCACAAGGTTTCTAACACACTGAACATGGTGGGGGAAAGCATTTGAAATAATTAGAGAGTAAATTACCCATCTGAGCATTTAAGAAATAATACATAGATTGCCCTTTTTGTAAAAGCCCAAGTTTTTAATACACATATTGCCTGTTTTAAAACAGAACAATGCAGAAGGCTGAAGGTTTAGACCAGCCTCGATATCCCTCCTCACACCATCTCAGATAGCCCAGGACATCTCAACAAACACTTGAAATGCTACCAAACCCTGGCCGCCACTTCACATGATTTATGTTGTCATTAATGTCAAGCTATCAGTGGACAAGAGTAAAAGAGACAACAGCAAAGCTGACTAAAAACAAATAGTTTTGATTAAACTCAAGGACGTTTGGTACAGCTTTCAGCAAAGAGGCATTCATCATTTCCAAAGCTGACCTTGTTTTTTTTCATCCCAAATGCAAACATAATACGTGTAGGGATTCCAACAAAATCTTTGAAGTAGACTATAGCTAAATTATGTTTTTTAGGTTGAAGTAATTAAGAGCAGCACCAGCATGTTTTTTTCTGTGGGGTCAGTTTTGCCAATAATTGTCCCAGCCCCCTAAAATTTGCATCTCTGGGTTTTGGTTTTTTTTTTTTTGTTTTGTTTTGTTTTTTTTCCCCCCTGTAAGATATGAAGACTGTCCTTTAGGTCTGAGGCAGTTTTCATTCCAGGAAAAGAGATCCCTATAGTATTTTCAGAGGAGATCAACATCCACAGATGCACACCACCCTTAAAAGTGTACCCCATAGTAAAATGGCAATGTCAACACAGCCTAATAATAGACAGAATAGAAAAAATAACTAAAAAAAAAAAGGAAAATAAATCATGCCAAGCAGAATAAATTATTGTCATAGAGAACACTTATCTGTATAAATGCAGAATTACTCCAGAGGTCTTTAGCTTAGTTTTACAGAACTCGAAATGTGAATAGTAGACCACACTCTTAACAAACACAGAAGATATTTAGTTGTCTTTTTTTTTATACTGATTTTTTTGTTTGTAAGACCATAAACATATGTGCTGGTGTAACATGCCTGTGCAAGTGTGTCCTGTGCATATGTGTGTGTATCAACAGAGAGAGAACAGACAGTATAATGGAATTTTTTGCCAGGCAACCTCAAACTGAATCAAGCCACCTCAGGAATCACATTTCAGGCCTATGAGAAATCTACTCTAAGTATTAAAAATGCAGATGGAAAGTAATATTTCAAGCTTTAAAAACATTATTAAAAATCCCTTTTCCATAATAATGGGTATTATTTTTGAAGCTAATGAGGATTTGTACAGAAGTTCATCTTCCTTAGAACAGGAGTAGTTGCTTCCCTCTAAATCTTTAAAATCTTTACAAAAATCTCACTCTCTTCTGCTCTCTCATTCTAATAATCAGCTTATAGTATTATTATTTCACAGTCTATAGCAGCAAGGTTAAATGTGTCCTTCCAGCAAACATGCCTTTCATAACTTAGCATGCAATTAGATTATTAATGTAAAATTAGAGAAGGGCTACTGTGGTTTCAGGACAAAATAATTAAATGATTGTATTTCAATTTTAATTGTTTATACAAGTACCTAAAACTTTTAATTTGTTTTTTTCATATCATTATAATATGTAGGCCAAATAATATCCCCCACTCCTTTGGTGTGTACCAAGAAAAGGAGTGGCACCTACCACTTCCAGTTGCAATCGCTTTCTCAAGACACACTTGAAACAGAAAATTTAGCTTCTAAAATTAGTCACACTTACTCTGATTAACAAATACTTTCTGCTTAGAGCTTTTATGGGAAAAAAAGTCAGGCTGTATTGTAAGTATTAACTGTGCATGAGAACATTTGTAATATCACCCTTGGAGAATAATAAACAGAGAGATTGAAATTCTGACATAGTTTACAGAACAATAATCCAGACATCTGTTATAATGACAAGGGATTTGAGCAGAATAGAGAGTACATGGGAAAGCTATGCTACTTTTAGTACAGTTATAACGTTAAATCAAAGTGCTGCAGCTCAAGGCAGCTTGCTGCTAATATAAACAATTTTCTACATATTCCTGGGCCACAAGCCAGATCTCAGAATTCAGTTACAAGCACAAGGTCAAGAGGGAATCAACGGTATGAAATTACCATGTATGAATCAACAGAATAAATGGATAATTTAAGATGAAAACAAATTAGAAGGTATACTCTCACTTAACTCATCAAATAAATTTGCTGAGTAACTTCATACACTGAATAAGTTGTAGGATCTGCAGAGGCCTTAATGCATTTATTCCTTAAAACCACAGCATCAGCATTTTTTGAGGCAGGCTTACAAAATCACTTTTTTATGTGTTCTTCTTTCTGTATCCAACATCTGACTACAATTATGAAGATAAATATTTAATCATGTCATTTGTTCAAGAGAAAAGTAAACAGGATTTCTTTGAAGATTACATTCTTGCCTCCATATTATACCCAGGAAAACCACACTTTTATCTCATTTCTGGCCTCATTTCATCCTCCATGCTCAAAACAGGCCTTTTCATGCTGCAGCAAATGTGAAAGATTCACTGTAGCTAATGAGGAAGAGGGCTTTCCTTCAGAAGACTTTGAAAGCAATCTTCATAACAACGTAGGATTATGCATACGTTTGTTAAAGACCACATTTGTTTTTTAATTTGCCCACACAAGCAGACACGCAACAAATGTGTGAGCCACTCGCAGGTTGATGAATGTTTTGAGCATCCATGGACACAGTAACTCACGTTCCTGAAGGTCTAAGAGGAAGAAAACAGCTTTTAAATGTTATCAAAGACAATGCATTTCTATCTTTCTCACTTGGCTTTACACTACTGGAGTGAAAGGTCACTCAGCATCAGCACATTTAGTGGGTTCATCCTAAATAACTGTCTTAAACCCATGATTTCAATAGGGATTAATGTTTTCCCAAGAGTACCTCACTCTCTTCATTAACTCTAGTCTGAGTAATCAGTTCAAACTTGGTGCCTCACATGTAGAAAGTTGCAGTTGGGTGATGGGAATCCCTCCAAAGACGTTACTCTTCATCACTCCCAGCTAATTTCAGCATTTCCCACAAAACATAGCCTGAACATCTGCAGAGCAAATTGTTCCTCTCTTTCTGTAGATTGCCCTGAAAAGTCACCACTAATGGTTCAATCTCTGCAGCTGTTAAGTCACAGTCATTCTATTAAAACATCTGCAATTACTGCCAGCTACTAAATGTTTCAATAGCAAGGACATGAGGCAATGAACTAATTTTGTGTAAGCAACTGAGCAGACGTTATTTAATAACTTTTGATTGCTACTGACTTGCATAGAATTATGACCACTGCTCTTGAGGTGAAATGTCTTTTTACTGGTTTTGTAACTGTTGAATATATTGACAAAATATAGCTCATGTTTTTAATAACTGTGATATACATTTGATTCAAAAATACAAGGGTGTGACTATTTCTTTGTGAAAACACTTCCTGATTTTGTTCCTCTGCAGGATGATTTATAGTCCACCTTCTTTCCAGGGAGGTGCTAATATCAGACACCACAATCAACTGTAACCATAAGTATTTCTTCTTGCTAGCCAGGAGAAGACCAGGGATGCAACATTAGATCTCATGAGATGTCAGCTCTCAGATCAGATGTTGGAACTGAAATCTGCATCAGGAAGGCTTAGCACTCGAAACCACAGAAATGGGAACGTCATTTAGGATCTCTTAAATACTTCCAAGATTGAAAAGTGGATGAAAGCTGTTAACTAGCTAGATGGAATAAACTTCAACTTATCCAGCTGTAGGAGAAATAAATTTTAGCTCTTCCATCTCCAGAGAAAATATCCCTGCTCTCGTTGTCATTGCTTAAATATTAATAACCATCACTTAATGATGATCCCACTACGACATTTACTCTCTGAACTCATTGAGGATGAACTATGAATAAGACTAGTAAAAAAAAAGTTTTTAAAAAATGTCATGAAGCCATGAAAACTGTGCTGCATTTTCGTGCTATGTGTGGCCCACTCTGAGATTTCATCCTGATGGTGTCCTTTTTGCATACTAGAGCATGACCATCATTGCACCTTCAGAGCCTCTGTTCTTCCCAAAGGCAGGGTAAGGAGCAAGCCTTGGAGTAAGGCCAGCACCATGTGGTCCATGATGATCTGCTGTAAGAAAACACAACCATGATGCAGGTTTCCGTCTCCCAGCTTGTCCCTCGGGCACTTAGACAATGTTCATTATTGTATGGTCAACCCTTTGTTCACATCATTTCTTCTTCACCACACTAATATTTCCAGGAGTGAACTAATTAAAATTAAGGGAAGACTTCAGCATGAGGACCAGATTAAGGACTAACAAGAGAAGGCAAAAAACTCTCGCAACAGTGTTTCTATGATGGAATGTCAACTGATTATCCTCCATCTAGTGGTGCTATGACTTCACCTTCTAAGTCATGTATACAGTTAATCTTAAATATTTTGCAAGCTCATTGGTCACAAGGAGAAAGTTCCTGAGAGAGTGTTTTAACAGCACTGTGTCTCTGAAGCCAAGCTTTTTCAGGAATGCCACTGACATATGTCAGCATCACAGTTCCTCAAAATGGAAAAGTGTGGGACTGTCCATGAATGGATGGCTTTCCCTGACATGTTTGCCCAATAAAAAAAGCTTGTATAGGTTATACTAGAAGTCACTAATTTTTCAAAGCATTTTCTCCTTTAGCTTGGTAAATACAGTATTCTTACACAGTGTTTCCTGAATAAGCAGTACTTGACAGCAGCATTTTTAGAATAAAACCTGTAGATTTATTTTTAAATTCGAGGAACTTTTATGTTTAATATTTAATGTTGAATATTTCTTTATTTAATCTACAATGTTATATAGCAGTTTTATCCCCTTTCACAAAAGCTAGAATGCAGCCTTCTTGTCAGTGTGGGACAATTTTTTAAAATACATTTGTCTCTCTTGGTTTAAATCAGTTCACAAGCTAACTCACAGAAGCTACAGAGACATGTCAGAATGGAGGCAGCAACAGTATAAAGGAGCCAACAAAAACATTTCTTCAAAAGAATTTTACATCACTTTTGGATAATAGGGAAACATCCTGTACTACAACTACTGAGTTGTAGATAGATAAAGATCTAGGTATCAAGAGAAAAGTCACTGGAATTTTCTGGGGGGTTTTGTTTGTTTTTTTTCTTAAAAAAAAAAGAAAATATGCTTTTATATTGGTTGCACCACATGAATCTTAGCACAAATATCTTGAAAACCTGGTACTGCAGGGCATTAAAGCTACAACTGAATTCTTCTGGAAACATCTGTGTAGCCAGTTCTTCCTGATTTTAGTAACTGAGCTCTCCACTCTTGGGGAAAAGACAGAAGAGAGAGAAATAATTAGTAAAAGGCACCACTGAATAAATACTTGTGTTTAAGTTGCTCCAGGAGGGATGAATATTCAGACCTGTGCTGTAGTAGGATTCAGACTTTGATAGTCACAGGAGGGAACAATACTGTCAAGAGGTAAAAATGTATGCTTGGGTTTTTCTTATGCTTTTTCAATTAGTCCACCACAGCCATCCATGTATATGTGTCTTCATAAAGGAAGGCTCCACTATTCTGGGGCCAGCATTACAGAAATTATCCTCACCTTGGGATCTCAGCAAGGATGTAGGGAATGGTGCAAATTGGATTCTCCCTCCCTTGTGTGGGAGAAAATGTGTAAGTGAGTAACAGAGAAAGAAGCATTTAGCAAGACTTTTATTCAACATAAATGTCAGCCTTTGCCTCGTGAAACATCAGCTACAGAGGAATTAGGCCTGTGAGAATTGATTCCCAGTCCCTTGTACAGGGTGTTTTTTTTTCACTTGACTAACTGTGCCAGTGCCAGGGGTTGTAACTTAAAAGGTCTGTATATGTCTGTAAATAAAAATATTTCCAGGACGGATTGTGAGGGAGGGCTACTTAAACATCACCTCTTGCTTAAGGCTGCGTCTGAAGTGGCAACCTAGCCTTTCATTTGATTGTAGCATATTTTGCCAATTAGACCCAGAACAGCAAAGAACTGAGGCACATGAACAGCCCTGTGGGAGCCAACACACCTACACTTAAAATTAAAACCAAGTTCAAGTATTTTTCTGGATAAAGATACGTACTTAAAATTATAGCTATATTAAATTCTTCACCACCATCATTGACAGGACTTCAAAGCTCTTCTTGGGCTTGTCCACAAAGGATGGGAAAACATTCGAGTTTCTAGTAAACATTCGTGCTGAAGCATTTTAGGTGATAAACTCATTCCATCCAGCAGTTAAATATTATTGTGTGTGCCAAAACAAAATTGTAATCCTGGGAGTGGGTGTCATGTAAAATTGCCATTTTAAAGGAAAACTACAGTGATTAGCTCTAATACTTTTGATAGCTCAATTAATGTTTGCTTAGAAAAACATTATGTAGCAAAAATTTAGTATTTGGCCTACAAAAGCACGCAAGTAACTGTGTAGTGCTCAGCTCATCTCTCAGCTCTTTCAGGTTTTTAATTTAGGATTCTGTTTATACATTTGTACATGGCTTATATTTTAGCAGTTTGTGCAGAAGTTCTCATTTTCCAGCAAATAACAAAATTTGCTTATTCGTTAAGCAAATGGTTAAGATTGCTTAACAAGTCTTGTGAATATAGAATAACCACTGCACTTAACTGCTGAAATTTGTCACTTCTTACCTGGCATTTGCACTAGGAATGTTTCTTTTTTTTTGCAGAGGTCTCACTTTGTTATAGAGAGCAATAGTAATTAAATCTTTTTGCACCATCTTGGGACATATATTCTATATTGAGTTCAAAGAAACACTGGAAACCAATAAATGAGTCCCAGGCAGCATTTTCTACAGCATTTGAGGATATCTCACGATCATTTCCCACCCGCGTGCTGACAAACCTGTATGAGGGAACTCATGATATTTCATGAATACCTAACCTGAGATGTTTCAGCAGTTGGAAGTATTAAAAGCCATAATCCCCCTTTTTTTGGGGGGTCAAAAAAACCAATACCTTTTCATAAGTGCAAACATTAAATGGATAATATCACAAAATTAAGTCAGGAACTTTGTGTGGAGGAATAAACAACCGTAGATGTGTTCACCATGTTAAATGGGGATGGTTATAATTGCAGGTACTTCGCAAAGAACGAGTTTACTGTTCATTCTCCATACTGATTGCTGTGTTACCTTACTACAGCTAACTCTGGCATTTGGGCTATGTGCTAACATACAGGTGCTGGGATTGAAATGTCCATGGTTTTAAGGGCTGGTATATGTAAAGTACATCCCTCCTCAGGCTAAACCTCCTAACTGTCCACAAAATGCAGACTGGTTTTTACCTCACAAATTGCCTAAAAGCAAAGAGTTCTTTAGTGGTAGTATCTTAAACCAGTTCTAATCAGTGTGAGCAAATTATATACAAATTACATTGACATTACTCAAATATTCAATAATACCCTATTTAAAGCTTGAGTCAAATTCATGTGATTGGTGTACGGGAATGGAAAAGTGGTACTAAAAAGAGACACACCAAGAGAAAGAGCTGCTGTGCATAAAGTTCAGACCAGGCAACTTCACCTGGGATAAAAACTGGGATCTCCTTTACACATCTTAAGTAAAGCATCTGACATGTAATGGAGACAGATCGCTACATCTCCTAAATCTGGAACTTAAATGCTACTAATTATGATGACTGACAACTGACAGTAGGATTTAGTTTTGCATACCATCCCCGCATCCCACAGTGGATAAATAATTACTAGTTTGGTTCATCTTCATTCCAACTGCTATTGTCCACTGTGCCTTTTGAAAATCAACTGGAAATGCGAATATGTTTTCAGATTGATTTTTAGGTTTATATATGCAACAGCAAAAGTTTGCATCTTCTCCTTTACTGTATACACAACATGGTAATCTCTGAAAGACTGAAGGGCTTTTCAGAGCAGAGAAGGTGGCTGGCAGGGGGTTAAAAATGGTAGTGGAGTAGACTGGAGTGCTATAAGATTGATCTGAATTTTCATTTTTCCCTTCAATGTACACCTAACATTGGTATCACATACAGTTACATAAAACATAAACCAATCATACATCCTCTTTCTTTCTACATGCTTTGCCTTAAACATAGATTCATAGTGAATTTCAATGCCTATAAATAGCTAACACGTTCAGCAGTAGCTAGAAAAAAAGTTTTGTATGTCTACAGGTTTAAACAAAGTACATCAGTTCAGGTTTGTAGCATATTTTACTAAGGTATTGTGGATCTTTAGATGTGACAGGTGACAAAATGGATAGTGATACTCATGTAATCTGGAAAACTACTTCCAAAAGTATATTATTACTGCTATTCTCAAGCACATAAAAATGTAGATTTCCAGAACTGAACAATATGTGAGATATACTGCCGTGAGACATGAGAAAAAGGCGGTATCTTCTTGGTCCCAATGACCTATAAAAAGCTCCTCTATGCATACAGCCTCAATCAACATTTTATACTTTGATATAAATACATGCTGTAGCCTATAAATATAAGACAAAAAAAGAATAAATGCACCAATATCACCTGAAACGTTTGGCCATGTTCTCTGCTGCTAGACCATCCTGCACACATGCACACATATGTGCATACATACACACATATTTACATGTCTATAGCTGTCTGGTATAGGCATGACAATTCCTTTCAATGCTGTTGTGCCAAATACAAAAAAAGGTTATTGTACTTCATAAGAAAGTTGAAGTTCTAGCAACTGTTGTTAACTGGGGAATTCTTAAAAGAGGACGAGCACTGTGATGAATGATATTGGGAAGAGTTTTTATGCTTATCTGCTATGACACTTTTTAAAAGAAGACAACTAAGTTTTATGAAGTGATGTTGACTAAAAAGATATTTTATTGTGGGATAAGATGTTAGAATATGTGTTACAAAAAAGCTGTTTCATGCACATCTTCTGTTTTCAAAGTGAAAAAGCATCTTTGCTTAAGTTGCTGAAAAGTCAGTGCGTTTCTGATTATCCATTTCACAGCCTGAGGAATTTTTTCAGCTATGTTGTGGCCAAGTTCATTGATCAGTTCAAGAACACTTAATTATTGTTGTCTACATTGATGAGGCCAAGAGTAGGGACAGTGCAAGGGTTTTGCCCATCTACCCTGCCCTCCCCCTTTTTTTAAACTGTGCTCATCTTGTACCATGGTTGCTACAGGACTTCATCGTGGTATAACCTTCCTCCATACCCATTACCCAACCTTGTGCATTGGATTAGGTCTTCCTCCTGGACAGGGGCTGATTCTCACATCACCTGAAACTGTCCCTCTCACCATCCTTTCACCTTCCCCCTTCTTCCAGGGACTGATATCGTTGGTCTTGTATTCTCATGCTGGTTCAGGTGGCTTTCTTGTTTGGACCATACAGGGAGTCAGCCATGCAGTTTGGCTGTCTCAGAGGTTAATTCTCACATTTTCTGTATGAAGAATAATAGACTACAGAAAACAAACCTCTGTAATACAGGATAGTAATTATTGTTTTATAAATATGATAAGTGAAAATACAGGTTAAATAATGATTGAGGTCAAGAGGCAAATCAAAAAAGTTGTGCAGCTTCTGGTTGTGCTGAGCATATTATGATTTCCAAGTGACTTCCACTTCTAAAAAGAAGAAAGTGACAAAAATCTGCTTTGCCTGTATGTTGTCACTAATTTCCTATGATGCCTTCACCACTAGGCAGAAAGGCCTCTATGCCAAAAGAAGATCCCACACATCTGAATTAAAATGGGTTTCTGGAATTCAAGCACTTTATTAAATATTAATGACAACATAAGAATTGGGCATTTGGAGCTTCCTGATCCCTTCAGATATCTCCGTTTGTATTTATACTTCAACCCTGTTCAGCAGGGTGTAGACAAATTCCCTCATGCAGTTTAGCTCTTGTGGGATATTGCTTCCTTTGCATATGTTTATCCTTTTAGAGAATTTGTATGCTTAATTTAAGTAATACACATCTTCCTGTTTAAATCATTGGAGAATAAAAAAAAGCTATGAATGTTTTTTCCATTTCTCCACTTCTGCAAATTATTTTCCTTCTTACAATATGTAGCTGGAGCAATTGGACAAGAGTATAACTGTAACTTAAAAAGAAATTGTGCAAAAATTTAGCTCTGTCAGATGTCATTTGCACATGGGAAAACTATATGAGTTTAGAGTATAATTTACGTACATTTCTGCAGTATTCAAAGAGTAATTCTGTGGGCATATAATTGTTAAAGAACGAGAAAAAACGTGCGCGTTTCTTACAGTACTACTCTGTGCAGTTCTAACAAACATATTAAAACCCCAAGCCTCAGTAGAACCATAAGCTTATTTGTCAAGGAAATGAATAGGAAAGCCTTTTGGTTTATACTGTTCCGAAAATAGGATTTATTTACACACTGCATGGAAACTGTATCCTCTAAAACTGCATCCTAACTACAATTATGCATACATTTCTTCAGCATCTTGCCAAACAGACTAAAATGACATAAAAAAGAGTGAAAGAATGCTAGGCTTGCAAAGGCAAACATTCAAAAATTTAGCAAATGCCAGAATTCAGATTGCCCAGGCAAACTTGCTCCTGACAACATGTGATGATAGATTTAACTACAGTGTCATCTCCCCTCCCGTGGTTTCTCAGACTTTGCCCCAGAGGTGCAAAACCCCTCTGCCTGCTACTTGGTGGGAGTTTCTTCAGCCAAAGACTGGAGTCTGGGCCAGGCTGGCCTGCACAGCAGTTCTGCTCAGGGACATCCCACATCACAAGCTGGCCAACATAGTCCCCATGCCCATCTGAGCTGCATCCCCATCTCAGTCTTTTTTTTTTTTTTTTAGTATGTTTTTGTGGCTTCATTGTATGGCCTACCTGTTTTTTTGGTGGAAAAAAGTATACCCATAGTTACATTAACGATCTCTGAAGGTCCCTTCCAACCCAAAACCATTCTGTGATTCTATGATCCTCTTATTTCTGAATGGAGAGATAGGTTCTTGTTTTTCATAATATGTCATATCATGTTTTTCACTGTGGACATCTGAGTCCCTTCTTTCTCCCTGCCCACCCTCTCTTCTCCTGAAACAGTGTACACCTACCTTTACCCTCTCCTGATTATTTCAACCTCCCTTGTCCTCTGGGTTCAGCACCTCCTGGAGAAGGGGACCCCAGCGTACCGAGAGCCTGAAGTGGTTTGGAGAGGCCAAAGAGAGTCTGTACTGGTAGCAGCGGAAAGCTTACAGTGATGGCTCCTGTTAGTAACTGCTGGAAATTCCCCCAGCTCCAAGTCTGCTCTGGGAGAGGGAGACTACAGAGATGGCCCCTGTGAGAAACTGTGGGAAGTTTCTCCAGCTCCAGGCCAGACCTGCTGCTGGCCAAGGCTGAGCCAGTTAGTGCCTCTACAAATGACAGACTGAAGCAGGGGCACAGCGCAGGGAGCTGGGGTGCAGAGCAGGGAGAAGGGGCTGCCCCTGAAGGAGGCCGTGACTCCATGGAAGGGACCCATGCCAGAACAGTCAGTGGAGAACTGCAGCCTGTGGTAAGGACTCAAGTTGGAGCAGTTTGCAAAGTAACCTCCTGTGAGAGGGACCCCATGCTGGGGCAGGGAGGGTTGTGAGGAGACCTCCCCTGAGAAGGAAGGAGTGGCAGAGGCAACATGGACTGACCTCAACCCCCATTCCCTAACCCCTGTGCTGCCAGGGGAGAAGGTGAGAAACGGGGAACAAAGCCTTTGGGCTGGGGAAGAAGGGAGGGATGGGTAAGAGGTGACTTGTTTAGATGTAGTTCTCTTTCTCAATATCTTATTTCTGGTTTTGTTTGTTAACTTATTAAATAGTTTTGCATTTTCCAAAGTCTGTTCCTTGCCCATGACCTTGAGTGGTGAGTGAACCCTCCCTGTCCTTGCCTCGGCCCACGAAGTTTTTACCTTTCGTTCTTCCACTCTTCTCTCCATCCCACTGGAGGGGAGGACAGAGCGAGAGACCACATCGTGCTTATTGCTGGGTGTCCTTAAAACCACGCCAACAAACCACAAAATTTTTGTGAAGAGGCACTTTTTAGAAACTTCCTAAAGGCAACTCCAGATCTATCAAGTTTACCTGTCGTATCTTCCCCAAACTTTTTGCCTCACTGAGTTGATAAAATGGATGGCGTTCAATGGATGGGTAACTACTCAGTATTTTTTTTTTCATTCTATTACTTGCCTTAGTCCTTATTTATTGCAAAGGACAGAAACCCTGCACAGATTACAAAGTTATTAATTTGTTAATGTCCTCTGCAGCATTTCCCAGAGTAGCTTCTGAGTGAATCTCAGATATTAATGAACATATTTTCATAATATACACTGAAATTATACGCATACAGATTATGCGGGCTATACAAAAACGAAGTATCTTTTATCATTTTCAGGTGACTGCATTCAGACTCTTTCTAGAGTGGTTGGATGTACATCCTCATCAGAATAAAATATCAGTTTGTAATAGGGCATACTGGTTCCAGATAAAATATTCAAAGAATTTAACTGCCAACTTGACAGATCTGTACTGAATTTATACCACAACTAATTTTTGCTATTTTAACTATTTTTTAATATAGTTTTAAAGTTGTCTTAATTTGAGCAAATATGCACAGGCATTCATGAGCATTCCTAGATGCACACCCCGACAGCTGCTAAATTTCAACTCACCCTTCAAGCAAAATGCTGTGTACATTTTTTGATATGACATGACCAAACCCATACACCTTTTTAGTTTGTATTCTCGGCAACAGCCAAATTATTTAAACTCCGAAAAACAGCAGGCTGAAGCAAGTATCTTACTGAATGCAAAATTTTAGACTGACAAAAAAAAATTAAAAGGATAAAAAATTGAAATTCTCATCTTCAGTGTTTGCCAAAGAGAACAATAATGGAGATGGATTTTTCTTGTGCTTCTCAGCAGGACCCAGAATAACTGGTGCTCTGTCCAGAGGGCCAAATTAAGTCTCATACCTGTTATACACATTTGACTAACAAAGAGCACATGCCATTAGCAGTTTTACATGCTTATTACCTAATCTTAATCTTTTGTGATTCTGGCAGCAAATAACTTGCTAAGTAAGAGGGAGAGCACACAGAATCCAGGTACCAAGTATCTCTTGTCATATATTGACTTTTTAATTACAAAAATTATATCTTAACATTCTCCCAGGAGTGCAAGCAAGGAGACTAAATCCCAGCTTCAGGAACAGCAGGGACAACCTAATTTGACATCGTTTTCACATTGTATTCCTATGTTGTTTCTCTGCTATACCCAGACACTTCGCTCACACAGAGCTGACTCCAAACTTGTTCAGCCTGAGGGTGAGAGACAGCTACTTTTCCCATGACAGTAGAGGTGAGAACCACAAACTCTGGTCTGGAGACAATCCCTGCTCCAAGGGCTACAGATTAGAAGACATCTCTCTTTGTCAGCAGCTTCCAGAAGAAGACTACTGCCCTTGGGCTGTCCTCTGCTTCCCACTCTAAAGGGTTCTTCTCCTTGCCTTCCTACTCTGAAACTTGCCCTTTCAAAGGCTGTGCAAGGAGACAGTCTGCACCTTATGGACCTGTTTCCTCCACCCTTGCCCACCCACAAACCTGAAGCCTGACCTTCCCAGATTGCTTCCACCCAAACCGGATACAACTGGCATGACCAATCAGTCTGGTCCCTTGAGATGGCTCTGCAACCCAGAGTACCAGCTGAGGCTGTAGGGTTGTATGAAATGGCAGTTTGGGGCACAATGCATGTGATTTCTACTCTTACACAAGGCAAGTAATTCAGGACCCATGAACTTTAAACACTTTGTTCATGTTGGGCTTTCTCATCTCTCAATCTCAGCATTAAATACACAGATTCTTTTTACCATACAGACCATGCTCTGAAATGAAAAAGTCCCCATGTACAAATACCATTTTAATTCAAGTTGGTTGCTTGTGGTAATCTACGGACAATATTCATCAGATGGTGGTTTCATCCATTATCTATTTTTGTCTATGGGAGGCACTGAAATACACATGAAAAGTATGCAAAATTTGTTTTGAATGATTGAATCTAACAAGGCAGGAAGGGATTGTTAAGAACATACATCTTTTTAGTCATGGTTTCCACTGAAATGTGTCTGTTCAAATTCCCTAGGCCCGACGTCTTCCCAGTTGGTGGTGAATTTTTTTAGTATAGGTTTGAATTAAACAGAGCTAATTTCATTAGGACAGTTAGATTTTTTTCCCTTGAATTATTTAAACATTATTGGTTTGCAAACACGTCAAAAATAAAACTGGGGAAAAAAAACAGGAGGAAATTTAAAAACTGTAAAAGAGAGGTTGTAGGGAAATCACTTTTACATACTTTTTAAGTGCAATTTTAATTTTTATTATCATACCTCATACTTCTTTAGAAATTCCAGGTATACTGGTGCCAAAGTTATGCAAATGGAGACAGGTGCATTTTTAAAAGCATCTAATAATATATCATATTAAAACATATGTAACATCATCTGCTGTTTTCAGAAAAGGGCTAGGGATTTTCTGCACATTGAGAGCAAGATTCTAGATATGAAATTAAGCCATACAGGAGTTAATATTGGACTGCATTCTTGTAACCAAGACACCATGTTCTTCAGTGTATGCAGGATTTAAATAGCTCAGCAATGCCCACAGCTTTCTGAGTCACACTAGCTCTAAATTCTGTAGCAAATTCATATGAATTAAGCTTTCTAAGATTTTCATTAACTGAAAATTGACAATGAGTGAAATAATTATGCAACCGAGACTTACAAGGCTAAAAACCAGGAGCTGCGAGGGGTGAAGATCCAGAGATGTCATAGCAGAGTGGGAGAAAGTTGAGACTTCTGCTAACTGAAAAGAGATAAGAGAGTCTGGGATTTAAAACTGAGATGACTGATGTCTTCAGCCCCAGTGTAGAGCTATACTATCATCTTTCGGTGGCTACATAGGAGTATGTAGAACAAACATAACATTTGGGCATATTATTTTCTCACTTTGTCAACAACCATCTTCTCTCGTGTCTTGCATGTATTATACGCATGTTAGAAACACCATCCTATTACCGATGTCTCAATACATTACAGTCACTACACACTATACATTACATGGTACAAACTTACATATTTGTTGATATTAAGGAACACAGAAGTAGATGGGACCTCCTCAATCACCAGTCCCAGTTCCCTCTTGTCATAAGTAAACAAACCAAATAATCACTTTCATCAATTGATCTAGCTACAGTGGGCACTCAATTAAATTTTCAGCTCCTATTAAATTCAGCATCAGTAAAGACGAACGTTGAACATTTCAGCTAAAATTGTTAATCTTGACATTTAAATATTTATCATTAAGCTTCAGAGTTAGCAGCGTATTCATAAAAGGGAATTCAGGTTCTCTCTACATAACTGTGAGATAGTGAAGGTCATTTCTTTACTTTCTATTTGAGTCTCCTTATATAAAGCCTGGAAACACAGCTGTTTAAAATGGAAAATTTAATTCTTAGTCATTGTTGGCCGGTGAGTGATTTAAATTCAGAAAGCTGGTGTTTTCTGCACATAGTTCATTTATAATCCTTCCATAAAAGAATCTGTGCTGTAGAAATTAAGTCATGAGGCAAAACAACTATTAGGAAAGTTACACATGGAAAATGAAACTGAGAAAGGAAACAAGCCATTTTCCTCAGTGATTAGAAACAATTCCTTTATTGCTTGCTTTTCTCTGTGGCAAACCAATCTTGGTCTTTATTTGCATGTTTTTGTCTTTGATGCAATAGATGATAGCAAAAGAGTTTCAGAGCTTTTCTGCATTTGTTCTTTTTACAGTTGCGTTGGAATTATTAGTCATTTGAATTGGTGATTTTTGATGGTAGATATATTTAAAATAAGGATTAAATTAAGATCATTGGTAACTAATCTGAATAAATAACCTCTAGTTATAGCCTAAATGACTTGGAGAACTGGGAAGTCCATTATTTTGCAGAGGGACACATTAATACACTTTAAATCTAGGGACACGTCCACATCGCAGTTAGAAGTTTCTGCAGTGTAATCTAGAGACTCTCAAATTGGCAAACTAGCTTAAGGTAATACTAGAAGTCTAATTGCAGTAATACTGTTCCTGTGCGGGCTAATTTACCTTACTTTCACTGTGGCTGTGGCACACATTTGCTCTGAATAACCTTTGGCTTCCTGTTTGTCCAGCAATGTTGAGAATTGAATTCAATAAACAGATGCATTTCCTGTTAATCTTGATTAAAAATAAAATTTGGAGGCCTACTGAAAATTAATTTATTTCACCCAATGAGCCCTCCAGGGTATTGCTGGATTACTCCTTACTGCTTCCACATCTCAAGATTTAGTTGAGAGGTTACCCAGGCCACATTTACCAGCTTGCAAGGTGCCTGCTTGAAGGGTTAGTGAACAATGAAAGTCTGTTTTCTCCAGGAAGGTCCATTATTAAAATCCAGAACTTTAGAACAAAATCTCCCACTTGAATGCAATATTACCACAGTTTGGCCCTTCATTACAGCCTATCAGGTACCTGTTGTCTCCCTATGGGTTCTACTGGTGATGTGGTCCTATCAAATAGTTACCAAAAATGAAATGAAAGACTGCTGTAGTGGCTTCAGTGGTATAAAAATTTGTTATATCATTAGCTTTTTATCATCTGTTTTGTAACATTTAATAAAACTTGTCTTATTCATCTATACATGGCTTATCTAATGTGAAACTAATTTGATTTCTTATCTACGTTTAACTGTAGCTGCTCTAAAAACAGTAGAGAATGTCCCTACGGCTATTTGAAAAAAGTCCAGTCAACAAGAGCTCAGCGTATTTTTACAGGGCTGTCAGATAAATCTTTCTATGGAAGTTGCCATGCTCACAGAAATTCAATAGAGCACAGCTTGGTAGCATACACCACATGGAGTCTTCTCAAGGATTAAACCCATGCCTAGTTAAAATGTAAAGTTACTTTTAGAAAATATGCAAAAAGTGATTATTTGGAAAAAAAATTACAGGATCAAGAATAATCAAATTATATTGGTCAACAAGTACAGATCTGGTTTCTTTAAAATAAGTATCTACTTATACATGAACAGAGGATCATGAGAAAAAGGAACAGAGTTTTAACTATTAATGATTAAAATACATCAGTATTTTGTGAGCACTGTTGCATTTATTTTAATGCTTGTAAATGTGCATTTTAATATGAGGCTCACACACTGGTATTTTAGATTATGTTTTCAAACATGAGTACAAAGATGTGCCTTAAAATTGTGCTCACTCACTGTATTATATAAATGGAAACTGGTGCAATTGCAAAATTAAGCAACTACATATGTAAGTAGGTCACAAACAATCCCAACTTCATGCAAAGTCTTGTGTATTTTGCAGATCCACCTTTGTGCCTCATTAAATTTATTTTCACTGTTTATGCAAGCATATGTTGAATCACTCATAGATCTGTCCCATTCATATATAATAGATCATATTGGCTTATACGGGGACAGAAATCCAAGAGCAGGCACTAATTTCTAAATGCCACAGTGCACACTGTACCTGCTGCTTTGCACAGCACCGACAGGTGATGTACACAGCTCAAAAGTACATGTCATTTGCATCATAACAATGCCTTTGAAGAACAGGCTTTTTTTTGTTTAAACTACCTGTAACGGTAGTACCACTCTGGGGAGTCATGCTTCAGCCAAAAGAGAACAGACTACCCATGAATTACCTTATCTACAACATTCATGAGCCTTCATTCTACACAATTCTGGTTTACTGACCATACAGCTGAAAAAATATTAGTTTCTCTCATCAATTTGGGATTGCATTGGGGTTGATAAAAGTTAGACTCCTAGTTTTTGATATTCTGATAATTTCAGTCCAGGTTACAATAGTAAGGATTTGGGTATCCCCTTCTGTGTTTGTATAGTCTGAGGCCTGAATGCTTACCATTTCTCTGGGACCCTTGCTGGTCAACAGGTACCGGGAACCTTATGTGGATGATGGTTTGCTCTCCAAGCTGAGAACCTTTGCTCTAAAGAGCCCTGGTCCCAGATATCCTGGTGCTGGGATGGTGACGGTGCATATACAGATCTCACTGGTGTTACAGGAGCTGAATGAATCTTGCTTGCATTTTTCCTTCAGAAAGAATAATAAAAAAAATCGTGATAACCTTAAGGCCTTTATATACAGAATAGCAAGGGATACTGCTGGATCCCTGTCACTTGAGATTTACTTTTTGAGAATGAAAACTCAGTTACTGAAGAACAGCTGAAAGTTTTTTCTGTGTTCATCCAGCACTTTTTGCCTGTCCCTAAGAAATGTGCATCCTGTTCCTCCAAAAATACCAAATGGAATAATGACATTTGTATGTGCTACATTTACTATCAAAATAATACTGCAACACCTGCTCTGGTGTACAATTATGTGTAATGTGGATATAAGGAGGGAGATGGATTCTTTACATATATATATATATACACTCCATGTGTGTATATATATATATATGTAAAATATATATGTATACATGCTTTTTCACACTTCCATGAAGGCAGAAGTCACTCCGAAAAAAAAAAAGAAGACTGCAGAAAAGTAGAGGCCAGACCCTCAGCTGTTGTTAAGTGTACAAGCCTGCAGATTAGATGGTAGCTCTGCAAGTTACTTATGCAAAATCTAATTTTGAAATCCATTTCTGTATGTTCAGATAGGGAGGAGGGGACAGGAGGGACTGCAGCATTTTGCTTATGGAGACCATTCTTTTTTTGATCTCTGCCACAGCCTGCGGTGGGGCTGGTTTCAACTCTGCTCTTGAAACACAGATCAAATATTATTGCCAGCACACATTCTTTCCCTTTCAAAAATTTCACAGGTTCAGAGTCATGATAGGAGCTATAACTTCTGGCAAAATTAATGTGCTGTTACTTTTCATATCTGTTTGCAACTATTCAGCCAAGAGGTCTAGGGACTTAAGAAACAGCAAAACCTGTGACAAATGTGTTTTATTAACATGAGTTTCTTAATAGTAAGAGTGTGAGGGGGAAATAAAGAGAGAATAACAAATAGAGATGAACCTGGTGTTATTTTAGCAGATGGAAGTTAAACAAAACCTGTTTTAATCATCTTTTACTTACAAGCAGAATTCTGAATAATTTTTATTATTCCAGTTCCCTCTGAACAATAAAAAACCCAAACACCACTCCACACCCCAAATCCACTACTAAGGCTTAGACTTTTCATATGTAGGTTCAGGGTTAGTTCCAGCCAAGGGCAAGACTTGATGTGGTGTCTTGAAATTCAGCATCTGAGGATCTCAAAGTCATCCACGTACCTTCTAGAAGCACAACTGAGAAGAAAGCAGGATGTGACTCAGAAGTATTGTTTATCTCCTGGCATTGCTCTCTTTAGATTGGAGGCTGCTTCATGGCCCCAAAGAGTGTTTGAACAAATTAGAGCTTCTCTACCAACTTGTGCCAAGTTCCCCACACTGAGTAACATCCAAAGTCCCCTTACTGGAATTAACCTCCTTTATTACACAGTTGCTGTTCTTAGAAATTGTGTACATGTTGGGAAAGTTTTCCAATGACTATCTAAATATCAGCGGGTGAGATCAGGAACTCAACTATAGCACAAACCAAGATCTCAACAGTGCCTGGGAAAAGCACTTTGACAAGCTACAACCTTTTTCCAGGTAGATGTCTGCTAGTCTCCAATACCCATGGCTTGTTGTAAGTGGTAATATCTCCCTAGAAGGCTAAAAAAGTAAACTTTTTCAAGAAAACATGTGGAATTAGAAAAGTGATTCTTGCCTACTTGTGCCCAACTCTAGCCAACACCAAGAACTTCTGTAAAGAATCAAGAGCACCAAAAATTTGCAGAGTAGACTTTTGTGGCAGAATAAATACTTCTTGTGAATTGGAATTTCCTGTCTCTGATGAGATGGGAACCTCGTGCTATTCTTCCTCAGCACGGTCAGAATATTTCCTGGTTTTGCAGATCATCCAAAGATTTTCTGTGTCACACTTAACATGTTTTCCAAGTCAAGTTGGCAAAAGGGTATTTTAAGCAAAGTGCAAAGCACAGTAGGATGTACTATATAGTTCCATCTGCTGAAAAATGAAGTGCTCCCACATAAGAATAGAAATTTGTGCATTTTCCATTAATGCAAAAAAGAATCTCGAGATGGGATGATATTTACTGGCTATGGTTGGGTCTCATTCATCCCCATTTAGAACCATGATCTCAATTTACATGATGAATGTGAACAGCCAACTCTGGAGACGATGGTATTGTGAATGATGGTGTGAACGATTCCCAAAGAAGACACTCAAACACATATGGAACGTGTTTGCAACACCAAGACTCTCCATGTACCATTTAAGAGATTTAGCACCCATCCTAGAGAGTGATCCTCAATTCAGGCCCAGATACCATGTGAAAAGAACCTGGGCAGATGTATTTTACATGTTTACTTATCTTACTCCCCAGAAGCCACCACATCAAATCTGTTTTCTGCTTTGCTATTGCAGTCTAAGACCTATGACCTTAAGGCAGGCACTTTGCTGCTAGTTTTTCTTAGCCATTTTTAGTTTTTGGTCCTTTGCTTTCAGAAAATCACTGAAAGTCTTTAATGCTGGCTGCTTCACTGTATCACTCAATAGACTCCAGGGATGACCAGTCAACACATGCTGTTCTAATCATCCTGAAACTGTATATAAGACAGAAGACCTGGAAGAATAACTTGCCTAATTACAATACCTTTGAGAAGCAAGACAAGCCTTAAAGAAAAAAGGCTGTGTTTTATAAAATAAGACAGAAGGTTTAAGTTTGAATTTTTGCACAAATTCTGGCCTGTACAGGAAAGCTCTCTTACTTAAGAATTTAAGTAGATACAGTCATGATATAAATCCATGTTTAGACCCTTAATCTGGTAGAAAATTTGCTTTTGAAGGTTTTAGTTTATGTTCTCGTGAAAGAGTTTAAGCTACATCACACAAGCAATCTGTACCAAAATAAGGCTCTTCCTTGCACAAGAAGATCAAGTGTTAGAGTACAAAGTGCTCCTAAAAAAATTTTCATTATTCTTGCTGGGTGATAGTTTATTCCCTAATCTTTCCAGTACAAATTTATCAATCTATCAGATGAGACTATACAAAGATTCTAATGCTCAGTTAACTAGCTGACCAGAAGTTAGCTATTGCAATCTATTTTTTAAAGAAGAAGAAGATGATTAAGTTATCCTAGAATAACAGTCATAGAGCTGAGAGAGTATGGGCAAGAAGCAAGTAGAAGCTCCATGTCACTGCAAGTTTGCATTGAGTTCTAATGGACCCACTCAGATGTCATTCCTTTCCAGTTTATTGCTCATCCTGTGGAGTCTCATTGTGTGGCTGTCTTCACAGAGGGATAGCTTCAACTTGTATCCTCCAAGGCCCTACAGGCAGGGATGCTGAAACAAGGAACTTTGAAGCCAATGAAAAAAAGGTTAGTTGTTGGGCAGTAGTCTGAGAGACTCATATTACAGGGATGCGTGCAGCCAGAGGAGCAAGACAGACCTCTCCAATCTTTATGCAACATAGGGGTTACCTGTCATGTAGAATATTCTTTCTTGTTATGCATTCTTCTTGTCCTTAAATATACACAGTATTTTGCTTAGGAAAGAGTATTTTCAGTGACTGGATTCTCACATTGGTCCAATCATTTTTAGGTCTTTAAGTTTAGGTTCTTGCATCTATCTGGAACTGACTGGATCGGTCACTGTTTAATACAAGTAAAGTGCATCAGTATCTCCGTTCAAGGACTGATGGAATCTGGAGCTATTGCTTTACAAAGGGGTGTAGTGTCTAGAAAAACCTGCAGACATGGTTTTCAGAGAAAGAGAGAAGAAGAAAAAAATCCAAGCAGTGACTTTTTTTTTTTTTATAATGAGTTATTATACAGTTCATCCATCTTGATGTTTTCTTTTTGTTTCTTTTCTCTACTCTCATTATATTTTTATATCAGATTATTTTTATATTGTTAAACTTTTCACTGTGGTGGCTTTCAAATTAGTATTCCTGAATCATATTACATATATTTGTAGAAAAGACCCAGGGAAAGGCCCAAATACAGAATCTTAAGTGTTTTCATAAAAATCACCCCCAAAATCTTACTCCTTGCTTTGGAAAGTCTCAACCAAACAGTAGTTCATAACACCTCTGAAAACAAAAATAGATTACAGGTAAATTATGGTTGCCTTTTCCCTACAAAGAGGGAGGACGTGCAAAAGACACATGTGGAAAGATGCAACAAGGGAGAGGAAGGGGTGGAACAGGAGAAGGGAGCAAGAAGTTCCCTGGGAGTGAGAAACTGGTCTTTGATAGGGTGAGAAAGGGCACCCTGCTGTGCCGCGTGACAAAGGACAATGTTGGAACCTCTCAAGAAAGCTTGGTCATTCCTCTGTTCAAAAGAGCAAGCAGAGGTTGAAAGGCATCCCAAATGAAGTACTTGGCTGTGTACTTTCCTACACGTTACACAATTCTGTATATTCTAAGGAAAAAAACAGCCTTGGAGTCACACCAAAAACACAGTTAAAAGTACCCCACAAAAACATTTGTGAGGCATCAATACCTCTACTCTGGAAAGAGGACATGGTTTACTTTTTCCTTCTCTCTTTCAGACTGACCATTCTTTCTTTGCACATAAAAAAACAAGTAGGAAAAAACAAAACAGAAGTTTTCAATTCAAAAAATTACTTCTAGTTTCAAATCACCTTCCATTAAACCCTAAAAGTGTTGATAAAATTTTGTTTTGGAAAACAAAAAAAAAAAAGCGAGTGGAGACAACCTGCTTTAGAAGAGCTTTGATTTTTGTTCTTTAAAGTAACTACATTGTCAAGGGGCTTGCTTCTGACCAAGTAGATGGGTTAATTTGGTACCATAGTTAGCATTTTTAAGACATAGTAATATTGTACATAATATGGCTCTGTGCAATGACATACCACATAAATTGCTTGCCTGTGTCTTCATGATTTTTTTTCTAGATAGAGACTTGTTATTTGGCATTGGCAAAAATGCTTGAGCTCACAAAAGCATACAAAGCATGGCCAAGAGTCTAGCAGGTGGGACCCACAAACACATACAAACCTAGTGAAAGCTCCCCAGCTGAATAAGCACTCAAATTAACTTCACACACAGTTGGGTAGAGATCTTCCTGCTGGTGGTCAGTCATACCCCAAAACACGACACACAGCAGAGCATCCTTCCCCAGGAGCGTGCCAAGGACCCACCTTTGTGGCCAGCCTGCAGTTCCCAAGCCCTGACACTAAATCAACTGCTCACACCCTGGGCTCACTCAGGGTAGAGGGGGGAGCTGAAAGAAATTAAAGCCACTTTTGCAAACTCATTGTCTTCAGCTGTGTTAAGCATAAATCTGGTACAGCCGAGGATCTGGCCTCCTGTGATTAAAGCCATTTCCATCAGATTGAAAATGGAGGTGAAGGAGAGGAGGTGAGGAGAAAACAAAAGAGACTGTGGAAAACAAAAGCAATGTGGTTTTGATTTACTCGTGTAAGGTCCAAATTATACGCTGTGTTGTCTGTTGGAGTCAAACAGAATGTCTGACAGTTCAGAGCAATGCAGTTTTGCAAGAAAACTCTGCTGTTGTCTCAAAAGCAGCACACCTTAAAATTTCATATGTTATGTATAAGCAATCAGTTAGGCCTACAATTTTACTGTAGTTCACTTTCCCTAGTTTTCACATTTCTCAGGCTGCAGTAGCTGGTAAAATGGCCTCAGTCAGATTCGTGTGCAAGACCTGTTGCTGCACTTGGCATTAATTTTTCTGTGGTCTATGGTTCAATGCAGCCATAGCTGCATGTAGAGTGCATTTCTGCAGGCTGCATTTTTGTAATCTTCATTATATAACGGCAGTGTGATCCATTCATGTTGGGATGACCATGACCATCTAGAGAAAAACAGATAACTAAAAAACTTTTAAATTCACATTTATAATTTGCTCAAAGAAATAAAGGAAATTTTCAAACATTAAAAGATGAATTCTCACAGTATTCCTGCTATCAGGTGGCCTTACTAACTCAAAAGCAGCAGGATAATCTTATGAAAAATTGAAAAAAAAGTTTCAAAATGAGAGAAAGAAACAGAAGCACAATTCTCTAAAACTGTGATTCAGAAATCCTGGAATTCGGTTGAGTGAAGAAATATTTTAAAATTCTTTCATCCTCTTGAGGTTTTTCTTGTAAGTTTTCCAGGCTTACCACCTCTCTTCAGGCTGGAAAATGCAAAACAGTATTTTTTACGATATTTTAATCCTTCTTTTTAAATCTTAGAAAGAAAAAATGCAGTTATGTAAAAAAAATAAAGAGAGGGGAAAAATGTTTTCTGTATTACAAAATTTCACTTCTATCCATTGGACTGTTCTGCTTTACTGGAAACAGTTTTTTTCAGTATGCTGTTTTATATAAAAAAATCCTTAACTACACAAGTATAAAATATCGATTTTAAAGTCCAAAAATATTACTATCACATTTAGTGGACCTACGTTTTATAGCAAAAAAAAAAAAAAGGGCAAATTAACAAAAAGTCTTCTTTACCTCCAGTATGGTGAGGATGAGTATGCCATTGGATGCAGAGTGATAGGACTAATACATATGAAGAAATTAGTCATGCTTTAATCAGCTCCTGGATTCAAAATCTGCACTGTACAAAAATGTTTCCATATAAGCTATTTTTCATTGTATTCCTTATAGGAGTTTATTTTTGAAGTTTAATTCTGTTTTTCTACAGTTTAAGCTTTGTGTGACCTTTCACCTTTCACTTTGAGCTGTTGTGTTGGATTTCACATCTTTAAATCTTCCAAGCACTAATTCACACATCTAAATCTCCAGCAAAATGTAGGCTTAAAATGCATTGTTCCTATTAGAAGAGAAACTTTGCTTTTACAAAATGTGAACAGATGTGCAAAATACTGACCTAATGTTAGAATTAATGTCAAGAACAAATGTTCAGGCCTTTTGATTTTTAAGTTTCTAAACCAGACTATCCAAAGACTGACAAGCAAACAAAACCAGAGGGAAAAAAGAAATTAAGTGAAGCTTTTATCTTTATGTAATAAGAAAATGTCAAACATTAACATTCACATATTATTTTGAACAAACATATGGAAAACATTTAACATCATCTACAAATTACCATTTTTGCAAGAGTATTCATAATATATGCAGTTTTTTAATTACAATTTTGTTTAGATAAGTCCGTTAATCAACAAATGCCAAGTGGAAACTATCAATACAAGGCAATAGAAGTCCCAAGACTGTCTTTCCAGAGAAAAGTCACAATTTAAGTTGGTGCTGTGGAAGCATATTGCTGTTTATGGAAGGAATATGTCTGAACTTCTTTCAATCTCTGAAACAATTTAGTATGAGAAAAACACAAGGAGCTTCTTAATCTCAGATGGACAAAAGGACACTGCAGAGAAGTTTTAGCAGACTCCTTTTTTTCAGAATAAAAGATGTCACAGATCTAATCTTTCATATTTAATGTTGAACTGGTATTCCTGTGGTGACATTTGTATCTCTGGCTAGTTCTTCTTTGGCTACTCCTTTCAAGTTAATCTTAAAATATTCTCCTCCCAAAATAAATTGACAAGGGAGAACCAAAGGAATTCTCTCCATGAAGCATTACCAAAAAAATGTAGTTAAGGAGGAAGCAAATATAGTGCAGAGGAGGGTGCAATGTTGGTTTTTTGTGGATAAACAATGGAGGGGAAATCAGGTGGTTGCTGGAGCTCAGGCACGTTTTTGGTATTGGGAGAATACAAACCATAGGACACAACTGCAAGTAGTTGTTTGACGTATGTGTAAGTCCGTGGTGAAACGATGAAGAAGAGAAATGCTTCAAGCTACAAGATTCTCATGACTCGAGTGGAAACATCTTTAAAAGATTGCTACAGGAAATAAAAATTTAAATGCAGCATTCCTTTTGTATATATTGCAGAATTACATGTTCAATAAAACAAAACTAATTATTTCTAAGTATACAAGACTGCAAATAGGCAACTGGTGCCGAATAAATTTTTATACTAAGAAGACCACATATTGCAATCAGAATGAAAACTACAGGTTAAGATACACACGTAGAAGGAATATTACACCATATAACACATAATACTTAATATATTTTACACTCAATTCTGACTTATGTGTAAATTATGCTTCATGTGTAATATTTAATTGTCTGGTGAAGTCACAGTTTTAATAAGATTTTCTTAAATGATCTCTGACTTTTGAAGTCAATATTAGTTAAATGCATATATAGACATGTATATAAAACATTTAATATATATTAATGGAATTTATATATATTTTATAGTGTATAAAAGAGGAAACATCAATCTTGTTCAGTTTCCACTGACTCCCCTAAAAATATTTAGGCTTTATTTATAAATGTTGCAGTCCTGTATAACTTCTCGTGAGTCACAGATTCTGTGAAGAAAGAGCAGCTCAGCTGAGGTTATTCTAGCTAATAAGGGGAGAACGCATTAAGCTAAATTTCCAGCCTTTTTTTCCATCCAGCAATGACGCATGGAGCTATTCCTTTTAGGATGGAGATTAGAGTATTGACCATGCGTTGTGTATCATCACTCTTCACAAGATTTTTTGATGATAACATTCTCTTCACAGTCTGCTTTGTAGATGGCAAAACCCACAACAAAACTGTATATTTTGTTAATCTTATGAAGCATCATAAATACCTACAATGATGTGTAGATAAGAGAGAGAAAAAATTATCTTTTGGAGATGACCATCCACTCACCTGAGTCTGCCTTGACCAAGTTAAATTACCCAATCACAAAAAATCTTTAAAATTGGAGAAATCAGATCCCAGTTAAAAGTATGAGTCATCATCATGCATTTAAGACTCAGTTTTTGCCTTTTGCTTTTCCTTGATGTCTCTCAGGCATGGCACATCTGACAGCTCTTTTTCAGCCTGTGCAGGAAATGCCTTCAGTAGAATCTTACAATATTTGTTATTTAAATGTTTAAACACACCCTTTTTGTCTCATGAGACATATGGACCATGCTTGTCCTTGTCCCGTAACAAATTCTATAAAAAATATTTTTACTAGAAAATTAATCGCAATTGACTTTTTGGCAGCAGAGGAGACAGATTTTGCAAAGTAATATTTTATGGAGGGTCAAGTAAGGCAAGTAGATGTGCTCTTAGTTTTCCTCACAACATCAGATCTTTCAAAATGGTGTTTTATCTAAAAGCATGAATAAATTCTAAAACGGCTTTGGAAAGAGATATGCACTCGTTCCTTAATTATATACACAGTCTAAAAGCTCTACTGAAGAATGATGCAACTCAGTGTCTGAGGATACAGCTTCCCTGTTCCATCCTTCAGCACGGCTCTTTGTACAAATTTTTTAGCATTCATAAATGTTCCCCTACGAACAATAGTATTTCAGTTGAAATAATCATCCATTACATCTATTTCAGATGCTTTGGGTTGTCATTCACTTTTCCTGACACTTTTCACTGCTGCATTTGATTCTGAAATTATCTCTGCCATACATCTTCGAAAAACAGCTTTCACTAGGAGACAGACAGGTTTTGCAATGTTTGTACTATCTCAGTTCTCCTCATAATTGTATTTTTCAGATTCCAAAACAATTAGATGGCTGTTGAGAACTACCGTGGGTGTTTACTACTTGTTTCTGGTGTTGCTTGAAATAACAAAAGAAGAAATTTTATGCAGAAAGAATGTATTTCTATAACATATTTCACCTTTCTATCTGCTCCCTAAAGTCAAAAATTAACTGCAGAGAGATAATATCAGGTAAGCATAATGTTTCTGGTTGTCTTAGTGTTCTGAAAGCGCTTTTGTGGAGCTAGAAGATGCTTTCAGAGAAATTAATGACTTTTAATTTTTTAAGCCACTTGTTTCAGACAGTGTAAAATTGCACGGGACAGTTTCTATTATGCCTCAAGAAGATTCAAAATAAAGGCTTGAACAAGTTATTATTGATGTTATACACAAACAGTGCAGAAAGTGCCCTCATAAATAATTATGGATCAAAAAACAAGATATACGCAGGCCTAACGATTCTTCTGTTGAATGGAGCAGAAAAAAAGGGTTTACAGGCTAAACAGTTGTCATCTGAGACCTTTATCTGAGAAGTCACAACTTTATTCTTAATACTTAATGGGGAAAATATTTCATAGTCACATTGATACTGAAATTAGTTACACATTCACACACTCAAAGCTTGTGGGGTACTAGCAGTGTTATTTCCTAATAGTAGCAGGTCTCACGTATCAGATTATTACAACTATGGTATTATTTCCTGCAGGTCTATAATGGTGAGGACTCAATACATGAAGATCATCTGTCTCTTTCAAAATAAAAACACAATTTTTCTCTACCACAAAGCCATTTTCTAAACTCACGCACGCACTGGCGATACCATTCAGTTTAAACAAATAAATAACGTAGGGCCTGATTATTTTTAATGCTGTTATATCTTCATCACTATCTCTCAATGCACTGGTCAGGATAAATACAAACTGATAAACAGACGGGTTAGAGTAGATAACTACAGAGAAAAATTGATAAACTCTTCCAGTCTGTAGAATTTTATTTACATATTTTAAAGAAAGCAATACACACAGCATTAAGGGAGGACTGGTTCAACATTTTAACATGTTGTCTTTCCCAGAGAGGTTGTCTGAGTGTTTAGTGCATTAGTTCCACTGAGTGGTCTTCCATTTTTTATGTGTGTATTAATGATGCATTTTGGATTAAGTTCTTCTTGTTTGAACACAAATTTGTGGCACTACCAGATGGAAAAAAATGCTAATTTCAATGGATTTAGTCCACCTCCTTTGCCAGCAAGGAGTGTTCGCTCCGGCATAGTTTCTATTCATATTTTATTTAGCATAAGCACTGCAAATGATGGCAAGTTAACCACTCCCTGTGGAAGACCAGGACTTGTTCCAGTTGCTTGGAATACCAAATTCCTTGCATGTGGCTTGTTTCCCAGAGAATAAATTCCAGTAAGCTGTGAAGGTCTTTGAGTTTGGACAACCTGGTCAGGTCATGCACAAAGTCTCATTTTATGCCATTCTTTCTCTTTAATCAGATAATTCTTCTTGGAATACATAGGATTCAAACTGGTTTGGACGTGTGGTTTCATATTGCCACCTATCCAACACGTCCAGCTGAAGGGCTGGTGCAGCCCTGTATTCTGCAAGACCTCTCCCGCATTGTGCCCAAGAGCAAAACTGAGTTCAGAGGTTTTGCTTGAGGCAGTCAGTAAGACACTGATCTGCGCAGATATGCATGCACATCTCCTAATGACTATAGAACAGTTTTTGGAGAAGGCCCGTTGCACTGACTGATCTTTCTGGAGCATCTTTTTATGTGCAGATTACAAGAGAAGGAGAAGAGAAGATATTACAGAAGTGAGTCCCTTTTTACAACTTGTTCCCCTCTGTGAAGCTTTATCAGCGGAAAAGCTGCAGGCAGTGAAAACAAGATAGACTGTGACTGTGTTTGATTTTTACTTGAGAAGAGCTTTACACCATTTCCAGCAAGAATGCCATCTCAAACTTTGATGGAGGAAATTTTCCTTGGGCAGATGATGTTTAGTAATTTTTTGGAGAAGATAATAAATATCCTCTCTGACTAATGCATTCCATTTTATTAGCTAGATCAATATTGTTGTAATTTCTAGCCATTAGCATCTCATTGCTGCATAGTACATTAAAATATTTACGTTAACACTGATCAAAATTGCAGCAGCATATATTAAAATATGAATGACATATAATCAGAATTTTCTGTTTCTACTGCCTCCAGTTATTTGTGACCCCAGATATGAAGTTCAAGTTTACACTTAATAGCACAATTATGTAAATCTTTAATTCTAACACTGAATTACAGCTGGTAATGATCAATAATTATATTTATGTATGATGTGAAGTTAATACTGCCACCATAGATTAATGTAAACAACAAAATTATTTCTGCAGTCAAGAGCTAACAAATCATCATAAGCAAAGAGAACTAAAACAATATCTTCAGAGCTTAATTCCCCCAGCGTAGTAAACAGATTTTTTATTTCCAATGAATGTAAAAGCACTGACTAAAGAAAACACATCTCTACAAAAATTGCACTATGGCTGTACCTGTTAGTACAGTTTGGTTTTATTTTAAAGAATCTGTGGAATAGAGTTTGTTTGACAGAAAGAAAAAAATCTCTCCAAATAAATCTGGATAATAATTTCATTGAAAGACTTCTGGGGGAAAATAAAACCCAAGGACAAAAAGCAGATTAAAAAGAAAACAGAGCGAGGGATAATCAAACACAATATTTCATAACTCTGGAGCCCTTCAGGGTTCATTCACCTGTAATATTGTTCTGTGCTGAAAAGGACAACAGGGAACTGCACAATGGGACAGAATAGTCCTTGCAGGACCTGGGAGTTGGCTGGAGCAGGCAATACCAAAGAAGTTTTGACCTGGTTTGTCCAATATTCTTTCAAGTACACAAAAACAGAGTTACAGGAAGAACTTATTTTGCCTTTTAAAAAACTTCCACCTCAACATTTTTCCACCTTGTCTTTGATACTTACCATTAATGTGCCACAGATTCTGCATGGATGTACTAGAGAAAGGGTGAACTCACAAGAACCTTCTTCCAAAGCTGGTCTGGTCCTGCAAAATGAGGCTGCGAGGTTGCCCAGAGCTGCATGATATTGTCCATGCTTCAAACTGGGTCTACCACCTCGAGGAGGCTGTGTTTGAAAGGGGATCCACGCACACTATGCTGCTGATTGGTTCAAAATTTACTTTATAGAAGCTGTAAAACCCACATAAGGCTGTGGATGGACAATTAAAATAGGCTGCCCTTCCTCTTTAAGTAAGAAGCTTGCATGTCTATCAACATACCAAGTGTCAACAGTGCAGAAAGGTTCTTAGTCACCGGAGAAGTGTTGTTAAGGTGTTCCTGAGGAGAAACAGTGTCTGGTCTGAGCTCCAGCAGGCTCCTATTTCAACATTTCTCCTATAAATGGCACATTTTCAAAAATGGCCGACATGGTAACGTGGAAGAGTATGTCTTCAAGTGCAGAAAAATAAGAAAAAGGAATCACAAACTCAGAGCAGGCAAAATATCATCTAGCTTTAGAAAGTATCAGCAACCATGGTTTTGGAGCACAAGTTGAGCTTTCTCTGCAGTGCCAAAAATGCATCAAGGGCCTTCACTGCTTCCTGTGAGCTTTTTTTTGCTCCTTAACTTCTGATTTTTCTCTCATACATATATTTTTTTTTAATTTATTGCTGCTGTTAGGTTTCTGTATAACCCAGATGAGGCTTATGTTTCTGTTAAATCTTTATACCTGCAGAAAGAGGTCTGAAATAACTGTAACAAACTCTGTGCAGCAGAGCCCTGAAGGAACATCAGTTAAATGGAAAGTATGCATATTACTTACCAATGGGTTTTTTTTGGGGTTTTAGTAAACGTAGGAACAAGGAAGGGAGCACATCATTATGTGAATTCTTTAAAAAAATCAGGGGTAATTAATTACAAACAAAATACAAAATGATTTTGTAGTAGCCCTCTTTTTGGCACTTGAACAATGGAAGAAAGCTGCCAAGTTTATAAATGCTTTTTGATTTGCTGTCAGTGCCTTAAGTGGGTGGAGGGTTGGCTCACGACTTTTATTTTCATTTTTTAGGAAGTTGATTTCTGCAAGCTGTTGTGAAGATGAGAAGATTAAGAACTAAATATTGAAGAGGGGTTTAAACACCTCTTGTAGCAGGGAAAATGGTTTGAACAAAATAGGGAGAGCTGGAATCATTTAGCTATTAAATTTTTTTAAGTGTTGGTCTTTCCTTTCATACTTTTCACTTAACTTCCTTTTTATCCACAATATTTCCTTTTAAATTAGCTTTCTTAATAGGAGAGATCTTGCTAAATAAATAGCAAAACATTAAAAAACGTTTAGCTGTACAATAGAATCAAACTGGAAATCCAAAGAAACAGAAAACAAAACCAAGAGAAACAGTCTTAAGCATAAATCAAATCTTACAACGTTAAACCCAATTCAGAGTCTTAAGAATAAATTTAAAGCAGAATCAAAGACCATAAAAAGGGCAAACTGGAGGAGAAAAAAAAAAAAAGGAAAGAAAGAAGAACTCCCGAGAATAAGTCTCTGTGAGACTTAAGGGTACTGGTTTCAAAAATTGCTGAGATGGATTTAGTTCCAGTCATGTTTTTTATTCACTTAGCATCTGCAGGAAAACCAGGGAAACCCCATGTTATGGTAAACTCTTTATGAAAGATGTAGTGCCCAGTGTTAAGAATGCATCTGTGGGAAATTTTGCAGAAATAAATGAAGAGAGTCTCCTGAATTCTTTTGATTTATGTCCACAGTAATTTCAGTGGAGAAAAGAGGTGTATGACATACTAGAATAACAAAGGGGATCAAGTAATTACACTCAAAATTGAAATAATAATCAGACTGCCTCAAAGGATGAATTTGATATGGGTTTAGTACAAGGTACTTACCCAGTTTACTTCAGAGTAATGACTCATTCTGAAACCTTCTCCCCATCCACACTCAACTTGAAAACTATGCCAAAAGAAGGATCCTGGGAAAGTATTTCTTTGGGGATCTTTTCTTCCCATAAAACCTTCACAAAAATTTTTATTATGTCAACATAATCCAGAGTTGTAGCTAATTCCATTAACGTGAAGAGTCAGTAATATTTGACATACTAATTCTATGAGAGACTATCAGATAATTCAGCCAGGATCTATATTAACCACCGCTAAGACAGAGTTCAAAGCAAAGTGCCTGAAGAAACTTTTCCTTTACCTGGGTCACCGTAAAACAAAGATTTCTCTCCACAGCCTGTAATACTCCCTGGATGCCTCTTTGGATGTTTCTTATACTGCAGGAATTATTCATTAGTTGGAACGGAACAAGCAGTTTGCATTTATTTAGTGCTCTTCATGTAGTGAAACAAAGAAGACTGGGTTAGAAAATATGTATATGCTTCAGCAGGAAAGCTTTTATCATTGTATCTGAAGTAAATAATTTAAAATACTTTCACTGTTGAGTACAGAACTCCAGAAAACATTCCTAGAAGTATGTGACTAGAGTAACCCTTAAAAAACAAACATGGGTATTAAGATAATGGAAACACCATTTTAATTCAAGCCATATGCTGAAAGAGGGTAGCTGAACTACTTAAATCACATTTACCACAGTAGAAAATAATGGATCACGATACAGAGCATAAGCGAACATGTTACTGAATTTTTTTCCATCTTTCTGACAAATTTGGAAACTGATATAAAAAATTTGCAAAGATGCAGAACAAGTATTCGAAAGTATCATACTTGAGGGCTCGCCGGAGGCAAAGAGGAAAGTCATAGTTTTGAGTTCTCCATTATTGGCCTGTTTTGATAGTTTAACCGTTGTGGGGGATGTGTTTCTGTGCAAAATTGTCACATTCCTGAAAGACACCTCGCTATCAAATCATTCAAAACGAGAAGCCAGAAATATCCTTCCAATGCTTTATGTAAAGAGACATATTGCCAACGTGATTTTGAAACAGTGCTCGTGCCACAAGTTTTGACCCCTGCAGCGCAACACAAGTACGAACTGGAAACTCCTTGATAGAATGTAATAACCTTCTTAAAATTATCCTTGTAAAGACACAAAAATTTTGATCCAATGTAAAATAAAATTCATAGAACTGAAATTTTGTTTATATGAGAGATGGCTCAGAGTAGTCTCTGTCAAACACAGGACGCCAATGAACAATGAAGGCATTGCCACTCAAGAAAATAAAGCAGAAAGATGACCATTTTTCACTGCAGTCGAATACAGAAAGATGTGGAAAGAGTCACCCAGCCCATTGCTTGTGGGTAAAACAAAAAAAACCCCATGACTGTAATGAAAACTTTAGCTCCAACATCAATGGCTTCATTAAGATGATGACAGCTCATAAACAGATGAGGGGAAATGCGTTATGGCAGGACAGCAAGGTTACTTTCTCCTCTCCAACCATGGTGAGCAGGTAGAAGGACAAAAAGGAGGCAACTAGAAATTTGCTAAGGTGTTGGTCAAATAAATTGTTTCCAAACAAGAAGAGCTGTATGTTCAGGAGGTACCAGAAGAGCATACTGAGGCCTGTTTTAAAATTAGTAAACCCAGCCAAATTAGTGGCACTAAGATAACGTTGTTTGTGAGGGAATTAAAAAAAAAAAAAAGGCTAACATATTCTAAGGAGTGAGAGCTGCTAGGAAAGGTGCTAAAACAGACCAACTACTCCGCAGGGAAACTGAAACCCTCCTGTACGGAGAATGACTCAGTGGAGGGTAAAAGAGGATATAGCCTATTTCCACCCCCAGCCCTCCATCTACTTGTAAATTTACACAGGCCCACCCCTCAACCCATGCTGAGGGTTGATGTCCCCTTCCCAAACTGTTCATGAGTGTCATGAGTGGAGGGAGGTCAGGGGAGGGAGGGGCAATCTCTGCAGGGTGGTCTCCTTTCAGGAGTCGGTGCTGTCTGGGATTTTAGACTAATGGTGTTGGTTAATGAAGGGAGGTTGCTGCCCAAACTGTTTTACTAGTTTCCTATTTCTGCAGAGTAACACAATGCAACACATGAGATATTAATGTAAACAGACTGAAATATGTCTTGATTTACTGCGTATTTGCCATGCCTCTCCTTATCTTTGGGGGTTTTTTTCGAGTTATGACATTGACTTTGAATGCAGCAGTGAGTAACATTTAGCAGACCTTTGTTTTTTGTTCTGCAGCCTTCCCCTCCTGGTTCATCCACACAAGTTCCCTCCACTTTATACAGAGGAACCAAACACTTGCAGCTTTATTTTGGGGAATTACTTGGGAAGAGTATTTGCTTCACTCTTGCATTAAACTGAGTATCCTTTCTGCCTGTGCTCAGTGCCACCTCTTGCAGCTGGAAGGCAGTGCTTCCTAAAGTTCAGTATGGTCTTTTCTTCTCTCAGCTTACCATAAGTGGTCACCTAAAAAGTTGTTACAAGTCACTGAAATTCTCCATTAAGACTGCATTGCATTAATTTTCTATAATTTTACTAGAGGATTCCATCCTCAAGAGGCACACTTTCAATGGGGAGTTAAAATTTGCCCCTTATCCCACTACTTCAGTGCCTTTTACGAGTTAGTTCCACACCTGATGTCTTCTTCACCAAACAGCATGCACTTGTGCTCATATTGGAAATAAAAGATGTGCTGAGGGCTGGGGTTGAGGTGCTGGTAAGAATATCTGGGGTAAGACAGTTGAGGAGAAATAAAAAAATAAAAATACCCAACTTTAGTAACCATTTGAATGAAACTGCCTTTTTAGTATATGCCACGAGTTGCTAATGTTTGTCTAATATACTCCAGAAACAATATAGAAGATTCAATCAAAACTGTTTTGATATCAGTCTTAGAAATCCACAGTTAGCATCTATTATTGATTGTAAAGTACTAATTACAGCTAAAATTCCATTTTTACTCTCACATTGCTTGTAGCAATTATGTGTTAAACAGCACAAGACATCCAACAGATTCTTTTAAAATACAAATTTAAATCTTAAGTAATCTTTACCAAAACATACACCCACTGTCCAATGCAATTCATATCAATGCCAGATATTTCTACAGCAGCATTGATATAAGCAGCTAAAAGCTGTCAAACAATCAAAGAATGACTGGAAAAGAAGAAATCAACTGGAAAAAATATATATTGTCTGCATTGTGAAGACCCACTAACAAAAAATAGATATTTATTATTAAAAAAAAAAAAAGCCAGTGATTAGTTTGTTTTGCTTCAGTTTCGTTAGGCATAGCACCTAATCTTGCAATTTCCCACCACTTCAGAATTCTGGTATTTGTGGCGCTTTTGTATAGGGAACTGTCAACAGGTTGTAAGTGGGCTGAGGTTTTAGGAGGGAGACCTTCAGGGAGGTTTATTTTCTATTTGTTCTCCTTCATTGAAAACCTGGAAAAAAAGATTTTTCACAGAAATACTCTCAGAAACAGATTTCTTTTTTTTTCGGACTATGCCAGAGACCTTTGCTACCCCAATCAGTAAGCAGATAAAGCTGGTGGTCAAAACCAAAGCATTAATAAAGCCTGCAACTGCTACTGCAACATAATAATTTACCAGTAAGCAAGCAACACTGTCCATAACTCATCTTTTTGTCTTTCTGCCATTAGTGGATGTAACACTAGATGACCATTGCTTCCAGAGTAAACCTCCCAGATACACATTTTGCTCTTGCTTTCTTCATGGCAGTACAGATTGGGAAAAATGCTCTTTTAAAAAAAGTTACATTTTATATTCTCAATGTAATGTACACATCTGTAAATTAACATGCAAGAAAGGAGTAAATAAACCTTCATTTCAAAGTCACTTTGAAAAGCTCATAGTCAACTCATATCTTACAAAGTTGTAATTTTAGACAGTTAATTACCTTCATATTCCTACCTATCTGGCATGTTACCTCCTTGTTCAGCAAAGAAGCTGAAGGAAATACTCCACAGTGCCAGCTGCTGCTGTCTTTTGACCCCTACCACCTAATAAAGAATCTGTGGTTGATGATCTTACCTTGATCACCTACAAGTAAAGATCATCGACACCACTGGGCTCTGAGGTGATGTTTGATCATTATTCTCCAGGAGGCTGAGTTTATGACCCATCAGTTGTGATGTTCTGAAGGAACTCTTACTCTGCACTGAGATCCTTCACCTCTTACCCAGGCCTACCCTTCATATTATTTATTTCCTAAAAGAGAGTGGGCTGAAATGTAGTGATAACTTAGATGATCATCAACTCAACATTCATGTCAAGTTGAATCGATCTTTTCCCATTGGTGAGCCAAAATCTGGAACTACAAAAATACTACAAGGACCAAAGAAAACAGAGTAGGAAATGGATTTTGAAGAGTACACCACTTGTACATCTGAACTGCTGAAAGTAATGGGGACTCAAAATGTTATGGACAGAAAGTCCATTTCTATCTGCCATTAACCAAAAGATCATGTTCCATTTTACTTGACACCTGTTTGCGCCTGAATATCTCTATATCTGTGTTTCAAGTTCTTATCAAGTCTTTCATATGAGTTGGACTTGAGTGGAGCCAAACACAAAGCATAGAAGAAGGAGTCCTGATTTCACCTGGGAGCTAACATGGAAATGGGAGAGAAATTACAAAAAATACATTGGACACTAGGAATGTTATGAAAGCCACGATTAACTCTGACAACAGGAACAGTTTAAAATCCAAGTAGGGTTCAATTTGTCTTTATAAGCTGTAGGAAAAAAGGAAGCTGGTAAAAAAGGGTAGAAAAAAGTAGACTGAGAATACTTAATGTATGCGGATCATTTTGCTCAATTACATGTAGTAGTTAAGGCTGGGTGGGTCTATATAATTTTCTTACTTAAACAAAAGCACTACGACACTAGAGGCAAGAAACTTCCTCTTTGACCATCTGATGTAAGAAAAAACAGTGAATAAAATGGGAGGGAGTAAAAACCCAAGGTATTGTGCTGAAATAAGGATTTTGTGGTTTGGATGTTAGCCTCTTTTTAAAGCAGGGTTGCTCCTACTCAGGAGAAGACAATCGCACCGCAGAAAATCTTTTGACAATATTTCTCTATGCTTCTAATACCTTACTCTGCAGAACAAATGCACAATTATTCATACCACACAAGCACATTATGCTACATATGACTATACAACAAGTTAAACAGTGCCATTAACCTGTCCTGTCTCATCCTGCAATGAAGTCAAGAACTTTTTTTTGTGATCCCACCCATTTGTTTATCCTTTTGCATATCCTTTGCTGGATAAAAAACTGGCTGGATGGCCGAGACCAGAGAGTCGTGGTGAACAGAGTTAAGTCCAGGTGGCGGCTGGTCACCAGTGGTGTTCCCCAGGGATCAGTTTTGGGGCCTGTCCTGTTTAACATCTTTATCAATGACCTGGATGAGGGGATTGAGTGCTCCCTCAGTAAGCTTGCTGATGTGTGGCGGGTTGGCCCTTGGCTGGGGGCCAAACCACACACCCGCTCACACAGTCCCTATTGCCACCCAATAGGAGGGGAGAGAATTAAAGAGGTAAATGGCAAAGAGGACTCGTAGGTTGACATAAGGACAATTTAATAACTAAACTACAACAATATTGGAAATAATACTATATACAAAGATGCAATGTGATACACAGTGATACTGCCCCTCCCCACCTGATGACCAAAGGCCCAGCCCACTCCCAGCCAACGACCCCGAAGGAGGGAGAGAATAGGTGATAAACAATGATGCTGCCCCCCCCCCCGAAAAGGCTCGGCCTGTTGCCAGCTAATAATCCCCAGAAGCCGCACAGACGATTCCCCCAGAAAGGGGGTGGAAAGGGGGGGGGCGGTGCGCCGCTTCCGGAGGCACTCACAGAAAGGAGATAACAGCCCAAGTGTCCCAGCGTCCCAGCCCAAGAGCTGACCGAAGCAGGGAAAAAAAAACCCAACCAACCAAACAAAAAAAGCAGCTAATGATCCCCCTGGAGAGGGAGGATGCCAAAACTCACGGAGCGGAGATAACGAATGTCCCGGGCCGAGAGCTAACGGCGACCGTGGGGGGGGAGGGGGGGGGAAGGCCTTGGGAGAGCGAATGCAGGTGCCAAAAGCGAGATGAATCCGGAGCCCAAGGGAAGTGAAAAGCCCGCTCTCCTGTAAGAGTCCTCACCTATATACTGGGTATGATGTGCATGGGATGGAATAATTGGTCAGTCTGCTTCTCAATCTTGACCTAAAAGCAAATCCCAAGCTAGAAGCTGGACTGTCTCTCCCCCTCCCGCTCTGTCTATGGAGAGGAGAGAGGCTGAATGTATTTGTCCTTGAGGACAAATAGCAATATCCTAGCAATAACTATAAACGTTCTCTTATCAATTCTCTCCTGAGCAGGAATCCAAAACATAGCTTCTTCTAGCTATTTATAAAGAGAAGGGAAAAGGAAAAAAAAATTAACTCTCCTCTGCTTAACCCACGACATGATGATACCAAATTGAGCGGGTGTGTTAATCTCCTGGAGGGTAGGGAGGCTTTGCAGAGGGATCTGGACAGGCTGGACCGACGGGCTGAGGCCAACTGTAAGGTTAAATAAAGCCAAGTGCCGGGTCCTGCACTTTGGTCACAACAACCCCCTGCAACGCTATAGGCCTGGGGGTGAGTGGCTGGAAAGCTGCCCGGCAAAGAGGGATCTAGGGGTGTTGGTTGACAGCCAGCTGAACATAAGCCAGCAGCGTGCCCAGGTGGCCAAGAAGGCCAACAGCATCCTGGCCTGCATGAGAAATAATGTGTCCAGGAGGACTAGGGAAGTACTTGGCACTGGTGAGGCTGCACCTTGAATCTTGTGTCCAGTTTTGGGCCCCTCACCACAAGAAGGACATTGAGGTGCTGGAGCAGGTCCAGAGAAGGGCAATGAAGCTGGTGAAGGGTCTGGAGCACAGGTCTTACAAGGAGAGGCTGAGGGAACTGGGGTTGTTTAGTCTAGAGAAGAGGAGGCTGAGAGGAGACCTTATCACTCTCTCCAGCTGTCTGAAAGGAGGTTGTAGTGAGGTGGGTGCTGGCCTCTTCTCTAAAGTAGCAAGTGATAGGACAAGAGGAAATGGCCTCAAGTTGCGCCAGGGGAGGTTTAGGCTGGATATTAGAAAAAATTTCTTCACTGAAAGAGTGGTCAGGAATTGGAACAGGCTACCCAGGGAGGTGGTGGAGTCACCATCCCTGGAGGTGTTCAAGAAATGTATAGATGTGGTGCTTAGGGACATGGTTCAGTGAGTTACGTGGTGTTGGGTTGGACTTGATGATCCTTGAGGTCTTTTCCAACGCTAATGACTCTATGATTCTACGATTCTATGATTTCCACAGCAAGAAACCAATGTCAGGCACTTGGGCTTGTGATGCCACTACCATGTCCAGCAAGAAGATGAGGTCCAGCACAAGAAGAGAGAGTTTTTATTCCAAGAAACCATGTTTGATAACAGCAGAGTATTCAGAAAGAAAACCAGCAAGTACATTAACTTTTTCAGCATGCTCTGGAATACCAGGAGTTTCCTTTCCCTGCTGAAATCATGCCCACCATGCCTGCAAATCTCCACATTTTAATAAGAAGGAAACTCATAACTTCTATCAGAAACCCCTCCAATGCAGAAATTCCTGCAATTCTGTGTCCTTGGAAACGAGATATTTCTTTGGGTGCAAGTAAATGACATGGGATATGGAATTGGCAAAATGTAAGAGACTGAAATAACTGGGTTTTTTATTAAAATATGTTTGACGCTCAGCTGTATGAAGAATGGTGTGAATGTTTATATGCTATCATTGCCTCTGCCTCCTTCTCTTACATGTACATCCATGAGATGCACAACCCTCTTTGTTCTAATAAATATCTTGACGTAACTGCACTGCAGAGGTTGGACTTCAAGGTCTTGTGAATTGATCACTTGCTTCTTTCGGCGGGATTTGGCTCAAAACCCTTGCCAAACCCTTGCCATCTTGTCACTCTCATGACCAGATCGGGGAAAATTGTTATTCTCTATTTGAATGAAATTCCTTCTCTTGCCTATATTAATTTCAAGTATTTCCTGTATCTCTACACTTCTGTCTGATTGTCTTTTTTCTTTTCTCTTGCTTCTCCAGATCTTCCGTAACACTTTACATCATCTAGCTTCTTTCCAATTTTTTTAATATTAACTTTTTTTCTCTATCTCACACCATTTCCCAAGCCAACAGCTCTACGATCTTGGTTCTTCTAATTTTTATTTTACCCTCCCAATACTTTACTCTCTTTTCCCAGTTTTCTCCTCTTCACCTGTAGGCTGCTGTATAAGAAATAGGTATTTTTAATGCCATACAGCAGGGAGTGTCCTTCGAGAGAGAAAGGTAGTGTAAGATTATATGCAAATAGGAAAGTTGGGACAGAGATTAAATTAAAGTAACTCAGTCTGTGGCTGATTCAGAGAGTTGTTAACGTTTCATTCTTTTTCATTATGTTTTGAATTTTTTTTTCTTTTTTTCTGAGTTGCTGCCCCTTTCACATGGCTATTGATTCTAAATATATTTTCAACTTTTTTTTCACAGGAGTTCTTTTCTCTTGAGCATTTTCCTGGACTCCAAACATACCAGCAAACAAATCTCAGCCTTCTGTTTGCAAAACTCCAACTCGGTAGAAAGAAAAACTGTCTTTAAAAAAAAAGGAAACTTAAAATATTACATAGTTATTGAGCTCTTGTGGTAGAAAGCTGAGCTTACAGTTAGCAAGTGTGGGTAAAATAATCAGGAACTAAATACTAACTTTTTTTACGAGTATATTTTAAATGTGGTTTTTTTTTCTTCTGCTTTATCCTTAGGGAAATTAAGAATGGCAGAAAATAAAAAAAAAAATTGGCTGCCCTGAGGAAACAATGGATAATCGCAGATAGGAATTGGAGTTTTTTGCATAGCCAATCTAAATTAGTCTTCTAATTTTTATGGTTTACCAAACATTAGAGACAATTTCGAACCATTTTTAATGGACAAACAACAAACATGTAAATGGATAAAATTACAACTATTAATTTTTCTCTAAGAGAGAAGCCAGGTCTTTGTGACTGTAGGAGATTGCAGAAAATTTATTATACATAAAATATAATCATTACCTCACCAGATCATTCTGGAATCTGAAAGTTCAGAGAAAGAGAAATTACAAAGCCTCTGGTACTGCTACTTGAACTATCCCTTAGAGTCCTACTAGTAAAACTAGTGGCAGATCCACATCAGCATGTTTTTCTCAAATGGATAATTGAGGTGTTTTCTATGACTCTTCTTTGCTGCAATTACTGAGTTTATGAACAAAATTTCACGAGCAGATTTTTATCAATTAAATTGATACTTTAAGCAACAAAAATCAGAACCTTCATACTCAGGACTAACATTCTGTCACTAAAGTCACCTCATTATCTCATTATATGGAAGCATTTCAATGTATAGCATACAAAATCACCCATTTTAATGTTTCAGTACAACAAGCCAGTTTTGTAACCAAAACTTTAAGGTGATGTCTGGATGAGATTTATAGAACAAAGGTTTGTACCTGATTATTTATTTTTTTTAATTTTTCTGCACACAAGTAGAAAGTGGCCAAAACATGAGAGGCAGTCAAAGATAATTATGTATAACACATTAGGAAAACAACAGTCACCCAAACTTCAAATGCTATTTTGGAATTATTTTACATCTGAAATGAATAAATGAAGGTGAGAATGGTCTTCTGTGAGCTGTCTTTAACTTAATAGAAGTACAATGACCCACAATTTGCAATGTGCATGGGTTCAGTTTTTATTCTTTAGATACTTAAAATTCCTTAAGCACCTGTCTTGCATAAAGCTACTAATAAGCCATTCATTCAGGGGTGTTGTATCCTTATGCACATATAGTGAGCTAGGTAAAAGGGAGTAGAATAAGGGGAGTATAATCTGATTTATCTTGCAATCCCAGCTCTGTTGCCTTCAGTAGAGTTAACTCTTGAGGAGCAAATGGGAGTAGTGAGAAATGAATCCTGTATATGGCCTTTTACAATAAATAAAAACCCTGTCACCCAGCCATGCTAGAAAGGGGGCATTCGTACTGTAGTGACCAACTCACCACTTCAGCGTTAATGGCCACTACATTTTTCTTTCAGTTTTCCTTTCCCATTTTGTGTCTGGAGGGAGTGAATCTGCACAGGCTAATTTTGAAATTGTCCTGTTAGTCCCGGTTGGTGGGATTATCCTGTGAGACTTCCTTATTTCACAAAAAGAGAATGAACCGAAAGGGTGCAAATGGGAACTTCAGAAATTAAAAAATTGAAACCTTGCATCCTAGAAGCATTTCTCATATTTCACAAATAATAGCTTGGCTGCCTCCAAAAAATCCTTTGTGTACGTATAGCATGTGATGGGCATGTTCTTATATTTTCCAAGTAAAAGGATTATACAAATAACTCATCTCCAAAATTATTTTGCAAAAACTGCAAAGATTAAAGATCATTTCACCTACACAGCTGCCATCTCATTTAAATTTGCATCCAATCTGAAGTAATTATGAACACACACACATGCACGCACACATACACTGTAACTATCTCCTATCCTAGACTGAAAAAAGATCCCTTATAAATGAAACCTTTACAGGCTTCTATGAGAAGCTACAAAACTGAATGAAAGGTTCCATCAGGGTGAATTGTTTTGGCTTTCAGAATGGATACTAAATAGTGACAAACACTTTTCTCCCTAAGAGGAAAATAAATGAATGAAATTAATTCAGTTTTGAACATTTATTTCAGAAAAGATGACAGGTTGCACTTTACTAGACATCTGCCCACTTTTTGATACGGATAGGATGACCCTTGATTGAACTGGGGAAAGAAAATAGCAGGAAAGTTTCCTGAAAAAGTTTAGCGAGGATATAAGAGATAATTGAATGGATTTGTGTTGGACACTCTCCCCTGTATAGCATATTCAGAGTGATAGAATCTTGTTATTTATTGTCTTTTTCAGATAATTTGCAATGTTAATTTATATGAGTTTGATATCGCTTTTGTCTTTTAGTTGTGTGTTATTCTGAGGAATCCCTGGGGAAGGAAAGGATTTATACGCTTTGTGTACACAGTCTGCAGACTAAGCACTCTGGCATAATTATTTTTGGCACTCACTAACTGATTAAAACATCCAATTTAACTCATGATCAGTAAGATTAAACCTTTTTAATATACCTCAAAGGTAAATTATCATTTGCTACTCAAACATCCCTTTCTGCACATGTCCCCAATAAAGCTGTTCTTTTTTTCCATTAATGTACCTTTTAATGAGGATTCCCTTTTATTTCTTCCTCTGGGCAAAACTGCCTTATCCTTTATAGAGAGGTAGGAACAAAGATGAGATGGAAGCTGACTGTGCTACTACATGGATTTCTAATATCATACCAATTATAAGTCACTCTTTTTTTTTGTGTATGTGTGTGCATTCTTTACAGACTCAGCTGTTAAAGAAAACACACCCCTGCTTTGTGTTTACTTGATGTACAGAAAAATGTCAGCAGTTAGACGGAAATAATATTTGAAAAAAAATAATTTGCATCACAATGAAATTGTGCAAGCATTGGCAATAGCTGTTTTTTTTTAGTATACATTACGTTTTAATTTCGCAACAAGGCCTATTTAACAGGATGTTCAAACCATGCCCCAGTGTTAGAACTTGGAGGGAAGAAAAACAGTGACTCCCAAACAACAAAAACCCGTCTGCACCCCCACATTAGAAAGGAAATACTGTTTGCAGAGCCCGAAACAGGGTGGGCACCCAGATAGGTATATCTGAAAATAAAAAAATATGTGGAGGTCCTTGACCACCACAAATGATATGTTCTCCTTAATTGGGGCCAGCATGGAGGCCTGGGACAGCCACAGGACAGAGGTCATAAACTCATCAGAAAATGGTGACTGTAGATTTTGCAGCCTGTTGGTCACCTGGATCTTGTCCAACTAGCTCAGAATGATGTATCTGTGAGTGAAGAAACCTTGTTTTGGAGAAATGTGGTCAACCTTAGCTTTACTTCTTATGTGATGTCACTTACATAATGCCACCAATTCAAGCTGTTACCACCAACAGAGCTTTCTGAAAGAGTCACATTGAACCTGCAGTAAAGGTACTTTTGTGACCAATGATCTTAATATTTCAAAACTAGGCACTTAAAATTGGGCAACAATTCAGAAAACGTTCAATTTGGAATAAGCCAACGTAAAATTAAGCACTGACTTTCAAGCTAGCTGTTGTATCTGTTTCCCTTATTTATTTTTCCATGCAGAAAAGGGTTGTCATAGAAGCAAGCCATCATCAGGGTTTAGAAACTCTGAAACAATAATTAAAAAGTTTCTGAGAAGGCAGCTCCAGGCAGCTCTCCATGCCAAGTCAAGTTCGTTGGGGGGCGGCACTCTCAGCAGTGATGCAATACTCCACTACCTTTTGCTTTAGCTGGTTTATTTTAAGCACAGGAAGAAAAGTCAACATTGGGGACAGAAGGAGACAATTGTTTTTGGGCTGTTGTGGCACAGTTTACATGTAGAGGTGCCTTCTGGTCTAGTTCCCGAAGGGGAAACAAGTACAAATGTCTCGGCCTTGGCTGTTAGGGTCTGATTATAAGCAGTGTGCTAGAGAATTCATGGATTATTCATGTGTAATTACAGATAGCTATTGTGCTCTTTTAAATCATCCCTATGGCCCATTATGGCCCATAACTACTGAAATAGCAATTGTCATAGTAAGGTTTGGGCTCCCTCATAGAGTGTAGGTTCTAATCAATACTGATGAATGGTAAAATTTAACATCAAGCAGGAGAAAGTCTAGTTGCCTCCTGCCATAAATCTGTACAAATATCAAGACATGCAGCTGCTGGATCTGGAAATCTAAAAGGCAACACTTTCCCTCCAACCTCCCCCCCCCAGCCCTACACACACACCTCTATAAAAGTTGAAAAAGGAGAAATGTGCAATATGTCAATTCTAATAATCCGCATGCTGCTGAGACATTTTTTCTATTTATTCAAAACGGGGTGAACCCTAGGTTGTTTTCAAGGTCAATTCCAGGTGAAAGGGGGGTCATCAGGAGGCCACCTCGGCTCCCATGCAGGTCAATAACGCCTCCTCGCTGCCCCCAGAAGACAAGCTGCTCACACCCAATCAATCCACCGACGCTGCCACTGCGCCCAGCGTAATGAACAGCGAATAAATGTAGCCTATCATCACAAAACATGCTTTCTAAGTACCTTCCCTTTTCATGTAAAACCTCTCACTGTCAAATTCTACATTCACTCATCCAGCAGTGAGTAGCGGAAAGTGAGAAATCAGGCTCTCGTTGGGGTTGGTAAAAGGTCATTGCTGACAGACACGGAGGTTAAACTGCCGAGTTAAAATACTGTTCATTACCCACTGCAGCTTTTTGCTAACTACACTTCTTTGTGTTACAGTCAAGCAGTACATCAATATGCCCCTCCTCCTAATTCATTAGCAATTGTTGAATTGTACAGAAGGGGGAAAAAGAAGGATTGATCTTTTATATGTGTGGGGTTTTTTTTTCCTTCTTTTCTGTGTCAGATACTTTTACATCTTTATCCACTTGGTATTAAATACTGTGCTCACAGACTATGCTGTCTGCTTGCAATGAACAGTCATCATTATGGGTACAATTCCTGAAGGCAGTTCATCTGAAACCCCAAAGGTTTGGGGCTGCTCAAATGATGGTTTCTTTTCTCTTACCCTTTTTATTAATTGCCCTTTGCATTGTGATGTCTGCATTTCAATAAACTCAGAATTTCTCACTGCAATTATGTAATGTTGAAAGATGTTTGAAGTACAAATCAAGCAAAAAAAAAAAAATACTCCTCCTGCAGATGAAGTAAAAATGGTTAAAAACAGTCCTAACATGCTAAATTGATATCTAGCTTAGATAAAATGCCTCTGACCTGTTCACGCTGACTGGGTTAGATCTTTATCAAACACTATCCTCAGTGTAGATCTCAAGACACTCCCTAATCTAATATTTTATTAAGAAATGTTTAATGTCTGCATTTTTTTCCATGATTAAAGTATTTTGATGTATCCAAAAGAGCCATTTAGAGCAGCAAGGAATCATCGGAGTTCAAATGGAAACAGCAGCGAAGGTTTCATCTGTACCAAAGGCAGTGATTCAGTGGGAATTCTTAACAGTTGAGACCAATTTCCCAAAATGAAATTCCATTCTTTGATTCATTAATAAGTAGATGGGATTCCCTTTATTGAAATGCAAAGCTTTTGTATTTAAAGATAGCCATCTTAAAAAAAAATAATCTCACAAAGCAATAGAAAAATTATGTCTAATCATGAATAAAATAAAGGTTTATTTGTATGCATGCTGCAACAATAATTTGACTCAACAAATTACCATTATCTATTTAAATCTTTAAAAAAATGCATTCGGAGATTTCTTCAGGAAAATATATCTTTTTTTTCTTCCTGTATGCTTTCTCTCTCAGTGGGACTGAAAATAAAATGTTATGACTTAAATCACAAGAGGCTTACATCATTTTTAGCAACAAGGGCTGCATAATTTCAAGACTATGAGTGAGTGGCTGACTTTAACTAAAATGTTTCAGTTCTGTGCGTATATAGGTACATAAATAATTCAGAATTAATCCCTGCAGAGGGGACAATGGGAATCGTAAATTATCCATGTGCCGTCCTCAACATTAGAGGCAATGAACCTATAGTAACAAACTATGAGTGTTACTCATTACATACATTTCACAGACACCTTAACCTTTTGAATATTAATTTCCCTCTGCAGCTTGTAGCTAGGCGGCATAATTTTTTCCTTTCCTTTCCTATTTCCTTCTACGCCTTCACTCTTTTTCTTTCTCTCTCTCTTTTTAACCTTTCCTGATCAACGTATCAGTTAAGCTATTGAGTGGGTTGTGAATAATGAAGGAATATTGATTCTTTTTCTAAGTAAATAGTTACTGGAAAGCATTTTTTTTAAAAGTTAGATTATTGTTTCAGTAATATTACATGCAGCACTTTATGCACTCAGAGATTAGGTATGTGTAAAATACTGACTTAGCCATTTGATATAGTCTGATGCATGTAAATCCATGGTTCATGGCTACCTCTAAACACCAGGAATGCTTTGGAACCCTTACCATTTTCTAATGCCAATAAATGTCACAATTGTTTTATGATATATAAGCTTCCTAAGTTTTCCACCAGAAAGGTGGGAAGTGTATTTCACCAGAATCCGAAAGAGATCACAGTGATACAATTTTTACCTAACATTTTTTTCTCTGATAACTAGGTGATAGGGTCTTTAGGTTTTGTTTTTCCTGTTGTTTTTTTTTTTAATTCTAAATATGGCACATACATAAGAATCATTTTTTTCCAAAAAACAAATTCAAAGGGAGACATGAAGTAACTCATCACAAAATACTGCACCTCTGTCAGAGTCATGAAAACATAAGAAATGTATTTTCTTGGGAAGCATTTTTCCAGAGAACATGATTTCAGGAGCAACACTGAAACCGTACTTAAAAGCTTCAATACTAAAAACGTACTTTGAGGCTTTTAAACACACAAGAGGAGTCAATGGGAGGTTATGTGCAGTATGCAGCAATTATGAAACAAATTATACAGACACCCCCACATTTCATGTTTAGCTGAAATTACACCCTGGCTGTTCCGTAAACCCTTACTTCTCTTAGGAAACTCTTCTGGGGCTTTTCATAAGAGGGTTTAAAGGATCAATATGCATTTGGAAAGTGCATGATGCCATTTCTGTTAAAAAGTGGAACAGAACAATACTGTCAGGACACTAATCCTCTGATGTCAAGGGAACTTTATTCACATGAATCAGGGTTGCAAGTTCAGGCTAAGCTCTGTTAGACGATTGCTATGCAGTCTTCTACTTACTGTGTATATCCATATAATTCTTCTGTACACATCTACTGTTGCTTTGGCAGAAACAGCAATATTAGGCTAGGTATATATTTGGTCAGGGCCAGGAAAGAGTAATAATGCCACTTTTTTTGCCAGGTGCATCCAGAGGACTAATTTGCTGTGATTCAACATTGTCTCCATGATATAATAGTACAAAGAAAGCAGAAGTCCTGGTGTTTTGTTCCACGTGATTTTTAAAAAAAATATTATTTGTTTTTCTATGCAGGCTTGCAGGTCAATTTCTCCTGTCTCTGATTCCCCAGATCTCTCTGAAATAGTGAGAAGGGTGTGGGGAAGACACTCTAATACCTTTCCCTAACACTACGCAAAAAAATTGAGATGTGCTTACCATCAGGTCCAGCTGCCTCTGATTTGCCCATCCTCAAACTTAAGAAATCCCTTTAGAGACAGGTTGAGTGGGGATATCCAGCGTTTTCATGTGTGTCTGAAGAACCACTTGGCCTCATGACCCCAGATTCACAACAAGATGTCTTCAGAGTTCAAGTGGTGCACCTACACTGGTCATTATTTGATTTAATAATCCTATGGTTAAAACTATCCTACATTATCATCAGCATTTCTGGTACAAGATTTTATAATTTGCACTTTATATTTAGTAATCCTGTGATTGGGTTTCTTTTATATATGGAAACTACCCTGGTTTTTCACCACTCTTATTTAGGTTGCAGCACTGTAGGATCATATTTCCCAAAGTTTGTAGGACTATTCACTTTGAAATATGGAAGAATCCAATTTTTTTTACTACGAAAACCTGCTTTCTCTGATTTCTACAAGTTACACATGAAGTGGATTCTTCCTCTTCTTGTTTTTACTAACCTAAAACTGTACTAATGCATGTATTATAACATCATACATACATTAGAAAATGCCAGCGCACAAGAGTATTTTTCTGCCTAGCAAGTAAGATATCTGTAAACTGATTTAGCTTTTCAAATTATCTGAGCATAAACAATTCAAATGCAAGGATTCTCTGTGATGGCAAAATATGAAATAAATTGGTGTCTTGTCACCATGTGAAATTCTGCTGAAATACCCTAATTTATGCCATTTATTAGAAGACAAGCACTTATTTCTCTCTGTCTTCAGAAAAAAGTATATATCATAGAATATGAGTTAGAAATCACGCTAACCACAATATTAAGCACATTTCCAGGCAGAAAATATGAGTATAAAGTGTTCACAAAAACACGGTTGTGTGGTTATGCTAAGTGAAAAAAAATGCAAAATAAATATTCAAGTGTAGAATTTATGTTAAATGAACTTGCAATAATTGTGTGCTAAAAAAATAAATCATGTTAAACCACTTGACTGAGACTTAGATAGTTTCTCTTCTTAGAGAAAGAACCCTCATAAACCACAGCCCAATTATTCAATTTCCCTTACTAATTACGGAAACTACTCATTTCTTGGCCTCAAGCACTAGATGATGTATCTCTGAAGGGCAACACAAGATTTATCATAATCTGTGGCTCTCTTTATTTAATGAGAATAAAAATAAATACTTCAGAAGTTCCAGTGTTACAGGTAACTTTGGATTCTAGGTTGAATTTGATTGATGAGTTATTTTACTCTGAATATTACAACTCAAAATATTTTCTGCTGCAGGATAGTTGCAAAGATTGAGGTATTAATTAAATGCAATAGAGCCCAAGTACAGATAAAGAACAAATTTGTCACTAACTCTACCAAGGCAACAAACCCTCCCCTACTGCCCACCATGACCTGCTTTGGTTATAATAACGTGGAGATGTTATCTGACATGATCCATTTAAAGAAAGCATTTAAACACAATTCTCCCTCATCTCAGATAAGCATGTAAATGCACAGTTCATCTGATTTCAAGTGTATTCCCAGGTTGTCCTGAACTATTGAGCAGGAGGTGACTAAAAGGAGATGGACAATGTCTAGGAAGCTCCAAAGAGCTGACCCGGCATACATAAGGTAAATCAGATTCTGCAGTTGGCTTCAGGAGGTTATTTTTCTTTTTGAAGCAAAAAAGAATCAGATACGAAATTTCCTCTCTGAAAACTGAAGAAACAGCTCTTGGAAAAGGTTTTTCTACGTCCACTTCTTACTTTGAGGTAGCCATGAGAGGTGAGATTCAAGGATGTTTACACTTGTTTCTCTACAATCACTGGAGAAAATAATTTCTGCAGCACAAAGGACTTAATCCCAATAGTACATATCTAAAATGCATTGTCTCGATTACCTCCCAACAGTATCTGTTCACTTCATCTCTCTCCACTACTGTAAAATGGACTTGGATGCAGCTGTCTACACCTGTAAACAGCTCAAGTTATGCAAGGTATGCAAGACAAATCCCACACAAGCTGTCCCAGTCCTTTCAACATTAAATATGGAACAGGCAAGGTTACAGGAAATGGTTTAGTATGCAATGGACAAAAATCTCAACCCTGAGTTGTTTTTCAACGCTATTGTGGCTGTTAGTTTAATCAACTGTTCATTCTCCTCTCTTAAATTTCTCTCCTAGATTTTACTCTATTGTTTAGGAGATGGAGAGGATTGTCTGGGGCTTATGTTCTGCCCTTGGATATGTTGATTACAGCAGGGCAATCAGCAAGTGTCTGAGCACTTAAACACGATTATCATAAACACAGCCCCCTTGTTTCTGAAGTGCTCCATTCTCTTCTCATACATGAACGTCACTGTAGAGACTTCTTTACATAAACAGAACAGTGCTAATATTCCAGAATTAATAGTCACCTTCCAAGGAAAATTATTTTCATTATTGATGAATTATTTTCATATGGTCTCTCTTGACCATAGCTTTTCTGTGAGGAAGCTATTGACAATACTCTGGATAAATTCTGGAACAAGTTTGAGCTGATCATTTACTTGACAGATGTTAGCCTGTATTCTGTTTCAGTTTCTAGAAAGAATTGGACAAATCTGGCAAACAGCAGACACTTGTGAGCCCAGGCAATTTGAAGAAAATGAATAAAATGTGTAAAAGAAGAAACAGTAGGTAATAAAGGTCATAAACCAGCTATTGAAAGGGAATCAAATAGCCAGAGATACCCAGTGCTGAACACACCTATCAGAGATGGTTTAAATGAAAGCAAGCACTTGTAATCTAAAAAGTAAAATTTAAGGACTAACAGCAGAAATAATTATTATAGATAGAGGATATCACAATCAATAGCTGATGAACTTAATAGAACAGAGAATCAAATACAGTATATTGAAATAAAATTACATGACTCCTCTGCTTCTTGTCTAAGGATGCTTGAGCATAATCAATTTCCTTTCCAAAACCAAATAATGAGGAGAAACAACTTACTAGTTTCTTATTAAAACAAAACAAAATCCAAACACAAAAAAGTTTGACAAACTAAGGTAATACCAAGCATCTGGCACTGTCAATATCAGATGACAACAGAATGTTTGTAGTAGAAGCAACATCACCTCCTGTAGTAATGTGAAATGAGGTGGGAAAGAGGAAAGGAGGGAAGTGGAAGTGAGCCAAATATCTCTTTATCAGTAACTATTTATGGGCTTTTCTCTAACAAAGAAAACAGATCAACCCATAGAGATGTGCTATTCAGGTATGGTTAGAAAAATATAGACAATTACTTATAGTAAGCTGACCTTTTTTTTTTTTTTTTAAGTCAAATAAATGTTAGGGTGACATTGTCCATGTTTGCTGCTTACATCTATTTAGATTGTCCACTTGTTGCAATATTGTGGCAATAGTGTACTGTTGGCTAGTCTCACCAGCCATACACACTCAATTGCTGTTAATGCACTGGATGTGCATTAGCTCAACTGTAAAGCACTTCACAAGCTACACCCATGCAAAAGGAAAACAAACATGAATTCCAGAGTCCCCTCTATAGTAATGTTGACAGGGCGAAAACCAAGGAATGCTGGAAAACATACATTAAAACTCAACCTTGAACAATAATGTGTGTCAGATTAAGAATAAACTTTCATTTTGTACTGGATATACATGAAGTTAACATTGAAAATACATGCAGCTATTTCCAGATTAAAAGAACCTGCTCAGCCTTCTAAATTTTCCAGTCTTCTTCTGCACTAACAACTGCCCCATGGCTACTGGGATCAGGCACTGAATCTACAGGTTTAGGAGACTGTCTCTTAGGATAATGAAAATCTCTTGCTAAATGTACAAGTAATCCAAACAGGTGATTTAATTTTGCTAGAAATTGAAACTAAGAACTATAATATTGAAGAAAACTATACCTCATCATATCTTGGCAGCAAAAGGTATAAAGACTTTAGAATAGGTTCAAACATTCTGCAAATAAAATAATTTTTTAAAAAGTTTGGTTTTGTGGTGTTTTGTCTTTTTTTTCTGGAGGAACAGGGAACAAAAGAAAACAAACTCCACTGAAAGATATCCAGAGCCTCATTAAAAAACGTGAATCAAGTAACTGAACAGAACAAACATACCATCAACAGAAAATCCATCTGATTTGGCTGACAGATTTTTACAAAATGTAATTACATAGGTACATACTGTTAATTTATAAATACATAAAAGTAAACCAAATAATACATTAAATTGGAGATGTAAGTGAGATAAAGGTCAACAACAATACGATGTCAGAAAAGTAAAGAAATATGTGCTATTCAAGAGTTGGGAGCAAAAGTTTAATTTCTTCAATTTGCTGGATTTTCAGTGACTGAAAGGAGAAGTAGGTTGACATTCGGTTCCAGAAACTGTAAGAGCGAAAACAAACTCAGGACTCAACACTATTTAAAAAAAAAATAGTGGATTTCTGAAGCAAAATTATATCTGGTAATGCATGATGGTTTTTATGCAACAAGCTCATTAACAAACAAAAAAAAAGTAGCAATTGAAAAGATGCACCATCAAACGCTATAGGAGAAGCACAGATGGGGCACCATCAAGTGGCATAAATGCTCTAGTACTCATTTATAAAATCTGTATAATTCTTCTCAACATTTGAAGGGTTGCAAAAAAATATTTAAAAATAATGACAGAAATACTGCCACATATTAAAAAGCGTGAAAAAATACATGTGTTTGTACATATAGATGACGATAAGGCAAAGAGTAGTGCTTAGGTCACAACTCCTTCATAATCTATGAAGTTTAGAGGAAAAAAAAAGGTACTGAGACAAAAGAATATCTTCTGGACAAACACTAAATATTACGTCCTTCGAGCCTCAGTTGAACGCAGTTAAGTAGAGACTACTTTTTCAAGAAGTCTGTTGGACTTCCAAAGTTTTCTTCACTTGGCACTTTTAGGCTTGGTTCATTTTTTTTTTTTTTTCAAACTCTCCTAGCTCATTTTAATTTAATTTCCATGGAGAGTCATCCCTGGATTTCATTTATTTTTGGATTCTTGGTTTTGTTCAAAGAAAAACTTCCTCTCATTTATAATCACTGTTCACTGTTCACAAATCAGAGTTTTTGAAAAATAGTTTTAGATGATGAAGTGTAACATCTTTTTAGATGATGAAGTGTAACATCTTTTAAATTTAATTTTTCTACTTAATTTTTTCTACTTAATTTTTCTACTTATTTTAAATTTAATTTTTCTACTTAATGCACAAAAGCTCCTTTTTCTCCATTTTACAATAAACTTTCTATTTCTTGCACATATTTCGGAGCCCTCCAGATTGCTGCTGTTGAATAATCCTTGGCTGTACAGTGGAAAGGGCATTCCTTAAGGACTTTAAAGGCAAAGTAGAAAAAAGGACATAAAAGCCTTGCTTGGATTTGATTGATGCACTCTCATATTTGAAGTTCACTCACAGCTTTGTGCTAGAAGACCAGGGTCACTCCATCCAGTTCTCTAATGACAATGTGCATGAACACTTGCAGTTTTGTAGGCCTTGTTTTAATCACATTGAAAAACACTCCTGACTGATAGTCTTCGGGATCAGATCTAAACAGAAAATAACATGCTCGATTTGGCCTCTGAAGGTGGGCTGAGCAAATCTTTGTAATGTATTGGAGCATTTGCTGAGTGCAAGCGCACGTGGTATGGTTCCTATTTCTGTCGGCAAATACAAATTTTTCACTCAGCAGGCATAATCAGAGCTAACTCCAGAGGAGAAATAACAAAAACTCAACAGCCCTTAGCAACTCAGCATGGCATAGAGGGATTTAAGACTTTAGCATTTTATCTCTATCAGTATGAAAATGTATGAGGAAATGTGAACTTTGGAAGTGCAAATAAACACATTTAACACATTATAAACCACCTATTCTACCAATGACTCCTGGGTCTTTTCCTTTTTCTATTTTTTCCTTTGCCAGCCTCTCTTGAAATAATAAAGCTGGTTCATTAATTTGGGTTTAAACTAAAAACAATTTGTTTTGATAGAATTACTTTAGAGGTAGGAGAGGATGTGTGCTCAATCTATTCCTAGCATCTCTAAACTGAGGATGGAGTCAAAATCCTGTTCTGCATTTCATGACGTTTTGCTTCTCTGCAGCTCCTGTTTACATCCCTTCACTTAGCTGGGAGATGAATCCAATCCAGTGCTTGAGGTTGCTGAGGACATGACGGCAATAAAAGCATTAGGTATCCTACCTAAATCTAATTTAGGTAACGGCACTCTGCAAAAGTAAAATCCACTCTGTAGTTTTAACTGAAAATATTTGCTTTACCTCCTAGGAACTGGTGTGTCGATGGATGTGGTTTACAATCACTAACATTTCACTATGTGTGAATGTCTTTATGTAAGTAGAGACTTTCAAAAGGAAAAAAAGGAATTTTTACACAGGATAGTAGACCCTAAGGAAATGGAAAAAGAAAATTCAAAAGCTGGTATTAACACTGAAAAGCATTTGAAACACTGAGCATTTAACACAGTGGTTCTTCTTCAGCTTTCTTCCTTTTCATCACTGAGTTACTATATTTGTTTTCTGTATCTCCATCTTTACTGTTTAATCTGCATCACTTACATCTGCTCCATGTGCTATTTCCCACGTCATGTTAGCCTGCATCCTTAAGCAAACAGAGTTATGCTCCTACCTCCTCTGAACTGCATCATAGGGCTGGACATCACAAGCTGCTGCCCTTGCATCCATCTCTGAGTGCTCTCAAACACATTCACCTCCCACGGACGTGTACTAAAAAGTGCTTCTTCTCAAAAACAACAGAACAAGCGTGGATTTTGTAGCCAAGCAACTAAATAACAAGAAAAAAAATAGAAAGAAAGTGTTTAAATTGCCCTAAATTTAGAATGGCTTCTCTGCTTTACTCCAGATTTCCACTCAACACAATTTTTATAAAGATGTACTACATAAGCTTTGAAGAGACCACTTCAGCATGGGGCAATGGGGCAATTTAGAAATGTAGAACTAGAAATCAAACTTGCAATGGGAAACATACTTAACTATAAAATGACTGAATAGCCTGAAATAAACTAGTGAATGGCTTTGCATGGACCAATTTACAAGTGCAAAACCAGTTGATTTCTGTTTCTCTACCAGAATTTGCAAAGGCTGTACCTGTTAATATTGGCTTTGATATCATATGCCAGCCTGTTAGGACCACTATTTGTTTTCATTCCCAGTGAGTTTTGTTCTGTTACCTCTAGTGTGCCACTACAAAAAAACTTTTAGTGAGTAGATGTAACTGCTAATCACTTACTCAGAGCTGAAAGCAGCAACCCATTATGAATCATTCTGTAGGTATTAATAGACAATGAGTTCTTTCACATCTTCTGGTGTAATTCTTTCTCTCTAGATAATATCCCTTATTTCAATTACAGTATTTATCTTTTGAAGACAACTAACCCTCCCTCTAATTGCATTATTCCTAGAAACACCTTCCTGGCTTTTTCCTTCAGTATGAAGGAAATATGAAAAGCAGCATCCTTATATCTTTGGGCCATAAGGCTTAAGAAGGAAAATGTTGTTGCCCAGACCATAATCTGGTGTCCACACCAACCTGACCTGCGACAGACACAGCAGCCCCATTTTAACTCCTTTGCAGAGTGTTCAAGATGCTGGTATTTTATTTCTTAGCACTGATGTGGAATTTGAGTGGTGGAGTAGCAAAATCCAGCTGAAGTGTTGAAATTCCCTAAAATGAGGCAGTTCAACTCTCTACTTGCAGTGTGGGTGGGTATCTAGTGAAAAACATATCTGAAGAGTCAGCTTAAAGACAAGAGAAGTTCAAGCTGGAGATTGACATTCGAACCAGACTTACCATGAGGACACACCTGACACCAGGGGTTTGCTTTTTTGCAAGCCCTTCTTTATGTTCATACACTAGTTCTGGGAGTAAAAACTTTTTTTGTTTGTTTGTTTGTTTTTGATGGTTTTTTGTTTGGTTTTGTTTGGTTTTTAATATATGTGGCAAACACTGGAATTGGCCCATTTACTTTAGTTCCTTCTTTTAAAGAGAACATCTTCACTAGCCACGTCCTCATGGATAGCAACCTACTGCTATTTGCCTGGAGAAGTGTCAACTGCACTGAGGTTCTTCCTGGACTTCCCTTCTCATGCCAAGAATGAGCAGTGCTGAGCACAGGCAAAAGCTCTGCCTAGGGAGAGTTTTATTAGGGAAATTCAGGAGAAAGGAGTGGTTACCTCTGCTCACCACCAACATAAGGCCATTCTTCAGCTTATTTGCCTGAGAAACCAAAGCTTTTCAGAAAATATCAGATATTGTATCAGTTATTCAGCGTTACACTAAACAAGAAAAAATAATTATAATATCTTTTGTTCAGATAGCTTATAATTGCTCTTTTCCTTTGGAAACAATCATCTCCCCACTCCTCCTTCTTTTCTAAATTACCTTAGCGCTTGCCTGATTTCTTGGTGAATTTCCAGTTTTAATTGCTTTACTAGTCAGGTCTCATCCAAGAAGTGCTCTTGTTGGAGCCTGAGTTCACTCAGAGTTGCCATAAATGTGGATCTCACTTTACAAAACCCAGAATCTTGTGTCTTTATAAAATGTTTGTTATCTGATACACTGATTCACTTTCTTTTACATAATTTTTCTAACATCAGTTGCACTTACTGGACTCACACACTATTTGCTAAAATGTTAGACTTATGTTACATTTAAAAAAGGAATCATATGACAAACATTATCAGCAAAAGCAACTGGTTGGGGAGAATTCACTCTGGCCCCACACCTTTGAAAAGACTGTAGTGGTTACTTAAGCTACATAAATTAGTAGTGAAAACAAGAGATTAGAGAGAAGAAAAAGTGAAATTTGGTGAAGCATGGATGGATATTGATTTTAAAAGAGCTCTTATTCCATATTTACTAACCTCTTATTTGTCTTCTCCCTCTTCCTTAAGTGTATTTGCTGCTATACATGGTCTTTCCTCAAGCATCGCAGAGAAGCAATACACGTTTGGCTGAGATAATAAAGGATATGAGAGTAATAAAAAGGTCTTGTCTAAAGAGAAATTAGTGTGTTGGAAAACAGATGGTCAAATTCCCTTATTAATTTCCACAGTGAAGCTTTATTCAAAATCAGTGGGGGTACAGTAACAAAACAGAAGAAAACACACCCTTAAAAGCTGCCTATGGTCCATGTGGTGTGCAAGCAGTGGACCTGATTTCTTTCAAAGCCAATCACCTATTTTCTAAAATGAAGCGAATTACTGAGACCCATACAGTACAGCCATTACAGTAATGCTTGCCTGGAATAATAGAGCGCATAATATATCAGTATCCCTGAAACTCTTTTTTACACCCTCAAAGTACATATGTAAATCAAAGTGAGACATCCAACTTATATACAAAGTATGATAAGATCAAATTAAACTAGTGGCATTCTTTCTCTCTGAGGGTAGGAACATCCTGTTCAGAAAAAAGGCCCATGAAAGTTCAAGAAATAAAATTTTAGAATAATGTGTAATTGAAAGTCACAAGAAAGTCTTTCTAAACTCATGAGTTCATTGTTTGCATTACACTAAAGAATGATGTTTCAGACATTTTTGCAGTGTGCTATAATGTTTTTGAGTATAACAAAACAATAGAGATTAAAACTAATATATTTAAATTAAGGCAGTGGCTACAAGCTTTCATCATGCATGTAAAGATCTACATGGCACGGTATAATAAGGTGTCATAAATAAATGAATTTATAATGGAAATGCATTATTTAAATATAACATCACTGTAATATTTTTTATATATCTGCAGTCTAGGGAAAGCCCTGAATAGAGTCACAACGAGGACAAGCCTTCCAGAGGAAATCACCAAAATAATAAAAGTAGTTAAGTCTTATGAAAAGCAAACAGAAAGAGGGAAAATAATTTTCAGAGGCTCTTGATAAAATATCATCACCTGTGTCAGGTAACTAGACACAAACACGCTTACATAATTTCTGCTTATCTGGTACCTCGCAGGCAAGGCAGGAGCATTACTTTCTTTAGTAACTGCAGATAAAATTAGCATCCCACCCAGAGTAGTAAACAATCTGGAAAGTAAACAAAACACGGCTTATCGCTATGTTTTGTTTTGCTTAATTCAGCTATATTTGGCTCCACAGACAGTTTCACTGACCCAGGGACAGTTCCAGAAGCAGTGACTTGGCCAAGCTGGCTCAGGTTATGGACCAGTCACCCCCTGGCCATGCTCTCATCCACCTTTTATCATCATCTTGGGACCTGGCAGAAACATTATTAAAAAAAAAAAAAATCACTTTCCTGTAACAAATTCTTGGATGTACAGCTCCACATCCTGATAACAGCATTTTGGAGACTTTCCTGGATGTTCTACACCGAGAAAATTCCTCTGTGTGTCCATGCTGTTTTGCATTCACCCAGT
>WKFP01013426.1:6478-21215 GCA_011057875.1 Pterocles orientalis
GCCGTCAGCAGACAAAAGCAATTAAGAGAAATGACAGAGCTGGTCACCAGGAGATGATCCGGACCCAAGGGCTGTCTCCAGGAGGGCGAGCAAAGCAGCGTGCCCCCCGCCCCTTTCTGTCCCTGCAGCCGCAGGGTGACAGACTCCCGGCGTGACCCCCGCCCGCCCTCCAGAAGATGCTCCTCTGCCCTTGGCTTTGCTCTGCCCCTTTTCGGGGCTGCGGTCCCAGCGCTCTCGGGGGTGATGTACTGGGAGCTGCCACATGTTCAAGCTCTGCTAACTGTCCCCTACGGTCTACTAAGCATAATTACCAGCTAATGAGCACGAACATGAACTGCCAACGCCCTTGGCAATTAGCGTGCCACCACGGCAGGGATGTCCCCCCCTCAGCTGCCTCTCACCAGGGGTCTCTGCCCAGCCACTGTTGTCACCCGTCGAGCGATGCTCCGCTTTCCCCTACAAAAAGCTGCTGACAGCTCACTGCTCAGGATTTCAGGCAATAAAAATAACAAACGATCGGTGTTTCAAGGACCGAGCGCTCGGAGGAAGGATGACGAGCCTGGACAAATGGTGCATTTGCACTTCACGCCAGCTGCTTCCCCATATAAATCCGTACGGCCGACCCCCTTCCCCTCTGGGTCTGACCCTCGGAGCCCGCAGCCCCGTTCTGCTCCGGAGCCAGCGCCACGGGACGGAGCGGGGACAGACAGACAGCCCTGGTGCCTGCAGTGCCCTGGGGACAGCACAAGGGACAGCGGGAGGTGACGGGAATCGCAGCATTTTCCCCACTTTTTGAAATTCTATTTTGGGTAGGCTGAAATTTAATTTTTACTCGCTCTAACTCTAAAATTTAAGTGTCTGCCCCCAAAATGTGGCCGAACTCAGATTTGTTTGCTGAAGACCAACAGATCTGACACCTGGGGAGAAGGAAAGCTGGGGGCCAAACGAGCGACCACCCTGGGGACAAGGCAATTAAAAATAAACAGAGATAAGTATTTACACATTTCCTTTCTTTTTGAAATCTAGACATATATAACGAGCGGACTGGGCAAGGGGCTCCTCTGTCGGGATGGGGGCGATGGAGGGTGGATGGGTTTTCTCCTGGACATCCCCGGGAGCAGGGGGCTCAGACACCCAACTTTCCAGACCAGCAGCAGCTGGTACCCGAGTCAAAAAACACAGTTACTGCTAAAAGCTAGAAAAATCGGCAAAAAAAAGGGGGTGACAGTGACAGAGGAAGCTCAGGGCCAACCGATTAAAAACCACAAATCAAGTTTTGGCTTCCAAATTTGCCCAAACAAGAGGCTCACACCCAAGTCATGTACCAAGCCGCCTGGAAATCACCATCTCCTCGCACCAGAGAAAGCTGCTTTGCAAACGGAAGAGGCACTTCCAGAAGGAACCTTTCAGACTGGCCTTCTCCATCCCATCACCATGAAGCACCCGTGGGGGATGGCCCCATGGGGGATGGCCCCAGGGACCGTCCCCAGCCCCGCAGCACCGGCCCCAGCCCAGGTGTGAAAGGATGCGGGGGAACGGACCAGCGACCGCCCCGAGGAACCGGTTCGAACAGCAAACAGCGCATCCCCAACGCTGGGTGTCTGGGGAGAGGTCATCTGCAAGCCACTCGTTGTTGTTTTGTTATTTGCGCATCACCCACAACATCACCCCCAGAGGTGTCCCAGGCTCATCCCAGCACCAACCCCTCCCCGAGCATCGCGCACGAAGGCGGGCGGTGAAACAAAGCCCGACAGTACCACCTGCTGGGAACCCTCTCCTGCTGCAGCCAGCGGCTGGAAAACCCTGAAACTCACTCGGCAGGTTGAACCAAGGTGGTCCGGAGCGGTGGCAGACCTCACGCCACCCTCAGAATCCATCCCCGTGCACCCAGAGCGACCGGCAGTGGTTTTGGGTGGAAAAAGCAGAGGTTTGGCCCGGAGAAAGCACTGGGAAAGAGGCAACAGCCCCCACCGCGGCTCATCAGCTTCTTTCCGTTCGTCTGTCCGGATGCAAGAGAAGATACTAAATTAAAAAAAAAATAATAAAAATCTTTCTTGGGTAAGATAAGACAAAATGTACAGATTGATAAATTCTGTATAAATTCTGACTCAGCATTGTGCTACCCGCCAGCATAAACCCAGAGAGGTTTAGGAGTCCAGCAGTCGGGATTTTAGCCTCCTGGAAGCGGCAGTTTAACCTTCACATCTTCTGTCATTGCAGAACTGTTTGGACAGGCGGCACCGCAGCCGCAGAGACCCACAATTTCCAGGCAGATATTTTCCATCCTGCGCTGCCGGAGAGCAGAGCAGAGCCCCGACAGGTAAAACAGAGGAAACAGCGATCACCGAGGGTGCAGAAAACAGCACAAACAGTATCTGCAGACAAAAAAAAAAAAAAATCATCAGCTGTCTGTTTATAGCAGCCTAGACACAGAAACGCGCCTGGACAGTTGCCAGGATGCTGAACAGGACGGTGGCTTTCTGCGGGACCCCATCAGCCTTCAGGAGGCGATGGACCGCTGCCAGAGAAAGGGTTGGGAAAGCGAGAAAGGAGGATGGGAGAACGCAGAGCCGGGAGAGGGGGAAAAGTGGGAAACGGGGATGGAAAGAGGAATGAGATGCAAAGAAGAGACACAATCAAGGAGTGTGAACAAAAAAAAAAAGCAATGGGAAGAAAAGGAAAAGGGGAGTTCAAATGGTGGGAAAGTTGAGTCGCATTTGCGAGAAAAGGCAGAGAAACGCGACCGAAAGGTGAACCAGAAAGCTGAGGGAGATGTGTGATCTGTGGAGGGGAGCAAGGAGACCTCGAGCATCCCCGTCAAACCAGCTCTTCCTTTCCTGGGCAGTAAAACCCTGAGCCAGCCCCGAGCCAGCCCCGAGCCAGCCCCGAGCCAGCCCCGAGCCAGCCCCGAGCCGACCCACCGCCCTCCGGTTCCTAGGGCAAGGGCTTCAGCTCCCCCCCAGCCCCAGGGGACGCCTCCCAAGGGCAGCGCTTCCTGCAGAGGCTGGTCCTGTCACCCCCAGTCATCCTGCTCTGCACGAGCTGTCCTCATGCGGCCTCAAAAGCTTCATTTCAGGCTAAAAATAAAAAAAAAAAAAAAGAAAAAATCATAAGTCATAAAGAAGAGAGCCCATTCCAGGTTTTCTCCAGAATTCTGTTTGGAGAAAGCACCTTAAAGCTCGGTACCAGCCTGTTCTGCTCCAGAGGAAGAGACTTAAAACACCAGCAGCATCTCCTGATCCCGTTGTGCGACGGGTAAATCCCCGAGCAGAGGCACAGACCCGTCACCGGCGCTGGCCGCTGCCGTTTGAACGGAAACGAGCATCGCGGTGCTCTCAGCAGCGGCCGAGCTTGAGCTCAGGAACAGCCTCACCCGGTGGCACCAGCTCCCCAGAGCGCTGCAAAAGAGGAAAGATTTCGCTTCGTGGAACTGAGGTTTGAGCCGCAGGGTGTTTTGCTGCAGAAACCTTGGTTCTAGGGGAGGAGAGGGGATGGGGTTCAGGCTCGTCAGAGGCACAGGGACGGTGAAATGCAAGAAGGAGGGGAAGCAGCAAACAGGAGGGAGCGGAGGGGACTGGCCACACAGAAGGTGGAGAGAAGGGAAACACCGGAGAGAGAGAACCATCCTAGAAAGCCAAAGGAGGAGAGAGGAGATACGGCACTGCTGTGCATCACAGCGGTTCTGGGTAAAGAGGAGACCGAGCGCGCGTCATCTGCACCGACTCAGCGCCACGAGAGCGTCCTAGCTGCACCAGGATCCCCCCAGAGGGATGCTTCGCTCCGGCATCCCATAACCAGAGGCTCCGTGCAGGTGCACGAGCCGTCTGGGGCAGCACGGGCGCTGTGCACAGCGAGGGAGGACGCACACCAAGGTCAGGGCTCCTCGGAAGGGGAGGCAGCGGAGCTGCTCAGCGTGCCGGCACCTGCTCCGGGTGACACAGACGGTGCGGGAGCATCGGCAGCAAAGTCCCGTTCCCACTTGGACACAGGAGGGGACAAGCAAGCAGAGAAGCAGCGGTGCCACTGATCCACTGTTGTTTGTATTACGCCAGTAGCTTATGAGCAATAAAAATGAAAATATTCAAGAACAATTTTACACCCAAGAGTCACCTGCCCGTGTGAGATCCACGGCCACCACAACAGTTTGCTGCGCTGCCGTCCACGAAAGGACCCCGAGTCCCCTCTGCAAAGCACAGAGCTCTCCGAGAAATGTGTCAGGAGACATGCATTGCTTGAAGCCCTGGAAGAGAGTCACAAATGGTTCAAAAATATATCTAAAATGGTAAAAGTGATGCTCAAATGCCTCCATAGCATTTAGTAGCAAGAAACAAAAAAATTAATAAAAACATAAAAAGGCTTTACTCCTTGCAAAACAGAAATGAGCAACGAGTGGGAACCTGAATTAATTCACGAGCAGCAAAGGAGGGATCACCTGGAATCCGCCCCGTGACCGCGGCACACAGCAGCCCTGGACACCGCGCCCCGGTCAGTGCGGAGCTCGGTCCCCAGCGCTGAGCAGAACCGTTAGGAGCCGACAGCCCCAAGGCAGCGAGCATCGGTTTACACCCCGGGGAATGCAACCGGAGCTCAGAAGCACTTGGGGGGGTTTTTTTCCACCCCCCCGGGACCTCTTTCACGACAGGGAGGCGCAGACGCCCAGTCCCCGTCCCAGAGTCACTCACCCGGCTGGAGACGCGTCCCAGCAGCATCCCAGGGCGGTGGCACAGCTGTCCCGTCCAACGAGGCAAAACATTTGTTGTCACCGATATCAAATAATTTGGTGGCAGGTCTGCGGGGGCTAAGGGCACGCTGACGGCGCCGCCACTCCTCACGCTTTGAGCCAGCAGCACCCACAGCCACGCCGACAGCAAGTCGCGGGCACGCGCGGCGTTGGACGTGCTGGTAACGTCCCCAAACACCAAAATCAACTGACAAAGGGACCAGAACAGGGAGACATTTCCGTAAATACCCACCAGCAGCGTCACCAGCAGACCCCCCTCCTTCGACGGGGTCCCTGGTCAGCCCGGCCAAGCGCCGAGAGCAAAGCGGGTGTTTGCAGAACCCAGGGAGCAGGGTGCCACCATCTGCCCCTCTGAGCTCCACCGTCACCCCAAGGGACAGGCGGGCTTCGCTGTGCCTCTGCTCCAGGAGGAGCTCTGCCCCGAAACAGCGGCAATTCCAACGTTTTCCATCCACAAATTTCCAAGAAAAACTCTACGATGTTAGCTTGGAGCTCACTAATGACAGAACGGAGAGAAAGAGGAACGAAGGGTCCAACCGCACCCCTCCAGAATCCAGCCTCGGTCCGTTCCCTGCGCTCAGCCTCGGGACGGTGACTCGGGACACAGGGGCTTGAGCTGGGACCAGATGCTTCTGTTTAAACAAACCTTCCTGGGAAATCAATTAAAGAAATATGAAAACTGTTTTCCCTCTCACACTTCCCGAAATCCCTTCCCGAGAGCAGTGGCAATTCAAAGGAAACTCACGTCTCGCAGACATAAACCCACGGACACCCCCAGAGTGGAAACCAGTGACCCCCGAGCCGGGGGACCCAACCCAACGCCTGCCCACGCTGGAGCCAGGGGCTTCATCCTCCTGCAAAGTGTTTGTCAAACTTCTGCACTCCCCCTAGGAAGTCGTGTTCTACTATTGTCCTGCCTTCGGTATGAGAAGGGAAAAGAATTATTTGTCTCATGCAGAATTTAATTCCGTGTTTGTTTCCCCACGGACACGGCCGGACTTTCCTTTCCAACAGCCCCTCCGGCCCCCCACGGGACCCCAGTCTCTTCTGCAGCCTCAGTGCAGCCTCCTCTGCAGGTCACAGACCCCAGCTCCTCTCATTCCCCCCAGCAGCCCGTTTCACCTTCGAAAATCTAACACCCACTGCAACCTTCAGTTTGTTTCCACACCTCCTGCTCTCCCGTCACATCGACACCCTTCCTCCCTCTGCTTCGAGCCCCACCGGCTCTCCAAACGCAGTGTCCGTGACAGTCACAAAGCCCCAGCCCAGCCCATCTTCCCAACAGCTCACTCGGGTCTCCTTCCAGCAGAGCCCCGGTCTGCTCCCTGCGCTCCCACCCAGACCGCCCGCAGCGTCATACCCCCGTCCTGGCACGATCTGCGGTGACTCCGTCTCTCCTCGCTTTCCCTGCGTTAGAGCAGGAAATCCTTCAGCTGTCCCAACGCAGCGCAGGCGCCCTGGTGCCCGTTCCTCCGTCCCTGCCTGTGCCCCTGCAGCCCCTGCCGACAGCCCGCACGTCCGGCCCCGGTTATCATCCCCTTCGGTTCTTGGACAGACGCGGAGAGGCACGGGCTGTGCACCACCAGGGTAGCTGAAATCCAGGGCATTGCAGTGAATTGCAAAAAAAAAAAAAAAAATTTAAAAAAATAATAATTTAAAAAAATCTCTTGTGAGTAGATTCCAGCCTTATCCTCGAAAGGATGTTCTCGGAAAGAAAAACTCCCGCTCCCGAAGGATACGGACATTCCTGTGAATGGACAAGACAGACTACAAGGGGACCGAGCGCTCAGAGAACCACATTCAATAGCGATCGATACAACAGCACGCACGTTTCCGGCCTTTATTTGAAGGCTTTTAACAGTTACAGTAAGAATTGTCATTGCAAACCAGGAATTTTTAAAAAAAATCGAACAATAAAAGTTAAAAAAACATCCACAAGTCCACCTGCAAGTAAGACATGTTGGTACAGAAAGGAGACGTGAGCTTTTGCTTCTTCCATTCTGTTCATTTCTCAATATCTGACAAAACTAAGACACTAGGAGAGGTTGGACGCTATCAGAATTGTTCCGGCAGGCGAGCATTGAACAGCAGATACTGTACCAGTGTCACAGAGTAGCTATCTTAAGTCTACGGGTTTGAGTTGGGCTTATTGTTATTTTCTTCCCAAAAAGGACATTAAAAACCAGATTATGCCAAGATATCTACAACGTAGTCATGAACTGACCACGGGAGCTTGTCCCCCTCTTATTTAGAGCTCATCTGGGTCGCAAAGCGACAGGAGCAGTTGGAAATCTTACCAGCACCTGACTTGCAAGGCTGCAGTTCCAGTTTCGTTCTATAACGCACGTCCACACGGCGCACCAGCAGGATCTCTGACTCACTCTCTTAGCCTAGAAGGATCTTCGCTCGCTCTGCTAACACAGACCAACATCAACCTAACGCAACCCACCCGATGACCTGGGTGCTTCCCAGTCCTGTCAAAAAGAGACGTGAAGCAACCAGGTCCCAGAGCATCCCCCCAAGAAGTCCTCTTCCAACCCAGCCACACGCTATTGCCATCTTTTGCTTTGAGTTGCTGGAGCGATGGGATATTTAGAGTCGAAAAAAAATATGCTTCCGACCGTAACAGTAAAGAAGATTTTATGTGCATCAAAGCCCCCGTTCTCTGTCTGCACTTTGCAGTCCAACGCCAGCAGCACCCGTTCTTCAGACCACAGCACCCACAGAGCACCCGGGGGCAGGGAGAGCGTCCTCCAGCCCTGCGGGGAGCACCTCCCACCTGCGGGTCAGATCCAGCCCAGCAGCACCTCTGACAGCGCTGGTCTGCGCACACACCAGCGGCAGGAACGCCGCAGCTCCCCTACGAACAGCCTCCAAACGAACCACATCAGCTAAGCTCGCAGCCGCCCTGCTCACAGAGACAGACGCAATTAATATCTTTAATACCAACCACCAGTGCTCCAGCGGTTTTCAAACACTTCAAGCACACTCGAGGCGGAGTGCGAGCATCCCTGCCCCGCAGCCCCTGCTCACAGCGCTAGCAGCAGGAAGCCGACGGCACGCTCACATTCCAGCCGCTCGCGGGAGGGAAAAACCCCCACGCCCAGAACTCAAGGACGGATGCCCCCAGCACCCTGCAAGGAAAGTTTCAACATTACTGCGGCTCGAGTTCGCAAGGACTGGAGCAGGAAAGCTGCCCTTCCAGGTCCTGCAAGCTTCCTCGTGAAAACCACCACGGACTCCAGCTTTGCCTAATCGCGTCTGAAAGCACGAGAGACTCCAGCAGACGGGACACTCTTGAAATGCAGAACTTTATTTAGAAACTGCTTAAAATAGAAAAACCCTGTCAAGAAAAATCCAAGTCAAATATGGTTTTCTCAGTAAAATGGAGTTTTTAGGGCAACGAAAGTCTAGAAGGCCACAAGAGAAATAGCACCACTGCAATTTTAAACAATGGCTAGATACTTGCATTTTTGGCATTCACTGAATTTGGGTTTTTCTCTGAATTTCACAAAGATTCATGCACTACACAACAATTACCATAAAATGCTCTTCTACACACATTTTAGGACAAGCTACCACCAGAAACAAATGAGCACAAGCACAACAGGACCGATCAATCTCGGGAGTGGGGGGGAATCAGAAGTCTTGCAGGATCTTGCCAAACACAACAGTAATGAGGGGCATGATAGCAAAAAAGGACAGTTAAGGAAAGTATTTTAAATATTAATATTTAAGTTAGTCTCAGTACTGTATTTTCTGCAATAACATTAGCTCTGTTAGCCAGCATCTTTTAGTTTTTACCCCAGAAGACTACTGAACTGGCAAGTATTGTTATTAGATACGCCCTGGTTTGAAAGGAAGAAAAAAAAAAGAAAAAAGGAAAAAGAGAAACTCATCCTCACGTGCTCGATTCACTTTCATCCCCAGATAGCTGCACAGTCCTGTTACAACTATTGGATGTGATCAGCCTTCCTTGGGATGGGAAAGAGAACAAGCCAGAGAGCAAAAAGTATACCAGCAAAAATAAAAAGAAACAGGATAAATCGGAACAAGAGCCAGGAAGGAAAACTGCTTCTGAAGAACATTTTAGGCAGTAAGGCTGGATGCCCTTTGCTTTGTGTTGTCGTTTTGGTTTTTTGTTTTGCTTTTCTTACAGAAAACACAGTACATTTTGGCAAAGTCATTAGCCACATCGCCACAGAAAAAGGCTTCAGCACTCTTCAAGGTAATTTATGTGTCTCAGCTGTTCATACTCCCTCTAATCTTGTGACAGGCAACGTTAAGGCCCATTTCATCGAGAACTAATCACTTGATAAGCAGCTTTACCCAGGAATGGAGTTTTGTTCCAAGAGCCCCTTTCGAGCACTCGCTGACACAGGGAGGCGGCCACGCAAGCCTCGCAGACAGCAGTGAATGGAGTTCAACAAGCATCTACCCCAATATGAAGCACATAAAATCTCCTGTCGCATTACTTCAATTTGGCATATGGAAGCATATTTTAAATACTCTTAAGGCATTTTATTATAATTTCTGTGCTGCAATTTCACATTAACTCAATCTTCCCGTGAGTCAGAGTCTTTAACTTCTCTACGACACACCACCTCCGACACAAAGAGTCTCCCCGCAAACCAGTGTTTTACCAGCAAACCATTCTGCAACAAGCTCCAAATATTCAGCCTCTTGCTCCCTAAATATACCACCTCGATGTGAATACTGCTCTGCTACAAAGTGAGAAAGAGCTCCGGACTCAAACCCACTGTAAAAAGTGAAACTTCCGCAAAGTGCACTTTAAGAAGAGGTACTTTTTTTTGCTTATGAAAAGAAACCAGTGAGTCCTCTAAGAATAAAGTGGAGTATTTTACAGTTAAGCACATGATCTGGGGCAAAGAATTCCGATGTTGCTGCTCTGCTGGTACAGTATGTGGTCTGTTAATACTCTTCTTGTTCCTCCTGCGGTGCTCCCTCGTCAGGTATCACAAAGCCTTCCTGAAGGGGAATAAAACAAGAGCTTTAATAAAAATCTGGTGTCGAACCAGTTCCTGGCTACTCTCTGCTCTTTTTCTTTTTTTTCCCCTTTTACTTAGGATAGATAACCTGAAGTCACCATTTACAGTGGCAAGAAGCATTACCAGAAGAGTTATTTTCCTCATCTTTGATCTATTTGTTACATACTCTCCACGAAAGGCTAACCTTGCTCGCTGCCTGACTATCATTATGTTATCTCCTCCTCTATTACAGGCAAAAGCCATAAACCTAAAGGAGAAAAAAAAAAAAACAAGCACAAATAGAGGGAGCCCTGGAAAGCAAACCAGCTTCCAATTACAAGGGGAGGGAGAAACTATGCAACACGCTTTATACCAGACTACTTACATCTGTGGCATAAAGAATTTCCACAATCCTCTGCAACACTGGATCATTCTCCCCTTCATTCTCCTGGCAGATCAGTTCAATGTTCCTCAATTTGCCGAAGTAGAAGTCTCTCTCCTTCTCCAGATCTTCAACAGTAAGTTTCAACACGTTGATCTGCCAAAGGGCATCAAGAATCATTTATCCACCAAAAGACAGAACTCGGTATTATCTGCTCGAAAGGCAGGGCCCCCAAAGTTCCCAGAAGGGTGCTGATATGCGAAGCACTTAGAAGTGACCAAGACGGGGGCAGAGGGGGAAGGGGACAGAGAGGAGGAAAAAGTCTGTTTCTCAAATTGCAATCCTATTGCCACACCACCACCCAGTCCCACACACGCAACACCACCTGGAACCTCTAGAGGATTATTACATGAAATAGGTAAAGCACTAACTGCCGGCAGTTTTCTCTGCTAACACGTTCTTTCAAGACAACTCTCCGGCCGACGGCAGTTTCGGTTGCGTTACACTCAGTATTTCAGTGAGGCAGCAGCTGCTCATAGCTCAGTTGGAATGCTGTGATCGCCGCAGCACAGCTGTGGAAATACTGAAAAGCGATGCTATGTGTGATATGGCACACGCTGGGTTTAAGTGTCTGGGCGCTCGTGTACTGCACAAGGGGTTTCGCTCCTACCGGGAGAGCAAGCCCATTATAAGGAAGGTGTCCCAAGAGATTCTAAATGAGCTTATTGATCCAGATCATCTTCCTCCATCTGCCTGACCCAGTCATTTCATGCTACCAAAAAAAAATTCTGCAGACAAATCTGTGAAGCACAGGTCAGCACACGGGGCCATTCTGGCCAACGCACCTGCTCGATCAATCCTGCCGACTCGTCGTCTCCTCCAGCCTTTTTGACCATTCCGCTGCCAGCTTTCGGAGTTGCTGCGGTCCTCTGTGCGACAATGGGCCTCTGCGGGGCTGCAAGATTAACTCAGCGTTAGTTCCTCCCAGAACATCCTTCTTCCTCCCATAAAGGTACTATCCCCCTTCCAAGCATGCTTAGGCATGGAAGAGTTTGAAGAGATGTTCCTCCCTCCTTCTTCTCTCCATGTGACACGTCCTTTTGGGGTTTTTTTGGGCATGTGTTGGCACCCATCCTTGCCATTTTCTCTTTTAGAGAAGATTGTTCTTCCTGCAGCTTCCAGATAACTGGGAACTACAGAAAGACTCTGTTTGAAGCCCAGCATCTCCGAAACAAGATGCAAAACACTATCATCTCACACACTGATTTGAAATAGCAACCCAGTCTTAGTTGCCCCAGAGTTTTTAATGATCTCGATAATCTCTTAGCTATTTTCTCTACCTGCACTGCCAGAACCGAGAGATTTCTTGGGTTTGTTCACAACTGGAGTAACAAGGTTCGGTGCTACCGTCTCCTGGCCTTGTCGAGCAGCAACAGGGTCATACTCCTTCCCATCATAGTTTGCATCAAAAAATTTTTTGAACCACTGAACAAATTCAAAGTTGTCCTGAAATTTTCCTTTCACTAGTTTGTCCACAGGAATTATCTGGAGGGGGGAAAAAAAAAAAGTCAAACTCATTAAGGGTAAAGGACCTCCCCCTCTTTTTATACAAAGTTTTAAAATCAGTGCACTCAGAAGATACGCAAATGTAATTCTTTCTGCAGTCTAGAGAAAATCCTCCTTGAACATAACTAGGTCAAACAGTAGGATTTTTTTCTAATAATTGGAATAAAAAACAAATTTTCACTGTAAGGGTCCGAATAACTTTAAATAATTCTGCAGCGAGGTTCTGCTACACCAAGTTCCAACACAAAACTTCTTTCCGTAAATTTGAAGCTGGCTCGTCCAGTGCTAGTTCTCAGGAATCTGAACTGCCGACCAGTTCCGCAGACTGCTAACACACGGAACGGCTACACGAGCCAGACACCACCTTTCAGCAGATTGCAGTGACAGTTCCTCTGGAAAGAGGAGTATTACTGAAGATCACAAAAAAAGATGCAGCAAATTGTTCAGTCTTGTCTGTAAGCCACGAGCTGAGAGTCCGTGACTTGGCCGGAGCCAGGACGTGATCACTCGGCACCTCTGTCCAGCTCCGGACACGCCACACAAGACCAGTTAAGTGCGTGTTGAAGCTGCTAGCCAACACAGAATGAGGTGTCTTCTTAAAGACAGGAGAAAAATTAACACAGAATTGTTCTGCATCATCCCAAACACGCTGTCGGTAACTGCCACCTAGATAAAGCCCCCCTCCATAAGCATAACTATCACCCCATCTGAAAAAGGTTTTTTGCAGATCTCATTTTCTCTAGCTTAAAGTTACACATGTTTGTAGAGTGGAATTGTTAGGAGCACCACGCAGTAGGGTACGGGAACGTGCCTGGTACAAAGATGGCTCAGACAGGAAGCTCAAGTAAACCTTATCTCACAGAAATTTCAATATTAGTCTGTGCTACACCAGTTGCATAGAAATGAAATGGAAAGATTCATCTCATCGTTAAGAACGGGAAAGCTAACCTCAGCTGGAGTAAAGCAGATCTTGTCCTAAATCTAGTGAGGACCCCAGCACAAACCAAAACCAAAAGTTTTGAGATTTACAAACCAAAAGCAAACTCTGTTCCCAGAGTTTTTCAGCTCTAAATTTGACAGTACATTCCATCTACTTCGACATTAAGAGCACAGAGCATCAGTTCTAACCCAGCTTACTTTGTCAACACCCATTCGCTTAAAACCTGCTTGTAGAACCTTGAAGTTTTGAATGTACTCGTGTTCCAATTTCGCTTGAAACTTCACTTTCTTGAGCGCTACAGAACCTGGGAAGAGCATGTCCATAAACTGACAGTACGCAGCACCTGCCAAACGAAAAAGAACACAAATCCGTGGATGAATCGAGTCAGGTCACTAGCCTACGTGAGTTACTTCTCAGTCAGATCAGCAAACCGACCTGACTCATTCCTCAGCTGCACAATCCCTTAAAGGCAACAAAAGCAAGAAAACGGGAACCCTCCGTCTCCTGTTTCGGTGCAGCATGGCCATAAATAAGCTTAAGCACCATGCAGAACCGAACTCTTGGTCTCACGACCTGAACTTTCAAGAAGAGCAATAATGCCTCCATAATTCCAAGAGAAAAAAAAAATTAGCCAGTGAGTAATTTGACTTTCCTCATGGGTGTCCGTACAAACCTGAGATGTTACATGTGTCCAACTGGCACGTAAGCTATTCTTATCAACACTAATAGAACTAAACTAGAAAAATAATTATTCTAAAAGTTACATTTAATCATTATTAAAATAGTGATACATTTACTCACTGCAAACAGACCCTATACACAACTTAGGGTACCCTCAAAGGTAAGAGACCAAATTAAGTTGGATTATACTTAAATCAAGCTTTAAAGAACCAAAGTGAGACAGTGTTTCTTTCCATCAGTTCTAAATCCTTCATGTCCTTCATTTCAGCTCTTACTGCAACAAGAGCAAAAGAGGGATTCAGCTCAGCCACAGAGCAGACAACCACATCCAAAAAAAATAGCTTTTATAGAACATACAAACCCATTAAAAAAAAGATTTTTAAACTATATCCTCACTCTGCAGTAACGATATGTAACTGAAAATACACACACAACATTTCCAGTCTTATTCCCCCCACCAGTATCAATGGAGAGTAACTGGAACCTTAACCTGAAACATCAAACAACTACCTGACAAGCTCTTCTTGCCCAAAACCAGTCTATTCTTCTCAGCCACAGGTAACAGAAGGTCCTACATTGTTCACTTTCTGTCAGGATATTTTGCAGGTCTGTGGGGCTCCCTCTTTCACCTGCTACTAGAAGATCACGGCTCATACACTGGTGCAAATAATAAGAACAAAAAAAAAATCTTGCTGCTTGATCCCCACTCAGTTCAGTTGCTGAAGAACTCCAACGCCCAGCTCAAAAACAGGTGACTCGCCAGAAATCAGGGGTTTGCTTATCACTGGAGTCTGAGTGATAAGCAGGATAAAAAACAGAGATGACAGCATAAGCCAAAGGTCGTCTTTTGTGAATTTATGCAACCCCAGACTGCTGCTGTCACTGCTGCCCTCACCAAAGGCAGCAAAGCCAGCTTGGAAATTCCCATTTTCACATGACTGTGACAGACAGCAAAAGCCACTTCCACACCTGCAGAGGCATGAAGTATTTTTGCAGACACAGGAAAGGGACGTTACTCAGCCCATACCACATCAACACCTCTCAGCCTTCTCCTGAAAGCAGGTGAGCTGAAATTCCGCAGAGCCAGTATTAATCACCCTCACTTCTCAGAGCCAGAGCTTGCACAGCAGTCAAGGCTCACACCAATTCTAAGCAGAACTTCTCAGCCATATAAATCAACACTGCACACAGCAGGTTTTTAACCTCCGCCTCTGAAAGGGAACAGTGCTTATCACTCCCCTACTTCTGTGGTTGTAGATCTGCAGTTCCTTCATCCTCAGCTTTTCTCCACCACCTCACTAGACAAAAGCCAGTATAAATACCTCTCAGATGTTTACTGTAAGTCCCCTACTTCTCTGCAATCTTTGTCAACATTTCCTCCACAGACTCAGCCACGGGCTGTACTGACAGTTCCAAGCTTATTTTACAATTATTCCTCC
>WKFP01013428.1:55383-65617 GCA_011057875.1 Pterocles orientalis
TGTGTTCTCTGTGTAACATTGAATGCACTCATATGAAGGTGAGTGTCTCTCAAAGATTATTGCCTAAAGCTGTCCTCAGCCTCTTACCTGCTGCACTGGTTGGTGAACTAATTCTTTTCCTGTGTGATAAAAGAGTTGTGATGCTGTTCGCCAGTTGGAGTGCTTATGTGTAAATTTCCAAATGCTAGAAGCAGCGCTAGTAAACGCTTGTGACTGCTGCCCAGCCCGTTCTGTTCCCAGTCGCATTTCAGAGTTGCCATGCACATTGATTTTAAATTTTTTTTATATTCAAAATGATTTATATCTTCTGTAATGGGTCTCAAATGACCAAGCAAACCCTTTATCAGTGGAGCTGAAATCCTAACGTCATCTGGGTGGCTGCACTGTGTGTGGAGTATCTCCGTAGGGTAGATGTGGTGGTGGTGTGTTCAGCCCCCCTCCTGCAAAGTCTGCGTTCAGACAGAGCAGCCTATTTATCTGCAAACGTTTAATCTTCCCAGTGTGCTGTGTGTGACGTTGACTGTTCCAGAGCCTGAGGGACGTACAGAATGCTTGCTTTCATCTGCCTGAGCGTTCAGCTGGGGAGCGAGTAACAGTTTCAGCTCTTAAAGGAAGAGAAGGAAGGAACTGGTGAATACTGGAAGAGAGAAAAACATTCTGAAAGCTGTGGATTGTCTTGAAAGACCTAGGCTTGATATACCCAAAATATAGGAGAAAGGATTTTAAAAAAAAAAAAAAAAAGAATAATTCATTATTAGTTTCCTGTGTTTCAGTTTTAAATAGTCTTTGACGATTGTGTGGAAAGCCTGCTCTGTGATTTGGCCAAAACCGAGCCCCTAGGGGTGCTGTGTGTGGAAAAAGCTGAAGGGAGGGTTGGGACGGTGGCAGCTGTGCTAGGGGCTTCGGAGACAAGAGAGATTTCCAAGTTCTCTTACCCTGGAAGCACTGGAGGCCAGGAAGAGGTGCAGCTGGTTAGGCAGACTTGAAAACTTAAAGGGAAGTTTTGATTTAAAATAAAAATGTGTAAAATTGACCAGGGCACCGTGTTCGGGTTTGTGTTAATAAACGGATGGAGCACGTTGGAAGAGTGTGATCTGCTTAAATGGGGATCCTGCCGTAGCTTCACTCCTGGGGAAGCAAATGGTTTTACTAAAAATATTTATTGGCAAATTAGCGCTGAATTTTTCTGAAGAGATTACAGGTTGTAACTTCTTGTCCTGATGGCACTGCGATGTAGCACGTGTTCTCCAGACATCCTGCTCCCACTACAGCGCCACGACCTTTCCTCCCTGTCCTGGCTGCTTCTAGCCCTGGCATGTACTCACTGGGTTCTGGGCAGTATTTTTTTTTTCCTTTACATACATCTGCTGCTGTGCGGGCAGTTCAGACTGTCTTGAGACCTCCTGGGGCAAGCCGTGTTTAGACACACAGCGTTGCAAAATAACCACAAGAGTTAGGTTTTTTTTTTTTCTCCTTGCATAAAAATAAAAGTCTGCTCAAGAAGAGTTAATCTTGCGTACTTGTGGATTCTGAAGAATGAAGAATTCCTCTTACTTCCAGTTTTACAGTTTGGTCTGACAAAGTTGTTTTCTTTGTTCAAGATGACCTAGATGTTCAGGTTTTTGTTTTTAAGGTTGTTGCAGAGGAATGACGCAGCATCTTCCAACCAAAGCAGAAGTGATGGGGAAGCGATACGGATAGTCCGCGGCGCGTGCCTTGTGCTGGGAAATGGTGGTTTCACGCACAACGGAGGTACTGTTGGGAAATCCTAGTTGGAACAAAAACTGGACGAGTTCATGGAAGAAAATCCTTCGGAGGCCGTGCAAGGACCCTCTGCTGGCTCAAGAAGTCCTTGATGAGCAGAGGGCTGGAGGCGGCTCTGCCTCGTCCTCCCCTCCCTCGCCGGCCCCTTGCGTGCCGTGGGAGAAGGGGTGCTGGGCGAGCTGGGTGGACCTGGGGGCTCCCCCGCACGCCTCCCGTGAGCGGGTATTTTCAGAGCTGTTTTTAGGTCAGAGTGGTTAGCTGTGATGATTTTGGGTGTGTAGTACCGCGGTGGAACAAGCTGTGTTATAACAGACGGCGTTGGAAGGAAAGTCGGGGAGCAAAGCGGATAACGCGAGATGAGGATGGGTGGAGATGCTGAAGGACACCGCGTGAGGAAAACCTTCTCTTTATCCGATTCTTGAAGATGCCGGATGTGTGAAAACCAAGGTTTCAGAGATGTTAAAAGGGTGGATTTCAAGTTCAGCTTGTTCATGGTGATGAGCTCTATTTTTTTTCCCAGATTCTTTCAGTCCAGCCTTGTGCGGAGGTCCAGACCCCTCTAGCATCCATCTTCTTGCCGAGGATGCAGCAGGAGCTGCGTTGCCTGTCAGAAGAGAATTAAAGCGTCTTACCGGGCATTAATTTATTAAAGTGTCAGAATTATGGCTGGATGTGAGACCCTCTGAAGCTACAGTGGCCGTTAGTGGCTAAAACTTTATATTTACATCCTCTGAGCTGTGTCCCCTCGTTCTTCCAGCTTGGCTCTCCCATAAATGTGGTGATTTTGGCTTGGAGTGAAAATGCTGCTGCTGTTCCCCAAAACGTTCATCCTCCCTGTAGGTCTTTAACTTAATTAACGAGGTCTGATGAAATCAAAGCTGAAGGTGGCCTTGGGACATCTGCAGGACACCGATATTCAGAGTTACGTTCTGAGCATCATGCAGCTAAGCAAGCAAACGTGTTGTCTAGTTCTTTCGTAATCTGAAAATAATCTTTCTACAGATCTATGTTTGAAGGTGTATTTTTGCTAATACACCTTCAGAAGTCAAATGTTATTTTCCCTCTGCATGGCCTAGCTGGTGTAGGTCTGGCCATGAATAATATATATTTTTTTTTTAAGTTTTTTTGTTCGATCCTTAGGCGCGAGGATGCGCTGCAGGCTGGCAGCCGCATGACGAGCTGCCTCCCGTCCAGGGCTGAAGAAATCCCGGTGTTTGACCCCGTGGGCTTTGCAGAGACCCTGTTTCGTGTTTCTCTTCCTATCAAAACTCTTCACTGGATCTCCAGCAATAGCTGCTCAGAGCCTTGATTATTTGACGGTGCCTCCAGCCTTCTTGGTTGGGTCTTGCCGAGATATTTTTTCCAGCGTGATCTGGGAGGATTATTGTGGAATCGACAGTGCAGCTGCAGGCTTGGCTGTCTGCGGCCCCTCGGGGGGGTCAGCTCTCTTTAGGTCTCTAAGGTGTGGTGGGTTTCTGATAAATTACGATTTCTGTGCACTTGGAAGGTGGGTGGTGCTGGAGCAGCGTCAGGGATGCGCAGGATTTGTCTGCGTGTGTGTCTTGTGTTCGGAAGGTTTCTGTAGCCTTGTGGGGGTGACTGTTCTAGGAGAGTTTCTGAGCTTTAAAAGGTTAATTTTTAAAATTAATTCAAGTTAAGGTGGCTTGCTGATGCGGAAGGTGTTCTCAAAAACTTGAGCGTTTGTGTCCTGCAGCGTTTTTTCAGGGAAGAGCGCTAGTTTTGCCCTTGGTTAGCGGGAATCTCTCCTCGGTGTTGCGTTCTTTCAAATATATTTACAAAACCCCCAACATATTGAAAGCTTTTGTGAACATTTCATGGAGCAGCTTCATTTCGGCTGGAAATGGCAGATGTATTGGAATAATCAAGTGTGGGTTCTGTCTCCAGACACGTCACTGGAGCAGCGTACCTTTGCGGTGGTGCCGGCAGGAGGGACGGTGCTCGCCCCGTTACGGTTTCTGCTTTTTAGCCAAAACGGGTAAAGTGAGGGTGATGTCTTCCTGGGCTCCAGATCGTGTGAGGTCAGGTGGGCTCTCTGCTTCCTACAGAGTCCCACGGTTCCTTTGCTGGCGTAAGGGGACAAATCGTGGGTCTGCTCCGTTTTTCTCCTGTTTTTTCTACCTCGCTGTGAAACCAGCAGGAACAAGCGCGGGTGCTCTCCCTCTGTTACTGTTGGCAGAAGCTGCGAGTTGGGAGGCTGGAGGCTCTCTGCTCTGTCACCTGCTTCCTCAGGACGGCTTTGGTGGGATCCCCAAGTGCCAGCGGATCCGCCAGCGGCGCAGAATTAGGTAACGAAGGCGCTGGTCCCTGCCTTGCGAGTTCCTCCCCTTCCCGGGACTGGGTGGAGTGCTCGTGCTGGGAAGGGATCGTGTCCTTTGGGGGAAAGGATCCGACTTCAGAACTGACTTGCCAGCGGGAGTGGAGTGTTTCTGAAGACAGAAGAGCAAGAGATTCATCGGAGAGGAGGAATGTGCGTCAGTCGAGACTCCTGTAATTCCATGAGATGCAAGAGAGCATTGGCGGGATGAAGATGTGAAGAAGAAAAGGATGTTGTGTTGGTCGGGGGGGGGGAATATCCCTCTGTACCCCTCCCAGTCGTGGTAACGGTTCCTGGACCGGCAGCTGAGGACACTTGGAAGCACACCAGCCCGTGGACACCGTGTACACTTCCTTCGCTTGGGACCGCGGGAGCGGGATATTTCAGCCCCTGTTTCACTTCCACAAGCTCATTTGTCTTAGCCCTTGAGTAAGAGTTGTTCTTTTTCCTCTCTAACTCAGAGAGTCTCGATAAAGAGTATTAATGGTATTGCTCGATCGTGTCATTAGGGGAAAACAGCGAAGTGGCTGCTGGCTAGCCGTGTGCGCGCTGTGTCCGCACCGTGCACGCCGTCCCGCACCGGCGACGCCTTCTGCCGCTCCGCTCCCCCTTCAGCCCCCGACACTAACGCCGAGGGGCTCCTCGGTAACCTTCTATCTGAGCAGTTAAAGTGGTTTCATGAAGGCAGCTAGTAAAATCTTTCAGTGCCTTTCCGAGATCGCTTCTTCAGGAAATTAGAAGAAGTCTCGTGCTTAAGTGTAAAGCCCGCGGGGTTGTGTGTGAGTGCTTGGGCAGCTCTCCTGCGGCACGCTTGGCTGTCGGTAGGTGGATACGGTAAGTGCGAGGAACAGCTGTTCTCACCACCTTCTGCGCTGCCAAAACGCACACAACTAACCCTGCCCTCGCCACCTCGCGGCCTTTGCGCAAACCATCCCGAGCCTTCCTGGGAGCCAGCGTGCTCAGCGCTTCTGTCAGTAAACAGGAGAGTCTGATCCTGCCAACAGAGCCTTTTATAATGTTTTTTTCTTCTTTTTTTGTTGTTAACCAGCATGCGCTTAGAAAAAATCACGTGTAATTCCCCAGCCACGCGTTATTTTCTGGAGCCTTGTCTGGCGGTTGCGTTGCCCAGCCGTTGTTGCCTAGTTTACAGTATTCAATCAGCTAGAAGTGGGGTTTTTAAGGATGTTTAATAATTACCAGTGATAACGTGTGAAACAACAGCTTTAGTCTCTTCTCGATGGCTGCCTGACCGCAGGAGTTGCTTTCCCGAGCAGGTCAGTTTACTTCCATCATCATTGTCCTGGATTTGTCTTGCTGCTTAACCCATCACTTTTTCCCAAGTAAAATTTTTCTTAAAGATTTTTAATGTAAATAAAAAAAAAAATCCGTGCACGCGTGAAAAATGTCAGCAGGCTTTCCGTCTGCGAGGAGCGAGTGTTGCTGAGCTGAAGGCGAGCCTCTGGAGAGATGATCTTGGACTTGAAGATCCCGCGTTGTGTCGGGTTCTCGGTTTCGCGTGTTCATCAGCCTGACAAGCTGTGAAGGCGGCTGATGGTTTTCTTCCTTTCCGTCCAGCCGGCTGTTGGATCGACCTTTTGTGTTAGCCGCGTGGTGACAGCAGCCCCGCGCCTTGCTGGAGGTGACGGATCCGTTTAATACGATGCGTTTTGCTCGACTTCCACTTTCATTCCCTTGTGTTCTTCAACAGCCTTTAATAATCCATCTTCTGCATAAAGAATAATTGCTCTAAATGAGAAATTTGCCCTGGACAGAGATAATTTGTTAGGGAAAACCTGATGGGAGGTAAAACGTGACAACACGTAACTCGAGATTGTGGTCGGATGCTGACATTTCACTAATCAAATGTCTCTGGCTGTTTTTTCCCCACCTAGGACTGGATTCTGCACCAGAACAGCCCATCTCACATTGAGAGGTGCCGCGAGTTACGTCAACAGTAAGGAACCCATTTAAAAAATCCCCGTAGTGTGACAAGTGTGTTCTGTGCATGCCCACGGTCTGTAAGGACGTGTTTATTTCCTTGGGGAGGATGGTCGCTCTCTGAGCGCCGTTCTAAAGCACCTTTAGAGCGTCAGGGTGAGAGGGGAGCTGAGCCCCGGTGCTGCGGCAGCGCGGGACGGAAAGGTTGATCTGCGAGACCCCTGCATGTGAGCCGGGGGGGTGCTGGGCTGGCAGGCGGGGCTGTTGGACTGACGCTGGTGTTTTTAACCTCACCAGGTACCCTGACTGGAACCCCGAGTCTCCCTCCTCAAAGAGGTAACTGCTTTTTCGTTACAGATTGCTTTTAACTTGTCGCTGTTGTAAACACGGGGCGATTAGTGCCGTTCACGCTCCCGTTCTGCTCCCTGGCGAGGTCTGCTGTCGTTATGGGACTGTGTGGGGTGCTTGTGGGGTTTGTCCTTGGTTCATCTAACAAGACAAGCGGCAGAGTATCTGAAATCCTTTCACAAGGGTGAGAGTAGAGCCTGGAGAAAAATCTGTCGATGGATCTTGGGAGCAGCCTCCCCTGGAGCCCTGCTTCAGCTAGCTGAGTTCTCGGCTGGGATGCAGCAGGAGCGAGCGAGCCTGGGAGCAGCGTCCCGGCCCTCGTTAGGCTGCACGAGTCGTTTCTGGCTTTCAGACGTAAGCTTTTTCCCAGTTAAGCCGCTCGTGCCTGCAGCTTGAGACCCGGTTGGCAGCAGGCGTGCTGGCGTTAGCTCTCATTTCACGGACTCTTCAGCCCATGGATCCCATGGGGAGCGACGTGATCACAGCTTGAAAATGCACTGGAATTTGTGAACTCATGTCTCTTCTGCCCTTAATTAGGCTGTTTACTATTAATTTTTTGAAGCACACACCCTGCAGGCTGATTCTGCTTGAATCCCCGCAGGGCTGGGTTATTTTACTGGTTCAACAGTTGTACGTATTTCAGCTTGCGTACAAGTAGGAATGATAGCACTTGAATTTTTGCTCGGTTTTCCCGTGACTTTCTGTTAATTACTTGGACACACTTCCTGGGGAGCTGCCTATTCAGCTAAAACTGTTAAAAGCTGAGTATGTGGGGGAGGTTAATTTACAGAGGTCTTTCCCTGTTAATAAACAAGGAGAAACAATGCTTTAAAGGGAAAAATAAAACAACTAAACCCTTGAAGCTTTCATATAGAGTGAAGAATTGTATTTTAGAACCTTAAACTGAACTGGCTGGTGGCGTTATCTAGAATGCAGGCAGGGGAAACTGCTCTGAGCTGGAGGATGTTAGTAAACTGGTGGGGCAAGAGCTGTTTTTAGGGTGGTTCTTTCTTGAATCCTTCCTGATGAGAGCACGGCTCCTCTGGGAGAGTCAGAATCCAGCCGTGGGCTCTGGCTGGTCACAGACGTCCAGAGCTGCTGGCGGCAGTCTCAGGGCAAGGTCGATGAGTTTGCTGTGTGCTGTCACCCCTCTAAACCACTGCGCAGCGTTCGCTTGTTATAAATTGCGCTGGTTTGTTAATACATTGCAACATTTTTATTAGGCACTGGAGTAATGGGGTTTATCTGGATTTTTGGTGATGTTTGAAACTTGCTGATGAAGTAACCCTGTGAGACATGGCTCCACGAGATGGGTTGGAACATCGCTGAGGGGACCGGGGGGCTGTTCAGCTGTCCTCATCTAGCTGCTGGCCAAAAACGTCGGGCAGCCGCTGCTGCAGTTGCTTGTCATCCCCTTCTCCTGTCTGCCGGCTGTGAGTCCTCATCCAGCCTGGCCTTGAACCCCTCCAGGGATGGGGCACCCACAGCTTCTCTGGGCACCCTGGGCCACTGCCTCACCCCCCGCACAAGAAATAATTTCTTCCTAACATCTACCCTAAATCTGCCCTCTTCCAGTTTAAATCCATTACCTCTCGTCCTGTCGCTACGTGCCCATGACTCCTTCCAGCGTCAGATCTCAGAGGCTGTGTGTGCTGTGCCCGGTTCGGAGGCTGGCACAGTGTCTGTGGCCCCAGAGAACTCCCTGTGAGCTGCAGACCTGCGGAAGTGCTTGGCTGTCACACCCGGCCCTGCCACCTGGCAAGCTCGTTAGAAACGTTTTTGCTATTTGAGCATATACTCTGTGCATTTCCTGGGTCTTCCCTTTTCCTGCTGGGATCTGTCGTGTCGGGTGGTCATTCACGCTGACTGCCTTCCCTGGCTCCCAGAGGGACTGTTTCTCCCGCGGGTCTCTTCACCGTTACTTGTTTTCATGTTCATCATCACTTTGACATACCCAGGTAGCGTGAGTACGCAGCAGGTGTATATTTATGTAGTCCTCTCACATCTCTCCTTTGCTCTGTCAGTCTTTTAGACTCAGTTTCGAAGAAGCAAGGAAAGTGTCTGAATCCATTATTATTTCATGTTGCCAGCTCATGTTGGGTTTCTCCTCACCCAACACCCCCAGTCCTTTTCCCCAGGGCTGCTCCCCATCCATCCTCCTCCCAGCCTGTGTCTGTGCTGGGGGTTGCCCCCACCCACGGGCAGGACCTTGCCCTTGCCCTTGTTGAACTCCAAGAGGTTTCCACAGTCCCACCTTTCCGGCCAAATTAGACTCTAAACTTTGTCAGTTTTGGTTCTTTTATTTGCAGAAAGTCTGTTTCAACAGACTTGAGTTAATTATTCTTTTCCACTTTGTCAAAACTCATTCTGTGCCTTTATTCTGTTAGAAATGCTGGTGACAGAAAAGAAAACGAGACCCCGAGGCGTCGTTCCAGCTCCAACAGCCCCAGCCCTAGGCGTTCGAGGGTCTCGCGCTCCAGCTATGTTTCTCGCCGATCACGCTCGAGATCCAGGACCCCTCTCCGCTTCAGGCCACCAAGGCCAAGAAGTCGAAGCCCGCGGCGGATGCGACGACTTAGCCCCAGGCACAGGTCAAGGTCACCCCAGCGATCGAGGCATCCACTGAGAACCAGTTCGCGATCTCGGAGGTCTTCCAGTAGCGACTGGTCATCGAGGAGGTCAACCCGGTCTCAAGGTAAAGGGTAGAAACACTCTGCCAGATGGAAACTTCCTTTAATTTCAGGGAAACAGAGTTGATTTAGAGAGATTTATCTGTCCAGGTCTCACCTAGGCATTTTTCTTATAAAAAATTGGTTAATTGTATCAAATAACTGTTGAACGAGGGTCTGTTCCAAGTGTGCTCCTCTTCCTTCCGCATCAAAAAAGTGGTTCTGGAAAGGATGTAGGGATGAGAAGGAAAGACTGCATTAGGCCCAGGTGCGATTTACAGGGAGAGCAGAGTGCTCTGAAATAATTTTGAGCTAAGAGCGTGGCACGTGGAAGACTTTGAGTGAAGCATCCTTGGTAACAATTAAGTTTGTTGCACCATTTAGTGACTCTTTGATCTGATGACTTCCTCCCGTTGAGTTCTAGGAAGTTTTATGTAAACTCTGTCAGTTCCACGTAGTTAATTTTCCTTCTCTGGGAGGAAACGGGAGAACTGGTTACCCAGGGCGTGGAGAAGGCTGAGGTACTCGGTGATTTTTTTCCTTTGGTCATCACCGTCAAGTGCCCAGGCCACACCGCCCAAGCCGCGGAGGGCAAAGGCAGGGACTGGGAGGATGAGGAACCGCTCACTGTAGGAGAAGATCGGTTTTGAGACCACGTAAGGAACCAGAAGTCCATGGGAACTGATGAGATGCATCCACAGGTCCTGAGGGAACTGGCGGATGAAGTTGCTCAGCCACTGTCCATCGTCTTTGAGAAGTCGGGGCAGTCGGTAGTTCCCACGGAGTGGTAAAGGGGAAGCATAACCCCGTTTTGAAAAAGGGAAAAGAGGAAGAAGCAATTAATAACCAAGATACAATTTTTTCACAGAAAGAAAGCATACAGGAAATTAATGTTGTATCAGATCCTTAAAGAATAATTTGAACCAGCAGTCTGTAGGACAAAGGACACTCAGCGGGGGGAGTGTTGAGGTGGAGTTGGGAGTGGGTGGTGAAACTGAAACTGCAGGAAACCAAACAATATGTGTAAGTTTTCTTTTCCAAACAAACAACCAAACAAACTCAGGTTGTTTTCCCTTCCCCTCCCAGACAGGAAGGCAGCTCTGGAGGCTGTAGTGAAGAGTCTGGGACCTGGCTTTGTGGCAGAGTTCAATAAACACAAGTCACTTCAGTCCTCTGGGCA
>WKFP01013428.1:67893-86063 GCA_011057875.1 Pterocles orientalis
CCCTAGCCTCGGTGCTGGTGGAGCACGTTGCACGGTGACAGCGAGCTCTGCCGTCCCTTCTCTCCAGGTAAATACCGAAACCATCCATCATCAGTTTGTGCACCTCGGGAACTTGCCGAACGACGGGTACAGAGAACTTGAAGCAGTTTGCGTGGGACTTCGCTTTGGAAAAGTCGATCATTATGTTATCCTGAAGAACAGAAACAAGGTGAACGGGTTTTTTCTACGGCACCATGGTGGGGAAAAAAAATAAAAATTAAAAAAGTAGATTTTTAATCTCCAGTGCCAGGAGTGCTCTGCTAATGAGAGATCAGTGTTTCTGACTCTTTCCCACTCAGCCTGAACAAGAGAATTTTTTTTTTCTTTATTTGCTGGAGGCACTGGGGAAGGAAAAAAAAAAAACCAAAATAAACTTTAGGCTGTTGTCTAACCTGAGCAATACAAGAAGAGTTTGTTAAGCTCTGAAAGTAAAGGTTCCCAAACGGCTGCAGAAATTATTAACCTTTGACGTTAGAGATGGAAGTGGGGGGAAAATGGGTTCCTGCTTTGTAGGAGACATGGGGAAAACATGTAATTTGTTAAGAGAAGTGAAAATGTCAGAATTGCTGAAATTGCTTTTTGTTACGGGACACTTCCAAACCTAGTGCCTTGATTTTCCTTTTTTAAATGTTGATATTTTGATTGTTAATGTTGCTGGTTGTGCACCGGACACTGGATTTTTATTTTATGAACTAGATTTAATTCTCTGCATATGTAATTTTAATGATTAAGATGGATTTGTGCTCCCGTTATTGCGAGCTATTTCAAGTGTCCACCTGCTGATAAACCATAAAACAGGTGAAGATGCTTTTCAGAAAAAGACGGTATTTTTCCTGTTTTTGAAACTAATACTGCTTTTATTTTTTTTTAAATGCAAAGAAGAGAACTCTGCAGTCAGTAAAACACCTAGGGCAGATGTTTACACCTAGAACTAGTTGTGTTGATTTGGACATGGGGTGCTTCGCTCCGCCGAGCCGGCACGTGGTGACGGTGTGTGACGGAGCCGCCGCCTCCTGAGCTCTCTGCAATAGCCGGGGGTACAGAGATCCCAGCAGGGCAGAGGTGTTGTGTCTTAAAGAAAAAGAGAAAAGCTTGTTTAAAGCTTCCTTTAAATTTAAACACAGAAAAGAGGTGTTACCGGCCGTAGAACACAACTCGAATAGTTGGACAGCTGTAAAGGTGGCTTAGGAAACTCCTCTGCTGGTGCCCTTGATAGCAAAAAGGGAGAGAAGCCAGAGCTCTCTGCTCTGCTGCAGCAGGTACCGTTTTGTGCGTAGTTCCTTTTGCTGGTCCCTTGATTTCTTGCTGGTTTTTGTGGGCGCACGCTTCCCCCTCGCTCTTGCGGGTTCTGGCAGAGCCGGAGCTGAACTCGTTCGGGAGGCAGCAGTTGGGTGTGCGTGGGCAGGGCAGCTCCAGGCTCCGCTGCTCCCTGCTGGTGTTCCTTGCTTGGTTCTAAAGATAACTCCAAACAGAGATTTTGTTTCTCTTCAGCCTCTCGGAAAGAAGAGTCTGGTGTTCTCTCTATCTTCAGAAAACGCTGCTTGTAGCTCGTTTCGAAGGGGTTGGAACCCTTCAGGGGTACATCACGGGCTGGATCGGTTTCGCCGGTTCTGCAGTGCAGAAGGAAGATGGAGGAGCAGCTGTTTGAAGCTTGTGCTTTTCTTCCTCGTAGGCAATTCTGCAGCTGGACAGCCCCAAGTCGGCCTGGTCGATGCACAGCTTCCTGAAGCAGTATCCCTACAACATGGGGGAGCACACCTTGACCTGCACGCTCTCCCCCCGGGGAGGCTCTCCCGAGGTAAGGTTGCTGCTTGTCAATAAGACAGCATTGCTGTGGAGCAGAACAGCCCCTCCGTGGAGAGCAGCTGGTGCTGACAGCGTCACTCTTCGCTGTCATTGTGGGCGAGAGTGAAAACTGCAGCAGCTGCTGGTGCTGCCGAAATGGCAAAACCGGGGGAAACCGGCGCGGGAGGGTCATAGAGTGGCTGCAGCGGGTGCCGTCCCGGCGTCTGTATTTGGGAGGTGGGCTCCTGAGCTTGATTTTTATCTGCGGGGGAGAGAAGCGCCTGCTCACGCTGCTAGCAGGGGGAGCTGGGTGTTTCCAGCTGTGCGGCTGTCACCTCCTGGCCATCGTCTCCATTCCCCTGCCACAGGCTGTGGCACATGCCGAGGTACCAGGGGAGCGTTAAGCTTTTAGCTCCGTTTGCCGGGAGCTGTTTGTTCAGGAGCCAGTCTGAAGGAAAAAAGCAAATCATTTTTAATTCATTATAACACGTTCAGATTGCTCTTGGCACTTCGCTCTGGAATAAGTGTTTGCAGAGAGGGAAAACCGAAGGCTTTGGAAATCTGTGCGTGAATAAAAGATTAAAGTGAGTTCTGCATGCACTGTATTTATCTGATGTTCTCTCTCTTAGCGATAGCCTTCCGATCAGTTTGTAGAATACCTTCAGAAAACTGATTTTAGCTCGGAGTTTTTAAAGATTTTTAATTTTTTTGATTGCTTTGACCTACATCAGTACCTGCGAGAGCTGCAGAGCTCGGATGGTTTGTGGTTGGTTTTTTCTCAGAAGACGTGATTCCATTTAACATTTATACCCCGAGTTTGTAGGATAACAGAAAGCAGAAACGCCTAGTCATCCTAGGAGACATGAACGCAGGTTTTAAAGAATAGAAACCAGCCTTGGCTTTTCTGCAGACGCTTGTCGGAATGCAGTCTGTCTCTCGAGAAGGTGTGCTGGTGTTTCCTGTAGAATACTTCTCGTCGAGCTGACTGCCTTCGCCCTCTGCAGCCGTCAGTGGCCTCGCCAGGACGGGGAAGGAGGTGCTGTCCGGGAAGAGATGGGTTTAACATCCCTCTCCCCCAGAGAGATCACAGACCGACAGCCGATTCTGCCCAAAAACATTGAAGAGGAGACGAGCAGAACCGTTAGTGGCGTGCCAGCCGGTCGGTCTGGCACACTTCCAGTAGCATCCCTGCCACGTGCCGTTATTTGTCATCCTGCGAAATACCTGCTCTGTGGGGAGCAGTTGGGAACAGTCTCGCTGGGGTTTGAGGTGGTGTTGATGAGCTGGGGTACGCACGGTCTGGGCTGGCGCCGCTGAAGGGTGGAGATCCTGAACCCTGATTTTTGCCTTTCAGGCTGAAGCCGTGAAAAAAGAAGTGAAGCAAGAGGAAGGAAGCAAAGGAAGGTATGCCTTTCGGGGTTTGTACGTCTGTACCGGCCGTGGATGCTGAGCCATCTCCGCTCTGGGTGCTGGGTGTCACCCGGTACCCGCGGTTCCTCCTTCCCCCCTCGGTGTGCCCTGTATCGCATCGCTGCAGAGCTCTCACCTTTCCGATTTCTTTGAAATCCGGGGCTTTCAAACGTAGAGAAATGGGCTGAAATCCTGTTTTCTGTGTACTTGCTGGAGTGATTGTTGTTTTCCCCGTTTGGCCAGGATTTTACCGCAGGTCCTGGAAAGTATGTTTGGCAATACATGTTGGTAAGAGGATTTTTTTGTTGTATTTAACCACGAAGCGATTGCTGTCCTACAGCGCTTTCCTCTGTCCGAGCACCTGGCTCTATTGTTTCTGTTTCCAAATGCTAAAAAATAAACTGCAACTTCCTTGTTTCATGTATTAACATTAACCTCACGCTGTGGTACAGGTCCCTGGACTGATCTAAAATAATGTTTGGATGCTCTATTAACCTCAGAACCTCGAAATGGGGCTTTTGGTATGTTCCATTTAAAATTGTTTTATGGCCCTTCCTCGGAGTGGAATTTCGGACTGTGGAGAAACTATTTGTTGATTTTTTTAGAGTCTTGATTGTGTTTTTTTTATAAATGGATAGATCATTATAAGAGTTCTTGTTCACGCCTATGACTTCAAACACCTTCTGTGACTCTAATCCATATTTCCTGATAAGTTTTACCATTAAAGACCAAACAAACCTGTGTAATCATGGTCCTAAACGTCAATTTCAAGCAATGCCATTATACTCCGTGGACTGCTCCTGTATTTCCACAACCTGCTTCTTTCTGAAGGCGTTCCTGATTTCCTGAAACTTCTGCTCAGTCAATTTTGGAAGCATTTCGTTTCTAAGCTGTCTCTGACTCGCAGGCAGGCAGCCGGGCAGGGAACCTTTTCGGTTGCAGGCTGGTGGGTTTTAGCCGGCGCTGGTAATTAACGGAAACGAGCGGCTCTCCCTTGAGTCCCAGCTGCTGCCCAGCATCCTGCTGTGGCTCTGAGCAGCTGGAAAAGGACATTTTCCCCGACAAGCAGTGCTCCCATCCTCCTCTCTGAGGCAGCTGTCTTCTCCCTGTAAGTCTTTGTGACCTTCTTTTGAGTTAGGTTTTACGAGAAAATATCTTCAAGACTTTGTGACGTGTTTCTGGGGAGGGAAGGAGTAGCAAAATTTTGGGGAGCAGAAGGGGCTGCCCTCAGTTGCTGGGATCTTGAAAAAACCCTGGAATGGTTCTGGAGGCCGGGTTGTTCTCCAACACGCGGTGTTCATCTCACCTTGCGGTGCCTGACGCCTCCCGTGAGCGCCTCTGCTCTTTCCAAGGATTTATTCTCCTCGCCTAGAATAGCTGAGACTTCCCTTGGCCAGGCTGAAACAAGGACCGTCCTGCCGCTCCCCGTAACCCTGAGCGGGCGCGTGGGGAGCAGTTGTGTCTCTGCTGGGACACAGCCCCTGTGCTGGCGTTTCCAGCCGCTCTCCAAGCCTCTCCCTCGCTGCCCCGGGCAGAAACCCGGCACCGGGTGCTGGTGATGTTGCCCTGGACAAAAGCTGCTGTGCAAGAAATCCGTCTTGCAGGTTTGTGCTGTTTCCTTCCCAGTGTCTGACGGGTCTTCTAAGTGTTACTTGAAGCACTTTGGGGCTTCATCCGGCTCTCTCATCTTTATCTCTGCGCATCGCCGCCTCTGCAGAGCCTCCTTCCGCCGCTCCACCGCCCAGATGTGAATCTCGGGTCTGGAGGGTGCTCAAACAGAAGAGAAAATTAACGGAGACGGTTTCTTTTGGAACACAGTGTTAAAATATCTTCTGTGTTGTGACTGAGTAAGCCAGTACTGGGGCATGGAAAGCAGATCAGCCACTCTTGAGGCACGCTTACCCCAAAACATCTGCAAGTAACAAGCTGAAATTGATTTTCCAGGTCTAAGCACCCTCTTAGGGATGGGCGTGATTTTTGAACGAGTGAGGCTACTTGTCTTCCGTAAGACTTCGGTTACTGTGAGTTGAACCGCTCGGGCTCTGAAGGAGATTCCTGACGTTTTGTGGGGCACTGTGGGGAGCAGGGACACTCCACTGCTCCTGCCTGTAGCAGCAGAGGCCGGTGCCCCTGGGTCTGGGGGAAACCTTTGAGGTGGATGTTTCTGTTGAGCTTGCCTGTTGGCTTCACGTATCGTGTCTTCGTCTCGCTGACCCTTGCATCTGGCCACTTCCAGACGTGGTGTTTCCTTCAGGGCTGAGTTCCGTTTGGTGCAGCCTTCGTTTTCTTGCTCACTTCATCCTGGGAGTGCTTCCCAGATGGCAGATTTCTCTGCTCTTTTGTATTTTCATGAGGGTTTATACAGACGTGCACCCTTTCTTCACGTACACGGATTCTGAGATCCCCTTGTGCAGGCTGCTCCGTTCAGTCTGTGCGTAAATGCAGATTAATTACGTGTCTTTGCTGCTTTTGTGTTTGTTTCATACAATCCCAGAATGGTTTGGGTGGGAAGGGACCTTCCAGCCCACCCAGTGCCACCCCCTGCCATGGGCAGGGACACCTCCCACTAGCCCAGGTTGCCCAAAGCCTCATCCAGCCTGGCCTTGAACCCCTCCAGGGATGGGGCATCCACAGCTTCTCTGGGCACCCTGGGCCACTGCCTCACCCCCCGCACAGGAAAACATTTCTTCCCAAGATCTCAGCTCCATCTCCCCTCTCTCAGCTCCTGACACTTAGCGAGACTGTCAGCGTTGGTGTTTCAGCACCTTTCCGTCTAGAGATGCATGAGGTGTTGGGATGCTCGTTTTCTCGAGCTTTGTGGGCAAAGGGGCCCAGACGTCTCTAATGTCAGGGTCTGCGAAGGTCCCCCATGGAGGATTCTTTCTTTCGGAGGAGAATAATGCCCTTGCTGTAGCTCAGGTTCCCTGGAAGCGCTGTCCCCTGCATCGTCACCTGGGGCTTTGTGATCCTGGGAGCTGGCAGTGGGGTCACTCGGAGAGAACAGAGCCTGGCCAGAAGGAGCCTCTGTGTCTGGTTCCTCTTCCCTGCGGTTGGGTGAGGTCAATGCGGTTCAAAAGCAAAGCAACCCCTCCCACTCCCCAAACCTGAGCCAAAAAAAACCCCAAAAAACCCAACTTCAGACTTGTAGCTGCTGGAAGAGTTCTCTAGGCTGGTGACCGCAGAGTCTGCTGTCTTCAAACATAAACTGTGCTCATTCCTTTGTACCCAGAGTCGAGCTTTATTTTCGCTGTGTATTTGCTTTCCCAGCATCGTGAGATGTAAATTTTAGGAGCTGATGCCAGTGCCGAGGTCTCGGGGCACGCCTGCAGGGAGTGCTGCCTGGAGAGGTCTGCCGGTGGTGTCCCTGGGAGTGTGAGAGGCTGGCGGTGCCCAGGTGGATTGAACAGAAATGTAAAACTAATCAACCTGTTCGCCTCCGTATTTTTAACCGTTTTAACGCTGCTGGGCTAGATTTCCGAATGCTAAGCGCTAATGCATCAGGAAATCCCCCACCATTGGCGTCAAGAGGTTACTGCTAACTGTAGCATTCTCTACATAGTTTGATTTCTTCTGTTTTTTTTAAATGCATTTAGCTCTGACTTGAAAAAGTACCCAGAGGGATCAGGAGTGGTGCAAACAGCAGCTGCTAATCCTCCAGTAGAGCCTAGTGTGGCAAAGAAAGGACCCATTTCCATCCCTCATGTCAAAGACGAGACGTCAGCGGGACAGACAGAGCCCTCGGAGCCCCGTCTGGAACGAGCGGTAAGGGACTCTGCTCCCAGGCTGGCCGAGACGGCTGTGGACAAGGCGGGCGCTGGAGCTGCAGGTCCTGGGGCGTCTCTTACCTCCGCTGACAGCGAGGCACCTGCCGTGAAGTCGGAGGAGATGCTGCCGCCGCCTTCCAGCCTGCTGAAGGAGGAGGCAGTTAAAGTCAAGACTGAAGCAGAGTGGTTTGAATCTGCTCTTGTACCTGCATCAGAGAAGAAAATTAAAGAGGAAGAGGAGGAGCTGTCGATTTCTGCCACCGAAGCCCCGGCAGAATTGTCCCGTGTGTGCAAGGCTGAAGAGGTGCCGCCAGGTTGTGATGTGAAGCCGGCAGCGGGGGACACGGCCGGGGCTGTCCCTGAAGCGCTGCCGCCCCGTTCTGCCGCGGCTGCGGCGGAGATGGTGTCACCTGCTGTCACCCAACCCAACAGCAAGTTGGATGCTCCTGAAAAAAATCCTCTTTGTGATGCTGTGAAAACCGAACACGAAATGCCCGTGACTCAGATAACGGAGAAGAAACCTGTACTTAAAACTGAGCTGGGCGTGGAGAGGAAACTGGACGTAGCTGGAGCAGACAGAGAGGTGAAACCAGAAGAGTCCGTGCTCCAAGCTGGAAGAGCTGCAGAGGAGAACCCTGAAAAGCTTTTGGCCAAGGCCGGGGCAGAGACAGAGAAGAAACTTGAAAAATTTGCGGCCAAGGTTGGCGCTGCCGTGGAAACCACTGCCAGTGCCGTCGGCGAGAACAAGGAGGGAAGCGTCAGCAAAGCCCCTCCAAATAAAGGACCAGGAGCAGCAAAAACTGACGAAACCCGCAAAGCGGTTCCCTTAAACTGCTCTTTGCCTGTCAAGGAATCTTCCTCTGTTAGCAAGATGATTTTGAAGGCAGTGGTGTCTCTTCCGGATATATCCAAGTCAAGGTTTCCGGGACGGAGAAACGAGCTTTCCCTGTGCAAAGGAGGGGAGCAGAAAGCTCCTTCCAAGCCCGAGACACGAGCCCGAGCCGCGCTGGAGAAGAAACTCGCGTCCAAAGAAGTGGATCACCTGAGACCTGGCGGCGGCGGCGAGTGTAAAGCGAGAAGTTCTGCTGCCGATGGAAAGGGAGAGAACGGGAGGAACCCATCCCAGCAAGAGAAGGACTCGCGAGCGGATTCTAGGGCTAGTTCAAAACAGGCTCAAGAGGGAGAGAGTAGATCGTCCGGCACGAAGAAAGACACCGGCAGCAATAAGGTGAGGAGGGCAGGAAGGCCGGTCCCGTGTGCCTGGGCACTAACTAGCTCCATGCTTCTCTCAGCTGTTGAGTACGGGACGAGGAGATTATGTTCCCCTTCCCTTTTCCGTAAATCACCCAGAGAAGTTGGAATAGCGAGCTGGCGGGCACCCGGCTGCTTTTAGACGCAGCGCGTGCAGCGCAAGCACGTAACCGGTTTTTGCATTGAGTGGCGTAACTTTCTGTTCCTGGATTAGCTCCGCATGGGAATTAATGAGCTTTCTGTCCTTTGGTGAGCTGATATTTGCTTTGTCAAGTCCTGCACAGACCCTGGTTACTGAAAAGAGGCTGCTAAGCGAGGTGTGACCCGGGACTTGCTGCTAGAGACGGTGTGCCTGGACTCTGCCGAGCCTGTGATCAGAAGCAGCAATCGGGACAACTTTAAAAAGTTCATTAAGGGGGGAAAAAAAAAAAAAAAAGCTGCATTTTAAATTTTTTTTCTTTTTTTAATCTTGTGGACGGGTTAGTTGGCTTGACTGATTTTCTGTGAACTTTTGTCTAATTTTTGCAGGCTTCTGGTGGGGGCAATACTAAAGCTTCGAAAGGCGGCACTAACAGCAGTGCGAAACGCAAGGAGGTAAGGGAGTCCCCGCAGCGGGGCTTAAACCTTGAATCTGTGTGTGTGCTGAGAACCTTTAACATCCTTTAACATCCTTCCCCAGGGAATTTTTCCTGTTACAGACCTGTAAAGCCCTTTGGAAAGAATTCAAGAAGTGAGCGGTGAAATCAGGATTTTTATTTTTTTTTTGTCTCGGATGTAATTTGTTTGAAAAAGAGAGAATGAATTAATTGCCTGCATGGGATCTTTATTTATCCTCATGCTTGTGAGAAGAGGAAGGAAGTCTTCTAGGTGTTCAGGAATGGTTTTGTGCGCCGGGAGGCGGTCAGGACATCTCCACCCACGGTGCCTCTCCCGCGCAGAGATGTTTCCAGGGGGTTGCTCTGCAGAGCAGGGGGTGCAGAGATGTTTCCAGGGGGTTGTTCTGCAGAGCAGGGGTCACTGGGCGTTTTTGGGGTGGTGCTGGTCGGAAGAAGAGCTTGGGAGCTCGTAGGCTGGACCGCTCTCTCTGCAGCTTTCCAGGAAGGGGAGAAGAGATCCCCTCTCTCTTAGCTGGCTCGGGCTTTGGGAAAGAAAAGCAGAAGGAAGGTAATAAAAATCCACATTGAGTTCGTAGCAGTAGAGGATCAAATCCAAGATGTAGCAGGTAAGGGGCTCCGCTGTGGAGCGGGGATTTCTGCGATCAGGCTGCAGACATCAATCCTTTGATGGGTCTGGAGCCCTCCGGCCCCACCAGCGGGGTGTGCGTGAAGGCAGCGATGGTGACAGAGCTTTGCTGTCTGCTGGCCCACGTGTGCTTGTTAACCCCCTTGCTGCTCTGCTGTTAGCAGCCGAGGAGGACCAAGCTCTGCGCTCTCCTTCCCGCAGAACAGAGAACGCGCTGGGTTTGGTTTCGGTTGAGGCGTAACCAGATATTTTCTTTCTTTTCTTCCACCGTGCCCACCTTGGGTTAAACATTCCTCAAGTTTCTGCACCAGGACGTGGTTGGAAGCACTCATTCCCAGGATTTTTTACCTTTTTAAAAAAAAAAAAAAAAGAAAAAAGGCCTGGAGCCTTTGAATTTCCGATTCTTTTTCCTGCTGGAGGATTTCTTGTAGTACGTGTCTGCAATCTTCATCTCTGATGGAGGACAGTTCATCTTGCCTTGGCCCTAAAGTTCTGCTTTGACAGGGGTTTTCCGCTCGTTTTGTGTTAGGTATCGATTGGTATTTGATGGTAGGATGGAATATTCCGAAAAAAAAAATAATTCCAGGATCATTCATCGAAGAAATTTAATTGCATAATTAAGTGCAATGGATATTCATTTTCTAAAATGAATTTATTAATTGGCTTAAATCCCCACCATACCCACCTTTATCCTGGTGATGAAAGCGTTGCTGTTTTACAGCGAGCAGAGGACGGTGCTCCCTTCCAAAACCGTGACTGCTGTCTGCCCAGATAGCCCGAGAATAACTGGGGTGAATTCTGCCTTTGATTAAATTCGACACGTACATCCTCCTCCAGATGTTCTCAGCTATCTTAAATTGCTGCTGATTTTTTCCAGTGGTCCTCAGATAAATTGTGTGAGCCCTGGGGGAAGCTGGTGTGGTCGTACCGCCGGGCGGGAGGAGTTGTGGGTGAGAGCACGCAGCGGGTGGAGGGGACCGGGAAGGGTCCCGTTGTCGCAGAGATGAAAACACGGCGAGGCTTTCCCCGCAGGGCTGGAGCTGGGCTGGCAGCGCAGCAGCAGGTCTGCCCAAGCGGCTGTGGGGCTGGTCAGAGCTTCCCAGAAAGGAGAAAACGATCCGATTGTGTGTGTGGGGTCCGGAGAAACCGGGGGAGCCCTGGGCTGGAGCGTGGGGCTGTCGCAGAGCCTCTGAGACCCCGGTGGTGGGATACCCTGGGGAGCAGTCGGCGGGACACGGAGGGACGGGTGCCATCGAGACCTCTCGTGTCATCTCCTGGCCAGCAGCTTGGGGAAGAGGACGAGAGGGTGACACAGGGCAGCGAGCGGTGTCTTGGAAGGGTGCTCCGGAGGGGTTCAGGTGTTCACTCTTCCCGCAGGGGAGTGCAGAAGCACACGCGAGCGTTCAGCCCAGCAGCTTTTAATAGATGAAAATTTTGTCCGTTCATCCGCTGTGTGTTGGAAAAACGCTTTGGGTTCCTGAATTCACTCTGCTTACTTAACACAAGGGCTGATAACGAAGAGACCGAAAGCCTGAAAATCCTTCTCTACCCTCAAGTTGCATTTTTTTATTTTTCCCCCCCCTTGAGCCAGCTTAAGCATGTAGATATTTTCCATTAGACTCTCCGTGGACGGAGGCGTTGGTGTCACCGGGGGAGTGTTAAACTCTGTCTTTGCTTTTTTACACTTTGTAGGAAGAAGAGCTCTTTCCGTTTAACCTGGATGAATTTGTCACCGTGGATGAGGTCGTAGAGGAAATCGAGTCTCCGGTTAAAGTACGGCGAAATCCACCGAGGGGCAAGAGAAAAGATGGTGCGAAAACCAACTCCGCTTCCGAGCCCAGCTCCAAGAGGAGGAAAGGGAAGAGCTCGGTGGCACGCGTGGCGGAAAGCGAGCTCTCTTTTGTCACCCTGGACGAAATCGGCGAGGAGGAGGATGCCCAGCTCGTGGCAGCCGCTAATTTAGAGGCGCTCAGCGACCCGCAGAACCTGGTTGTGGTGGATGAGGTGATGGAGGAGGAGGAACTGATGTCGGAAGCGGTGAAGAATCCCCAGTCGCTGGTTACCCTGGATGAGCTCTCCGAACAGGAGGACCTCCGCTCGCAGAAGGACGTCCCCAGGCCGGCTTTTGAGGAGCAGGATTTGAAAGCCGAGCCCTTGGTAACGGTGGATGAAATCGGTGAGGTCGAGGAGCTGCCCCTGAACGAGCCGACGGACTTGAACGTGGAGGATGGGCTGAAGCAGAAGGAGGAGGATAAAGGGGCCGGCGAGGATCCTGGAGACGGGGCTTCCTCCCAGGTGCCCGACGATCCCAGCGCGTTAGTGACGGTGGATGAAATACACGAGGAGAACGAGGAGAACCCTCTGGTGACGCTGGATGAGGTGAACGAGGATGAGGACGATTTTCTGGCCGATTTCAATCGCCTGAAGGAGGGACTAAACTTTGTCACCGTCGATGAAGTTGGTGAGGAGGATGAGGAAGAAGAAAATACTTCCCCAGGGAAAAATGCGAAGAAGGGTGAGGATGAGGAAGATATTGTTGCTGTTGCAGGACCAGAAGAAAAAGAAGTTGCTGCCGTTGCAGGACCAGAGGAGGAGGATATTGTTGCTGTTGCAGGACCAGAAGAAATGGAAGCTCTGGGACATACGAGTGCAGAAGAAGAAACTCCTGCAGTCTGTAAGGCAAAAGGTAAGGAACCGCTCGTGGTTTCCAGAGGGGAGATAGGAAATGAGAGGCTTGTAACCGGCACCCAGGAGATGCACAGAGATCCTTGTAGCAAATAGAGGAAAGTGGAAAGCTCCCGATCATTGACAAAGCTAATGAAAGAGGTTCTGGGGAAAAAACGGAGACCGAGCGGGAGCGGCGGCCGGCAGGTAGGATATTTTATGAATGCGTTTTACGGTTTGTTTTCCTTTTGATGTAAAATGAAGCTGCGTATTGAAGTGTTCGTTTGGTGTTCGTGATGGGGGAAAATAATTTCTTTTCTCGCTTTTAAGGCAAGACCTGATAAACTACCTGACACGGATTATTCCTAGTCTGTAATTACAGGGTCAAACTTTATTAACACAGGTGAGTCCAATGGGATAGACACACAGATGCACGAACAGCTTCCGAGCTGGATCCAGAGGAAAAAAAAACCGCAGAAGAACATCTGTAGCTTGGAGTTAGCAAAGGGTTAAGAAAGTCTAGGCTGGAGCCCGAGAGGCAGAGCTATATATAACGGGGAGGAGGAAGGCTCTGCGATGCATCCCCTGCTCTCCAGTTCTCTGCGGCTGCAGCCCGGCACTGACACAGCACCTTTTGTTGCAGCGCTTTGGAAAAGCTTTTCTCCCGTTGCGCAGCAGAGGGAGGAGGAGCTGCAGGAGCAGCAGATCTCTTCCTCAAACCGGAGTGTTTTAAATTTCTGTTTCCCTAAACATTCGGAAAGGAATTCGTTTGGCTGCGTGCACGCCCCAAAAAAAATTTAAATGTTATATATTGTTTTAATCTTGTTAATGTTGCAGAGCATAGGCGTCCCCGTGATTAACAAAAATTCAGAATATTTTTGTGTGTTCTCTTAGCGAGTTCGCTGGGAAAAGACCTTAAAATATCCGAGCCCTCGCGTTGCTTTCTGATCATCTGGTGGTGAGGAATTATGATAAATGCCTTTGATGCACAGTAAATAAGTCAGTTCAGTCCGTAAAAACCTCAGGCGGAAGAGGTGGGCGCAGGAAAGGACTGGTTCCTCCTAGTGGAAGAAGAAAACTGGGAAGGAGAGGTTAAAGCGAGGAAAACCGTGTTTCCGAGTCTTGAAATGTGATCCCAGCAGCGAAACGGAACAGCTGGGAGTCTGAAAGCCAGACGCCTTGTTGGTCTGGACTCTGGCAAACTCCCAGTCTCCGGAAAAACCCTGAAATGTTGGGTTTGATCCTTCCTGAGAGCTGGTTAGTCCCATCGTGTGTCCTGGGGGGTTTGTCTGCCGCCGGAACGAAGCTGCGGTGGTGCTGCCGGACCCTGGGCTTGGTGGCTGTAAAGGAACGGAGATTTTGGTGACGGAGATTTTGGTGACGGTGATCAGAAAGCGGGCTGGGAGCTGTGGAGGAGGCGGAGGGGTGGCTGCGGAGTGGGGTTGGTGTCGGGAGTTCCCGAACACTCCTCCGTGGGATAGCGTAGGAAACGGCGAGGGCTGTGCCGGTGGCGTTTGCGTCCAGCTCCTCCAAACCTGTTTAACGTGCGTTGGTGGCCTCCCCTAGATCCGCCGGCGTCGGGAGATGAGGAACCGCAGGCTAAGCAGAAGGAAACGGCTTCTTCGGATGTCTCGAAGGCGCAGAGTACTCCGAAAGGTAACAGCAGACGATCCCACCCCAGACGCTCCGTGCTTGCCTTTGCCTCCTGGCTGCCTTTCACCTCCTGGGTCTGTGACTCTGTCTCGGCTCCTGCAAACGCGTGCTTCACGCGGTCCTGCTGCGGGCTGAAGAGCAGCTTCATTCTGCCTGAAATGTCATTTACAAATACCCGGCTGATGTATTTTATTATCCTGGAGTCCCTCGGGTTGGAAAAGGGCTTTGAGATTGAGTTCAGCCGTAAATGCCCCACGGCCAAGCCCACCACTCGACGGTGTCCCAGAGCACCCCATCTGCAGAGCTGTTAAATACCTCTGGGGATAGAGTAAAAAAAAAAAATATAAAAAATTCTATAATTAGCACAAGGCAGTGTATAGAAATGGGGGACCTGCCTACATGGCTTTAAGATGCGCGTGTGTATATTTTTATGTCTATTCCAAGATCCTCATCTAAAATTCTCTAAAACTACCGGTGACACTCGAGGTGTAAAAGTCGCTGGGTGAACACAGACCCTCGCCTGGTGCCTTGTGCCGTGTCCCCTGGGACATCGAACGCTTGCATAGCACGAGGACAGAGGGGGACCCTGGCCAGCGGGTTGTCTGTAAAATCCTTTTCAGGCCCCGAGACGCTGCGCTAGCTGCCGCGAGCTGCGGAGCCAGAAGGTTTTAATTTTTTACAAAAGCCGTGTTTCGTTAGCCGGGTGTTGCCAGCCGTGTGTTGTCACCGTCGCCTGCTGTCTCCCCAGATCTGGATTACCTGGTTCCGAAGGCTGGCTTCTTCTGCCAGATCTGCTCGCTCTTCTACGCCGACGAAACATCCGTGAAGAATCACTGCAGGACGCTGCTCCATCAGCAGAACATGGAGGTAAGGCGGAGCTCCCCGGACACGGCTCTGGAAACGTTCGCTTCGAGATTTCCGAGCGGCACAGGGAGCTCGTGCTCGGGGGGGTTTAAACTCGGACACAGATACAAATCCCTCGAGCTCGTCACCTCCCTAGGCTGTTACGCTTCACAGCTCCCTGCCACGACATAAATTCCCGATATTTCATATTTTGCCGTATGCCCTGGAAAAATTCCAGGCGGGAGCTTCACCCGCAGGTCGCCCATCGCCAGGAGCAGGCTGATGTTACCATCCTGCCCTGTTCTTAGAGCACGCTCTTGTCCCGGACAGCAGAGTGACACAGCGACATCTTTTCACTGCTTCCCCCTTTTTTTTTCTTTTTTTGCAGAAGTTCATGGCCAAGCAGAAGGAGGAAGGGAACGACAGGGAAGAGCAGAGTTCAAGGTGATCGGAGGACAAAAAAAGAAAAAAGAATTCTTTCAGTGAATTAAACTTAGGGTCCAGTCACTTTTGTGTATTTTGTTATGATTTAATTTGTAATTTTGTTGCCGAAACAAGCATTCACGTTGTATAAATTTCAGCTGGATTAGAGAGGCTAAAAGCAAAAAAAAAAACCATATGGTGGCTTTGATTTGTGTATCAAATCGTCTGCCTTGGGAGAGACTTTTACAGGCACCAGCGCGAAATAAATGTTCTTACTGTATAGAGAAGACCGGAGATGCTGGTCGGTGTCATTTGCTGGGGTTCGTTAGCTCTGGAGGGCTCCGTTGCAGGGGAATCGCCCTGATGCTGCTGCCCGAGCTCTCAGCGGGTGGGATTTCTCGTCCCCCGTGCGCCCGGTGACGCAGCGACCCTCGGGGCGAGGTTTCCGTCCCTGCGCGCTGGTCGCTCCCTTCAGCTGCGGTTTTCCTGCGGCTTCTGCCGTCTCCTGCCAGTCTCGGGAACATAAAGCCGAGGCCACCGGTGTCCTTGTCACCGCTGTGGTCAGCCAGGGAGGTCACTGTCCCTTTCTCTGAGGTCACTGTCCCTTTCTCTGAGGTCACTGTCCCTTTCTCCGAGGTCACTGTCCCTTTCTCCGTGTTTATTTTGGGTTCTTTTCCCCTCCTTTGGTCGTGGTGGCTCCCGGTGTGTGGCTGGGATGCTCTGAGGGTGGCTCGCAGGCTGGATGCTGGCTGATGGTTCCACTCCGAGCTTTTCTTTTTCGGCCGGCCACCTCCTGTTCCTTTCGGAGACTTTTATACACCCGCCTCGTCCCTGCACTCCTGGGAACTCTGCTCCTGCCCAGCCACGGACAGTGGGGGAGACACTGGCGTTCTGCCTGGTCTTACTGGTGTTACTGGTGCAGAAATCCTGGTGTCTTCAGTAAAGCACCAAAACGAACTGAGCTCGTGATTCAGCAAAGGAGGAGCCTGCCCACGGCTGGTGGGAGACACTGGGGAGTCGCCGGGTGATTCTGAGCTGGTGACTGTCCCCAGTACCTGTCCCCCGCCGGGTGGCCGTGCGCTGGGGGCTCCGAGACCACGGCTTGGCTTCGGGCTGGTCGTGGCGGTGACGGAGCAGAAGTCGGGGACAGAACTTCATCAGCTGTAGATTATTTTTGTTGGGCTTTTTTTTTTCTTTTTTTCCCTCTTCAGTTCCCCGTGTGGGTGAATGCTGTGGGTGAGTCATTGCTCTGTTCTGGAATGTCCAACCCCCCCGAGAACAGCTGGGAAACGCTCGAGGGCTTGGGACCAGCACATACTTGGCAAGGCAGGGAGCAGGACTCGGGGCAGGAATGTCTCTGTGTGAGGCACACGCGTCTCCTCTCCCTGCTGCAGCCGCCCCGCGCCCAGGCTCTGAGACAGGGGTGAGGGTGATTAGCTGATTAATTCCTCTCCCTTAATTATCCCATCGCTGTTGGGCTAGCAGCAATTCACAGAGAAGAGAATTTAAAAATCCTGCCTCAAATAATGGGCTACAGCCTGGAATTTAGTGCAGAGAGCTTTCAGAAATCACCGGCAGAGCTCGTGCCCTTCATCCCAGCCTCCCGGAGCATCCCCGCCCTTCATCCCAGCCCGGAGCCCAGGACGCACCTTTCTGTCCCCGTTAGTCCCATCTCCTTCCCAGTGCCGCTTGATCTGAATTTTCGGAGTCGCTCTGGGGCTCAGGGAGACAATCTCTTGCCCTGGTTTCTCTTTGTTGCTTTATCTGCAGAGAGGATGAGGAGACAACGCTGTCCTTCATCCCTGCTGCTGCACAAGATTTCCTGGGCACCGCTGGAGTGTCGGGCTGCCCTGCCCCAGCCCTGCTCCCAGCCCGGATTTTGGGGGATTGGGGTGGTGGGAGCCCGGACAGCGCGGGTGTGGCCGGTTGGCCCGTGGCTGGGGACCAAACCACACACACCCGCTCACACAGTCCCCGCCCCCACCCAATGCTAGGGGAGAGAATTAAAGAGGTAAATGGCAGCAGCACCCCAGGAAAAGCCGCAAGAGCTGGGGGGGTGGCACCTAAAGGGGGAATTTTAGGAAAATAACGTCCTTGCCCCAGCGTGGTGTGGAAAAAATGAATTTTGGGGAAAATAAGGTAAAAAAAAACCGCAAACACCCATCGCAGAATGAGCCGTTGCTGGTTTTTGGATGTTTTTCCCCAAAATGTGGGGTGCAGCGCTCCACCCAGTGTGCAACCCTGCTGCAAACTGGTGCTGCTGGTGCCCGTCCCCTTGCACACCCCTGGCTCTGGATCCGGTTCAAATAAAATCCCCGGAGCTTTTCCTCCGTCCGTGCAGGATTTTTCCTTCCCTGGCGACGTCCAAATTTATTCTCTCGGGGTCCCGCGCAGGAACCGGACTTTGTGGGGCTGCGCTGGGGGGTCTCGGGTGGGGTGATGGGGAGGGGGGTGATCCCGGGGAGCCGGGAGATGGAGGGAAAAGGGATAAAGGGGCTGAGTGTCGGGGGGATGTGGAGAGCAGGGGATGGAGCCGCGGGAGGGGGAATTGGGGGGCTGGGGGACCCCCCGGCTGCGCTGTCTCTGGTGGGTACCGCTCTGGGGCAGAGTTTCCGCTTTGGTGGCTGATCCCTGGCAGGAGGAGTGGGAAATGGGTTTAGAAAAAGCCAAAAAGGGAAAATGGGGGTGACGGGGGGAGCGAGGCGTGGGGCAGGGTGGGGGGGGTCCTGGCCAGGCTGGGAGGGAGGGACCTTGCTGGGAAACCCAGGGGTGAAAATAACCTCCCCGAAATAGCCGGGCCCCGGGCTGTCCCCACCTGTCACCGCACGGTGTGCCAACGGGGGCGGTCTGTCCCCCCCCCCTGCCTTGCTGCAGGGGGGGTGTCACCCCCAGCACCCCTCCTGCAGGGTCCCCATGGGGGGGGGACACCCACCTCCCCTTGCTGCAGGGGGGGGACATCTCCAGGTCCCCTCCTGCAGGGTCCCCATGGGGGGGACACCCCCAGCCCCCCTCCTACAGGGTCCCCATGGGGGGGGAGCACCCCCAGTCCCCCCTCCTGCAGGGTCCCCATGGGGGGGACACCCCCAGCCCCCCTTC
>WKFP01013429.1:7198-19259 GCA_011057875.1 Pterocles orientalis
GGGCTTTCTTGGTCTTTCTGGGGGTTTCTTGGCATTTTGGGGGGTCCCTTGGCCTTGTGGAGGGTCCCTTGGGCCTTTTGGGGGGTTTCTTTGGGCTTTTGACGGGGTCCCTTGGCTTTTGGGGGGGTTTCTTGGGCTTTTGGAGGGTCTTTTGGGAGGTTTTTGGGGGGCTCCTTGGCCTTTTGAGGGGGTCCCTTGGGCTTTTGGGGGTCCCTTGGCCTTTTGGGGGGTTTCTTGGGCCTTCTGGGGATCTCTTGGCCTTTTGGAGGGGTCCTTATCTTTTTGGGGGTGTCCTTTCCTGCCCCCTCAGCCGCGGCGTTACCACAGAACCATCCCCTGAGGGCAGCAGCCGCTAGCGCAGCGCTGAGGTGGAATTCCCGCCCTTCGCAGTGCGCATGCGTACTAACCGCAGCGGGAATAGCGTAGCGCTGAGGGAAGAAGCACAGTACGTATGCGTAGTGCCTGCGGCAGGAATAGCGTAGCGCTGAGGGAAGGAGCACAGTACGTAAGCGTAGTGCCTGCGGCGGGAATAGCGTAGCGCTGAGGGAAGGAGCACAGTACGTAAGCGTAGTGCCTGCAACGGGAATAGCGTAGCGCTGAGGGAAGGAGCACAGTACGTAAGCGTAGTGCCTGCGGCGGGAATAGCGTAGCGCTGAGGGAAGGAGCACAGTACGTACGCGTAGTGCCTGCGGCGGGAATAGCGTAGCGCTGAGGGGGAGCGCGCAGTACGCATACGTAGTGCCCCTGGCGGAATTAGCGTTGCGCTGAGCGGGCGCGCGCAGTCCGAATGCGTAGCGCTTGTGGCAGAATAGCGTTGCGCTGAGGGAAGGAGCGTAGTGCCCGTGGCGGGAAGTTCGCAGCCCTCCCTGAGGGAAGGCGGTGGAGGCAGATTGCTCCGCAGCCACAGCAGCTGCTGGAAAACACCCACCATTCCCCCCCTCCCCGCCTCCTTCCAGCCTCCCCGTTCCCCTGACGAGCCGAGAAGCCTCCCTGGTGGTGGCCCCGAGCTCCTCGCAGGGGTGATGGCAGTCCTGAAGCGCTGAGGAAGGGGCAGGCCGTTGGCTGTCGTGTTCCTTCACCACAAAACCGGCCCAGGTAGAGCAGGGTGAGGAGCAGGGGGCAAGCTGTGGGCTCCTGAGTGAAGTTCTTCCAAACTTTGAGCAGGTTCAACCAGGAGAGGTCAATGCTCCGAAAGAACAGCGAGGAATGAGGGCAGGTGAGATGGAGCAGAGCCTTTGCTGTGCCCTTCAGCCTCAGGTATTGCTCCACCCTTGCCCCCCACTCACATAAGGTTGTTTTTTGCAGCACCGGTTACGACATTCCCACATTTTTCCCCTCTGTAATCTTTCAGAAGGAGTAATTCCTTCAAGAAGCAGCTTCCTGCTGCTTCCCACGTTTTTACACTTAAAAGAGTCATTTTCCAATAACCTCAACCTCTTAAAACAACCAATAAACAGATTTAATGGACAGGTGGGCTTGAGTCGCTCGTGAGGCTCATAGAAACTGGGCTGCAGGAATTAAGGAAAAAAAACAAAACCAAAACCAAAAAAAAGGCAAATTCCAGCGTAGAATTTCATCCCTGGCTCAAAGGTGAGTGGATTTGCTCTCTGGAAGAGGTGGGGGATTTACAAATCATTTCAGAATCCCTTGAAATTCTTTTTTTTCCTCCGTTTATGTTTGAGAATCCAACCAGAAAGCCTCAGGAAATCAGTGCATCATAGAAACATTAAAAAAACCCTCGTATTTTGCAGTAAAACAATATTAAAATAGAAATACTTAATTGTGGAGTTAAGCAGCTTTTGGCTACCTGCCAGGTAAGTTTTCTTGGTTTCTTCTTTCATACCCAAACAGGAGAAATATTTTGAGTCTGTTAAAGGGACAATTTTAGGGAAAAAAACAAATTTCTTTCCGTTAATCGTTAAATTGCGACACAATCACCTTAGAAGACGCAAGGCAGTCAACTCGGTTTGCAAATCTCTCAGGTCAGTTGCTTTCACATTCAGTTTCTTGAGGTTTAATAAATAAAAGGTATTTGTTTTCTTTTGTTTTGCATTTGAAACCCAAGTATCAAAACAACACACACACAAAATAAATCACCAGCCAAGGAGGATGGCAGAGTTGAGGTCACCAGCTCAGCAGGCTTTGTAAAAATTATTTTAAAACCAAAACTTCGGGCCCGCCTCGACCTGGCGATATCCCTTGAAACAAAAGGAACGTTTCGTTATTTGATGCGTTAAAAATGACTCGACCGGACACATTCACGTAATTCATCTCTCGGCCACTTACATTACACTTCATGCGTTATTACAGAAAAAAGAGACGGAGAGAAAAGCCATCTGGAGATGCAGCATCACAGTGAGATAGTGCGGAGTGCCCCAGGACACGGAAGCTTTAATCTTGTGGCTCAATAATCAACAAATTCATCAACAATAAAAAAAAAACCCCTTCAGCGGTAAGTTTTCAGAGGGGGAGACCATGGCGTGGTTTTCAGCATAGCAAACAAACAAACAAAAGAAGTGCACAATGAAACACAACTCATTTCAACCAGTTTGGGAAGTTTTACAGTTTAGAAAGAACAAAAACCATTTTTTTGGGGGTTTTTTAGCCCAAAGAGAGGAAAATCTGACCACCAAGAACATGAGGAGGTTTCTCAAAGGCACAGTCTCAACAGACAACAGCCGTTACAAAGCAAACAATTCACCTTCATATTTCTGTGCCACTGAATAATTGAGCAAATTCGCTAAAGAACTCAAAACACTTTCAATTTTCTTTTTTTTTAAATTTTTTTTTTTTCCCTGTGGGGAACCTCTACTAACTTTGCTTCTTTTGTGACCAGCATGTGGCGAAAAAAAAAATAACTCGAGAGGCTAGTAATTTTTTTCTAGTAAATTATTCCTTGAAGCGATGAGTTGTTTAAGCTGCTGAGTGACTCTGCCGTGAGAAAGGAAGTCTGAGGATCCTGAGATTACAATTTTGCTGCTGGTTTGGTAACGGAATGACAAAAAAAAAATAAAAATAGTGCATTTCACCAAAGAGAAACGTCGGAGAATTTAGCTATGCTGCTGCCTTGAGGTGTATGCTATAAAAGAACCAGTAAAAAAATCTTGTAAATCACACACTCATATTTAATATATTGAAACAAAATAGTTAAGAATGCAAGAACTGTATACAGATTAAAAAAATATTTTTTTTTAAACCATCTGATCTTAAAAATAGACAATAGTAGTGAAGCTTAAAATACAACCACTCGCATCGGTAAAATGTTTCAAGCGATACCACCGTGGCGTGTCCTGTTCCGTCAAATGGCCGTTAAGATAAGGTGTCAGTTGTTAAAAAGGTTGTGTTGGTTGGAGTCACTTTTTCACAATCCAAGTCTACGACAGTTTTTCCTTTGATGGAAGAACCCGAGCATTCTTGATGCAAACTTTCCCGCCTTTCCGAAAGTTTCGAAGTGGATCGAGCCATCGAACCACTTTGGCTTCCATTGGTTTGAGAGCAGACGTTGTTCACTTTCGTAGTTTTGTTTTTGTGGTGGTTGTTGTAGACTTTGTATTTCATGAGGAGGATGAAGATGAAAACAAGAACCGAAGCCACAATGATCCCCCCGATGATGATGATCATGGTTCCGCCGAGAAACTGCGCGTGAAGGGATCGGCACTGTTTGTATTCCTCCTGGGTTGTGAACTGCACGCATCCAATCACTCGGGTTGCGGTCAAAGATGTCAAGCCGTCGTCGTAAACGGCGAGAACGCAGAGGTCGTACTCACGGCCTGCAACCAGATCAGTCAAGAAGAAGGATTTACTAGCAGCTGGGATCATCCTGGAAGAGAAAATGAGGACAGTAAACATCCACGTCCATTGAGCCTAAGGTGAGGTTTGTTTTTCGGGTTTTTTTTGACTATAACACCACCACCGTAAGGACCCTAACGGAGCAGAAGATGAACGCGAGAACCGGCACAAGCAGCAAAAATCACGCGTTCCCCTGCGTTAGCGATGGCGGATTCAGATTTTAGCAACGACAATACCTTGGCCGTTTCGAACATGGACTAGACTCCCAACGGCCAGAGGATTATCGTCGGGATTATTCAGCGAAGAGGTAAGTGTTGAAATTTTACTTCATCAGGATTATTCAGCGAAGAAGTGTTGAAATTTTACTATTAAAATTTGACTAATTACCACGGAAAGCTACGTACGGGATATGCCGCGTGCCCACCTATCGTTGAAAGATTTTTCTAGTCGCTGTCGTCGAAAAGAGGAGGTTTGAGATGAGGGCCTTTTGTGATCTCCTGTGCAAATGTTGAACAAGACTGAAAATTCATTTGATTTCTATCAGATTTTCTGGTAATAGGAGGTTATTTTCAGCTCTGCGAATACGGAGAAGCTTATCGTCTCGAAAAAGGTAGAAGATAAGGATTTTTCCCTGCCAAAGCCGTTATTCACAGACATGTCTCCCGGGCAAGGGAGCTCTTTCGACATATTTAGGAAATTTCAAGAAAAATTCTACAAATGAGTAAGGACAGCTCACAAGTGAGTAGGCAATCTGCCTACAGCCGTGTCGGTAGTTAACCTCTGCCTGTTTTTCTCGCTTACGCCTGCAGAATATTTCCTGGAGTATAGTCTTCCCTATATAATATTTCTTTCAGTAACGCTGAATTTTTTTCAATTTTTTTTTTTTTTTTGCCAATCAACGGGGTTAGCACAAAGGACGCAGGCACCAAATTAAAAATAAAAAAAAAGAGTCAACTTATTTTTATATTTAAAATGACAAAATGATGAGGAAAATAATACAGTGGAAATAAATTCAAGCAAGGTAAAGCAGCTAAATAATAAGCGAACTACTAGAGCAAGCAGAAAATAATGCACGTAGTCGTTACTCCATCGAGTCAGCGATAGTGATTAAGAAAGATCCATCACCAATTGCCCTCATCATCCGTTACCACCATCCAGCTCCGCCATCGCTGGGGAGCCCGGTTGCAGCGAAGATTTGGAGAGAACCCTTCCCGTCAATCGGGAAATTTCTATACGGTGTGTCCACCATATAGATGAAGCTTCCAAATTTCCCTGCAAATGTTCCCCATAACTTTTAGACAGTTGAATAACCAACTTTAAATCTTAAACTGTGAAAAAACATCTGATGTAGTTTGGATTTTTTTTTTTCTTGTTAATTTTTTCTTGAGTTTGGCCAGAACTTTGAGAAGAAAAAAAACATCTTGTAAGTTTTGATCACGTCTCTCTCAGCAAAGCCCGTCACCGCACTGCGACGTTCTTCGGTTGTGATCGGAATTATCTGGTTTTAACGCCGGTCACGCAACTGTTACCTTACAGCAAGCGTAAATTCGATCAGTTGGACAAATCAGCACAAGCTTGAGTATAAAAGTCAGAAAAAAAAACCTGTGACGAACGGCGAGGACTCGTAGAAAAGGCCAGAAACCAAGGCGGTAGATTTGGGGAACAAACGAACCCTCTGAAAGCTTTATCGTTCTACCAGAACCCACCAACTATGGTCTAGAAAATGCCATTTTCAGAACAAACATCGCCATCAACGCTCAGTTTGACCTAAAAACATTTTAAGCGGCGTTTGATTATTTTGTAGGTTTGTTACGGAAAATATTCAGGATCCGTGACAACCCCGGGTGGCTGGGATTTAGCAGCACAGTGATTCCAAGCGGGGTGAAGCTTATCAACCTCTCGGTGGAATTATTTCGTCTCAGACTCGAAGCTCGCAGCAATCAAAGTCATTTATTCGAATAATTAGTTTGCGTGAAAGACGTTTCGCAACAGTGATACAGAAGCAAAAAAAAAGAGATTCTCAAATCTCCAGGGGTGCAAAAACCTTTTCTTGGCTATACTTTTGGGTTTTTTTCGTCTTTTTAAAAAATTCTTCCAGAAATGTTATTATTTCACCCAAAACCTCTTCATTTACGTAAGAGTTTCATCAGGAAACTCTAGAAATAGGAAGAAAGCTTCCTATCACCTATAAAAGCTGCTGAAATTATGATTTTAGATACAACCCTGACAAATAATTTAATTTTTTTTTTTTAGCTGAATGGATGTTGCCGTTTCTCTCCCATCTCTAAAGTCAGACTCTGCGTGTTTTTGGTGTTGGCCCACAAGCAAACGAGAGATTGGAAATATTTCCTAGCAACATCGTCAACAAAAATAAAAATAAACCGAGCAGCTCTACGGAGAGTTGGAGTCTTTTGTTTGGATTCTAACCGATAACGATGCTGCCCGATGGAAAATTTAATTCTGGGGCCAGATGGTCTGAAATGAATCACTTTTCTTTTGGCCAACCCCTCTGTCCCCCAACCCAACGCCACCATTTTGGAAGATTTGAAAACCAGAAATTTCTTTTCTGCCATTTCAGCTGTTCAGTTGGGGTGTAAGGAGATGGAGAATTGGAGGTGTTGGAGGGACCCCAGCACCAAGAAGTTTTTTTTTGAACCCCTTCTGTCACCAAATTCCTGAACAACCAGTTCTCTCAGCTGATTAAAAGAACCAATCAGTATAAAAATCAGTATAAAATTTTAATTTTTTTTTTCACAGAAGCACCCACCGATATGATCTACGACATCTGTGGGCGTAAAACCACCACCACCAAGTTCTAAGCCAGCATAAAATCCGAGACCGTTACCCAACCCACACCGCTGGCTGCATTTTTCAAAAGAATTCTTTTCACATCGTTGATGCTACCGTCTGGAAACAAAATGCCCATGCACCAGAAGATCCCGACAGTTCTGAAGCGTTGACGGCAGGTTTCTTATTTATAGAGCTTTCACGCAAATCCTGCCAAAATTTTTTGATAGAAGAAGCAATGACAGCAATTGATTCTTAAAAAAAAAATACAAAAGGAAACAGGGATGTTTTCCTCCTCCAAAAAGAAAAAAAAAAAAGCAAAATATCTTAAACATTTGGGAAACAAGACGGTGATATTTCACGTTTGAGCGCTCTCTCCAACACCCACCATCCATCATTTGCATCGGGACGGTTTTATTTCTCTAAAACCCCGATGAAGCTCCCGCAGCAAACGCGCCAAATGAAGAGGTTACGCCGGGTGGCCTCGTTAACAAAGACCACGGGGGCGTGGGAAGGAGGGGAATGACAATGGAGGAGTGACCTTTGTGGGTCTGAGGAATCCCGGCTTTGTAACAGCGATCCTAATTAACTCGGCACACGATCAAAGATGAGAACATGAGGGGGTTTTTTTTGGTTTTTTTTTTTTTTCCCCCAGAAAGGAAAACCTGAAGAAGAGGTTTCCAAGGAGAAACTCCCCGAGGAAGCCTGGAAACTGCCATGACAACTGCTACGCTGCACGATAAGGAAAAAAAATTCCCAAAATTAAAGATTAAAAAGTCATGTGATCCTTTGTATTTACAGATGTCAATGGCTCTTGTATTTATGGATTTCCATTGGTAAATCCTCTCTTTTTTTTTTTTTTTTTTTTGAGGAAGAACTGCTGGCTAGGCGACAAAATGCAAACATGACCAATTTGTACAAGATTTTTCTCCTGGACGTGCTGGATAACCGCAGCGATCCCGACATACTCCAAAATTCCTACGCGCTCACACGGAAACTCCGCCAGGTGAGAGTTGCACCACCCGCCCGCGTAAGTCCACGTGCAAAGTCCAGCGTGTCGAGGAAAAGGAAACATAAAATCTTACACCACGTCCCTGACCGACGAGGAGCTTTAAAACCTCTCGCAAACTTCACCGTTTGAAATCTTTAACACGGCCCCAAGGCTGAACTAATTTAAGGATTTTTTTTTTTTTCCGAGCAGACGCCGCGTGGCTGATTCCAACTGCTTTTCGCGCAGCAGATGTATAGCGTTGCTATATCGATCTGGCGAAATATCACCTTTTCCCCAAGAGTGACGGCTCTGCCCTTTAATCAACGGTACTTTGTATATTCGAAGCGGTTCGCCTCGCGATTTCTAAAAGTTCTTCTCCCAACAAGAGAAAACAAGGCCAGATTATCAGCAGCTTTAAGCGATGTACAGTCTCTCAATTATCTATAGAGGAGCATCGCTGTTAAATACTCATCGTCTAATTTATAGCATGTAGATGCAGCTAATTAAAGTTAGATGATGGGGAGCTATGAAAGATTAAATTCAATACCTACGAGACTGTTGTCTTTGATGTTTCGAGATCCGGTTTCTAATGGATGAGGACATCAATCAGATTGTTGTGAAGCATTTGGAAATCTGCTGCTTCTGTCAAACTGAAATTTATGCAGCTTGGCTCAGAAATCCAAAAAATATAAAATAATTTATTTTTTTTGTAATTTTTAAAATTTCTGAGGAAGCACCGGTGGACAAAACAGGAGCACCTGATGTTTCCTTCGGAGGATTTTGAGCGTGAGTTGCTGCCCCGCTTCTCTTGTGGACACGGAGGGAGGCTACAAGAGAAAGGTGGCCCAGAGTCCTGCAGTGATGAGCCTTTTATCTCCGACCTGAACGCAAAGAATCATTTTTATAACGATACATATGAACTAGATCAGCGTAGAAAAACACACAAACGAGTGCACATGGTGACAAAGCAGCAATAAAAGTGTTTTTTTTTTTCTCTCCCGTTATTGCTTTCTAAAGCTTGGAGAATATTGTGATGGGGTTACCCTTGGCTGGGAGCCAACCCCACACAACGCTGTTCGCTCACCCCTCTTGAGGATTGGGGAGAGAATTAAAGGGGAAAAAAGGACTCGTGGGTTGAGATAAAGAATAATTTAAGAACTAAACTACAATAATATTGGAAATAATCCTGTATACAAATGAATGACACAGAGTGATGCTGCCCCCCCACCCGATGACTAAGGCTCAGCCCGTTCCTGGCTAACGATCCCGGAGCAGGGAGAATCCCGAAACCGCACTCACGGAAAGGAGAGAACAGTCCGAGCATCCCAGACCAGGAGCTGACCGAGGAGGGGAGGAGAAGGCCCTGGGAGAGGGACCACCTGGACCCGGAGCCAAAGAGATCGGGAACAAAAAGGGCCGAGCTTCCGGAGGGTCCTCACCTATATCCTGGGCATGACGTGTAAGGTATGGAATAGATTATTGGCCACTTTGGGTCTCAATCCCGAACCTGAGATCAAATCCTGGGCTAGTAACTGGGGCTGTGCTCCCTCCCAGCTTCTCCAGTTTGCAGAGAGAAGCTGAAAGACCTCAGCAGCGGCGTGAACATCACTTTTTATCAGCTTCTGAGAACAAATCCCAAACACAGCCTTTTGCTCGCTGTGATGAAGAAAGTTAAACTCTGTCGCAGCTTAAACCAGGACAAATATTAATCGCAGCTATTTGAGCATCAAAAAGTCAGTTCTGCTGATATCTCTTCCCCAAGACTAGTTCTAGAAACCTGGGCCAGTACGCTCGAGCAACGACCATTCAACTAAAATGACAGCGTTTTGAAATCCAAATTGCACGGGAACTGTAATCAACATCGGGACTGGAAGCTGTTTAAAGAACACAGATCCATTTATACCTCGGAGAAGGAAAAGCTGCACAAAGCAGCTATTACGGTTCTCGATTCACTCCGTACATCGCTGTACGACAACAGTTCCTGACCTTTCTTCGAAAACAAACAAGGCTCTTACTTTCAATATTGATGCTTTCCACAAATTGCCACCTCCACCTTAATTTACTGATTCCGGCTTGTTGCTGCTCATCTCGCCAGCTGCTTCGCTCAGCTGCAATTTTCTTCCTCCATAACTTAACGTCTGCCTTCAATTTTCCTAACCCCGGTCCCAGGAGACGGGTCAGTGCAATAGTTTCAATTTTGCAGAGAGAGAAAGAGAGGAGTTAAGTGACTCACCTGAGACAACAAACCAACCAGCGGAGCCAGAAGCACAAATCCTATTATTATTTTTTTTTCCATATTCACCACTGGGAAAACCCGCTGCGTGGTTGTGTGTTGTGAATCTCCCAAACTGGGAACGCCGAGGAGCGATTACGGTGCCCTTACGCGCAAGTGCAACCATGTGTAGGGCGCATATGTTATTCTTACATCCATGAACGGATAATTAGATCACGGTCCAAAGGGAAAATCAGGAAGAATATAATTTCCTTCCCTTTCCTTCCATAGGGTCCTAGCATGGATGAACGCGCGCCTATCCCCAAATATCTACCCAGAGGGAGAAAGAAATGGAAAGGTGAGAAAAAAATAACGGAGTCAAAGGAGCAACTTAAATTCTCAGGATAAAGCAAAGTTGCCATGGCGACTGCTCTTCCCGAGGTACCGCTCAACTTGACGGAAGCGACAGGTTTCTGATGCATCCTGTGCTACTTAATATTTTTTTCCAGGCAGCAAGCTATCACCTGCCAGAAATAAATTATCAAGGTAGAAGGAAGCTTTTCACCTTCGGTAAAATTCCGAAGCGCTGCCACGGCTGGTTGCGCTACTACGCAGCTATTTACATCTTCATGTATCGACAGACCGACTCCGTGAAACAGAAACACGGAGTCTACGAGGAATTTTGACCACAGCAAACAAATCCGGGGATTTTTCCAGCGCTCGACTTAAAACACTCTGACATTCCTAGCGTGACTCGAAGCAGCGGTTGTTCAGATAAATACGGAATTGCTGCCCAATTACCGTTCCTCTCACTTTAGCGCAAAACTTCCTTTCAGGATCTATATTTGATGGTTACTCGCTGCGGGAACTGAACGAGAACGCGCGGATTTTCATCTCGGAGAGGCCCATTATATTACAGTCGATTACATTGTATTATTTGAAATTGCTGCTCTGTGATTTGAAGCATCAAGTATTTGATGGGTTTCGTTACCGACCTGAGCCTCTCGACTAGCAGGAATCTGGACTGAGAGAGGGGGATGCAAACATTTTTTATTTTTTTTTTCCCCATTTCTTCTACATCGCTCTTCTTTCAGCAGCAGCAGTATTCGAGACAACTCTTTCCAGATTTATTAATGAGCTGCCACGTGAGTCACTCATTTATTTTTAGACTTTGGGAAGTTTTAAAACTCATCGGGAACAAATCGCTGCAGTTCTAAGAAGGCTGCCGAGTCGGCTGAGTTATGGCAAAGGATGAAAAATCCCATTAAACTCCTCTCGGATACTACTGGCCGTGCTGGCGATGCACCCACCAGCTCTAGCTACTTCTTTTTAGTGGAAGAATTGAAAAAAAAATCCCTTTAGAAACCCCAGTCACCAGTTACGGAGACGTCTCCGCTTGGCGTTTCCCCTCATTTCGCAACTTTGCAGTTCTTTCAAACAGCGATGTCACAAATGTTCTCGCCGCTGACAATTAAATTGAGGCTTCATCTTCCAGCCAGCTCCTCACCAGCCCTGTCAGCTACCAACAAGGCATCCTCCCACCTCCTCTTCAGAGACCTTTGCTTCCCCTCACCCAGTCCTCCCGCTTCCTTTCTAGCTCGTAGCCGTGACAACGGGAGGATGGATGGCATCCTTCCTCAAAGAGACTCTGGGGACGGGCGTTTGAACGTGAGATTTCTGAAAATCCCAAGTGACTGTAAAACGAAACATCTTTTTCAAGGACTTCACCCAATTTTCATGCACAGTTCCAGGATTTATTTTTTTTTAAACAAGAATTCGTTCGCAACGGTAGGTTTTTGAAACAGGAATCCCAGCGGAACAACTATCCTACATTCCTTTCCTGTGGGGACTGCTGACTAACGCAGTGTATTTGAGCCCGAAGTTTTTTCTTTATGTCATTTTCCTTTCTCTTAGTCTGCTCCAAACTTCAGTTCAACCACAGGTGTGACATTAGAAAAATAATTATCACTCAATTTAGAGAAGTTATCATCCTTACGAAGTGTATAATTATGAAATATTAAATCCCAATTAAATGCTAACTCCCACTTTAAAGTCATTCTACCCCCCCTTCCAGTTTTTCCCAAGTGAAAACCTAAAAACAAAATGGCAAATAATCAGAAACTCAATCTGCATGATCGGGTAGTGAGATGGATTGTGAACTGGCTGGAGAAAAGAAGCCAGAGAGTTGTGGTGAATGGGATGGAGTCTAGTTGGAGGCCTGTATCTAGTGGAGTCCCCCAGGGTTCGGTACTGGGACCGGTGCTGTTCAATATATTCATCAA
>WKFP01013431.1:22581-40668 GCA_011057875.1 Pterocles orientalis
CCGCGTTCTCTGTGCAGGTGTTAATGGAGGAGTGGCTCCTCGGCTGTTGAATGCTCCCTGTTAATGCTTTTCTGCTTTCACTGTCTCCATTTTTCTAGACTCCTGTCTGCACAAAATGCAATAAATAATTTTATTACACCCTTCACTGCTCGCACGGGGAGTTTTCACTCGCCTCCAGGGTCTCCGCAGCTATTTTTCCCTCGGCTGCTGCTGTTGCCGTAACGCAGAGCGAGCCGGCCCAGGGAGCAGAGCATCAGGAGAGGGGCAGCCTCTCCCCGGAGCCACCATCCGTGTTCAGCTCACGCAGGTTTCTGTCACCCCTCGGGCTTCACCTGCCCGTGGGGCTGCAGGGGGGAGAAAGGGATCGAAGGGACGGAGGAAGGTGGGCAGGCAGACACCTCCACCCACCCGCGGCAGCGCCAGGGCAAGGCCGGGGGGTGCTGGACGCCCAGGGACCCGCAGCCCCCACCTCCCACAGCAGCCGTGGCGCAGACCCCGGCCCAGCCCCTGCGCGCACCCTCCCCTCCCACCGCCAGCACCCGGGGGGCTCCAGACCCTCGCCTCAGCCGCCGGCACCCGGGGGGCTCCGGACCCTCGCCTCAGCCGCCGGCACCCGGGGGGCTCCGGCCTCTCACCTCAGCTGCCGGCACCCGGGGGGCTCCAGACCCTCGCCTCAGCCGCCGGCACCCGGGGGGCTCCGGCCTCTCACCTCAGCTGCCGGCACCCGGGGGGCTCCGGGCCCTCGCCTCAGCCACCGGCACCCGGGGGGCTCCAGGCCCCTCGCCTCAGCCACCGGCACCCGGGGGGCTCCGGACCCTCGCCTCAGCCACCAGCACCCGGGGGGCTCCGGACCCTCGCCTCAGCCGCCGGCACCCGGGGGGCTCCGGGCCCCTCGCCTCAGCCGCTGGCACCCGGGGGGCTCCGGGCCCCTCGCCTCATCCGCCGGCACCCGGGGGGCTCCAGGCCCCTCGCCTCAGCCGCCAGCACCCGGGGGGCTCCGGGCCCTCGCCTCAGCCGCCGGCACCCGGGGGGCTCCGGCCCCTTGCCTCAGCCGCCGGCACCCGGGGGGCTCCGGACCCTCGCCTCAGCCGCCGGCACCCGGGGGGCTCCGGACCCTCGCCTCAGCCGCCGGCACCCGGGGGGCTCCGGACCCTCGCCTCAGCCGCCGGCACCCGGGGGGCTCCGGACCCTCGCCTCAGCCCCCGCCGCACGCTGCTCCGTGGCGGGTCCCTCCCCAGCACCGGGGCTGCTCTCCCGTCCCCTGAGCGCGAAGGAGGGTCTGGGAGGTGTTTGAGAACAGGGCGGATGGCAGCGAGGTCCACACGCCTCCCCCTCGCAGCCAGCGCTGGCCGCGTGCGACACGGCTTATCCGGACGGAGAGAGTAACGCAAGCGCCGTGGAAGCACTCAAGCTGTCAAGTGTCAGAAATGCAACAAAACGTTTTTCCTGCGTTTTTATTAAAAAGTAACGTCCTCTTGTTAACAGCACAGAGAGAAAAAAAAATGCTACAACACAAACCACCTTGGACAAAGAAAATCCTCTGCTCCGAGAACACCGCTTTCTTAGCTTCTCTCGGTTCTCTGCAGGAAGCCTACAGACTCTAAGAAGGCTGTGACGGGGAGGCCCACATCGCTAGGAGGTGTTTTGTGTTCCGGTATCAAAGTGTGTTACTGGTTAAAAACGCGGTGAAGAATCACTGCCCAACCTTCCACTCAACCGTTCGCCGCAGCTACCAAAGTGTTGAAAAAATGTATAAAATCATGGTATTGCATCTTGGCACTGCCGCTCCCCCGTGGATGGACAAACTGCCCCCAGCAGCGAGACGAGGTTTCGGAGAGCTCGCGTGCAGCGCCCGCGGGGAGGACCAGCAGCACCTCGGCGTGGCTGCGGCTGAGCTCTTGGGCTACAACAACCAACCGTCCCAAAGCAAAACTGTAACAAAAGGAAATTTAATACGCCAAATTTAACAGGTTGATCTCAACACTGACTACGTGGTGTAGGAGAACTGACAGACCGTTTGAAATCTCTGCCTTGGCTGGAAGCTCTTGTTTCAGCTCTGCCGGAGCACTCGGACCAAAGCTGCCGGTTCCCGCGAGCGCGCGCGGTGAGAAGCGTTTCTCCGCCTCGCTCTGCCGGGACATGACAGTCCAGCTCTGGAAGGACCAAACCGCACAGTCCGGGGCTACCGAGCAGTGGTCGGGTGCGTGCTCCATGTGTTCAGCTGCTGGTGCTGCCCCTGTACTTTCCCACCGGCTTATTATATACCATTGAAAAAAAAAATGAAATTAAAAAATCCAAAGAAAAATAGTGCTCATTCCAAAAAGGTGGGTCTCCAAGGTGGCCCAGCCAGGGCACCGCTCTGCTCAGTCCCCGTTTCATTTCCTCACCACCGACCCGAAACCTTACCAAGACCACTCAGTGAGACCCGGCTGTGCCGCAGCGCGAGGATGCGTCAGCTACCGGGAGCGAGGAAAACGCAGAAGGGCTGTCACCGCAGCGGCTGCTGGGACTGCACAGAACAGCCGATCCGCAGCGGTGCTCAGCGCTCCCCGCCGCTGCGAGAACAGAGCACGCTTCTCCAAACACTGCGAGCCAGAGCGAGGTGAGGAGGGGCAGCACTAGCAACAGTCAGCAGCCATGCCACTGGGGTGGAGAGGACATGCATGTCCCGGGCAGGTGTCCCGCGGCAGGGACAGGAGACTCCTTAAACAGCTCTAAGTATGGAATGGCAAAGGGGGGGGACGGGCCGGCAGCTCAGCTTTAATAGTGCCGCTGGTAGGAACCCACAGGCTGCTGGGCTGAGGACCCCGCTCGCCCCTGGGCCACCGTCTGGCTCACGAGGTGGGAGAGCGCAGGGCCGCTCTGGATAAGGGTGTCCAAGGCCTTCTGCACGCTCGGGTTGTCAAAGTTGATTCCAGAAGACACTGGCCTCTGAGCAGGCACGTTGCCAGGTGCAGGGAGGCGATTCTGGTGCTGACCAAAGAGCGACTGAGCTGGTGGAGGAGCTCCAGGTCTTGGACCTGCGTTTCTGGAAGGGCCTTGGAGAGCAGGAAGCTGCGTGCTGGGGGTCTGCAATCTCGGCTGCGCCTGGTTGACGTTTCCAGCACCCATCTGTGCTGGCCGGGCCTGAGCGCTGGCCACGTTAGCAAAGTTCTGGTTGGGAGTGCTGCCCGAAGCGCCCGCAGGGGCTGCAGAACTGCTGTTTGCTACAGCGCCCGCTGCCGCCGCCGCCCCGCTGTTGAAGAGACTGAGGATTTTTGCTTGAAGCTCCTGCTGAGGATTGGAAGAGGATGCTGGAACAGACGGAGCAGAGACCAGAGGCTGTGAACCCTGATGAGCCTGAGAGCTTGGAAGGCTGGGCTGGCTACCCAGAGACGATCCCGAAGGTGCCCCCGAGGACTGTCTTGACATGGGCGCTGGGAAAGACAGGAAAGACGGTTAAAGCTCCGCAAGTGTCCTGGAAAGGGCACCTAAAAAAACCTAGTGAAACAGCTACCAGAGACACAACCACCAGCGAACACCCACCCTGCGAACAGGAGGGCTGCACAGCTCCGGGAACACGAACCCCTCCGCAGAGCGGCCGCCTGCTGTGCAGCTGCCAAAGCAGTGACGGCAGTCCCGTGGTTTCCCCGAGAGAATCCAATATAAAAGTTCTTTCACATGAAAGATCTGAATCATCTCCGGACTCTCGAGGACACGTGCATCTCAATAAAATGCGGTGCCACGCGAGGAACTCCCGACACCAGGACTCCTCTGCAGTCCCAGGGCTGGTTTTGGGTCCCAGCCCAGAGGTCCCACAAACCGCACGACGAACAGCCGAGAAACTCACCCTGCAGGGAATCGGAGCTGCCCCTCAGCAGCCGTTCCTTCTGGTCTCTCAAGTAATTAATCACTTTATCAATCTCCTCCGCAGTCAGGTAGCGATTGTCTGCCAGCAGGTTGAAGAGAGTCTGGATCCCCGGAGGGTGACCCCCCCTGACCCCCTCCTCCATGGGCGGCGGGCGCTCCCGCAGAACAGCCTCATCTGCCATCTTGGCCGCCTGCCGCGCGATCTCGTCCCGCTCCTTCTCCCGCAACTCTGTTTTGTAGCGCTCGTAATTCCTCGCCATCAGCACCATGGCATCAGCCTGGGGCATGTTGCGGTGCTCTGCACGAGGGAAGGAGAGGCTCTGAGCAGACCCAAGCGAGGGCAGGCGGCGGTGCCGTGCCTCCCGCACACCAGCGCGCCCCACGCAGCGGGCAGGCACCAGGCACCGCTCCGGGGCTGCAAGCAGGGGCTTGGGAAGCCTGCTAGGTGCACAGTAACCCTTCAGTCTCCTAAGCCAAGAGAAGGCTCAGGGCCACCCACCCAGCAAGGCCATCCTCTTCCTCCACAGCTGAGAGCTGGGAGAAGTGTGGGATCAGCCCAAGAAACCTCCTTCCCCCTCTCACCCCATCAAAAGGGCAAGCAGCTCCCCCTACCTCTCACAAACTCTCTGTGCTCCAGGAGAGACAGTTCAAGCCAGCCTGAAGCCTTGGACAGATCCAAAACTCGCCCTCTGAAGGCTGCTAAAGCTTCCCAGAGCAGGACAGCAACGGGAATACCTTTTGGTTCTGCACTGCCAATGCCTTAACACAGTGCGTGCACGTGCAGGGGACGGGAGGAGAGCAGCGCTGGCTGATGCCGCTTTGCTGCCTGTGTTCATTGCCTGGGGCAACAAGCAGCAACCCAGCTCTTCTCTAATACAATGAATTACGGTCAGCTCCAGCTTTTTCTTTTTACACACAGTCACTTCATAGTTCTATTTTTTTATAACTCTTCCCAGTTTCACAATCAGATCTTCCCCTTGACCAAATACGCTATCCTCATTCTGTGCTCCTTAAATCACATTGGTTTTAAAATCTGTCCGGTAATTGACGACATTCCGAACACACTCTCTTTGAGGACAAGAAGGGATAAACAGAGGCTGGACTGGTATCGCCCAGAAATTACTAAGGCGATGCCGTCATTTCTAGAGCTGGGGGTCACAGCTCGCCCTGAGCTGCAAAGGCCGGTGATGTGGGGTGCTGAGAACACAGCTGAGATTCCTTCTCGGCAGAAATCTGACAGTCCTTTCGACAAGGGACAAATAAAGTATCATGGAAACTGGTAAACAGTGGTACTCACACTTACGACACGGTGTGCAGTCATTAATAACTACTTATGTCCCACCAGGGATGAGCTTTGCCCCGTGTGGTTCCGCGCGAAAGGGAGAACCTAAAGCAGCACCTTGAGCAGCCACCCAGCCCACGGAGCCCCCCGTACCTTGTGGGGTGCCAAACATGATGTTGACCGTGCAAGAGCGGTGAACTTGGTGCTGCTGGGTGATGACAATGGCGAAAGGAGACCCTCCTCTGCTCACATCGTCCAGGGCTTGCGTCAGGGACATCTCTGTGTTGAGGATGATCAGGTCCACGACCATGCCCAGGTCCCGCACCTTCCGCCCCACTGACTCCGCGTACTCCCTACCAGAAAGCAAAGCCAGCATTTTCTTTAGACCCCAAGCCAGATCTATGATTTATTTACATCTTGGCTGTTCTTCACTATATTTGTTTGTAAAGACATAGACATCAGCCTGGAGCCACCGTGACAGCCCCCCTCCCGCTGTACCAGGCACAGCACACCCTCTGCTCGCAGCACAGCGCCTGCTCTCCACACCAAGGACGTACTAACATCTTTGACACAAGTCCCTTTGACTCCTAAAATTAAAGTCCTGACATTCCAGGGGAAAGCACGCCGTTCCACAGGGATGCCCTGTGGTTTCGTGCCCAGATAAATCATCTCACACTTCGCAAAACAAAGGACACGCTGCGAGAGGGGACACCTCAGCGAGCGCCCGGACTGCCACGAGATCACCCTGCTCGCTGCTTACGCCGGCCCTTGGTATCGATCACGACTGCTTCCAGCCGTGATTTTACACCTTCAGCACGGTGGATCAGCGGTACCGACTGGCACCTGGCCTCCAACCAGCCTCACAGGAGCTCCGAAACCCCCCGGCTGCTGGCTGGCACACGTTAACCAGTTCCATACCGGTCAACGCACGAACGACACGCACAGGCCACTAGAACTGTCGTGACAGTAGGCTGATATGAAGAGCAGGTAGAAAACTATCAGGAGTGACAGGTGACAAGAAAGAAACAAAAGTAAAGCACAAGATACAACATTTCTCCCTCTCATCAACACATATTCCCAGAACAGCAACAGGAGCTGTCACTTTTTTAGGGCTCCACACCTGTAAGACAAACTGCCTCAAGGCAGGACTAAGTTTAATTCCATTTTCTTCGACCATGCAATTATAAAATTGGTCATAACTATTTTCTTACTTTGTCTGTTTATTCACCACTATCACGGAACAATCCACAGGTCTCTCTGCATCGAAACGCCTCTTGATTTCCTCGTAGTACTGACGGTACAGCTCCTCTCGGCGCCGCTCCTCACGCTTCAGACGGTCTGAAAGCAAGCCACGGGGAGAGGACAAATAACGCCCTTTGGACCTGCTCAGAGCAGTGAGGCGCGCACGACCAGCCTGTCTGCATCTGTGAACCATCCGGAGTCACAGGACGCAACACGCTCGGCACTGCAGGCATCTCCCGCAGCCTCTCGGAGGGAGAACGTGAATCTGCCCATCCCAACGCGACAGGTACTCACCATCAGAATTCAGCGGTGGTCGATCAAAATGGTCTTTGTAGCGGTCGTAGTAAGAGTCATCCTTCCGCCGATAGTAGTCGTCAAGGTGAAGGTAACGGTCGTAAGCTTCATCTCGCCTGCAACATTTACAGAAGCAAGGGTCTCACACTCAGCACGCTCTCGGGCACTAACTCTGGCCAACGCATCACGTGCAGGTGTGTGAGCAAACCTCCGAGTTCAATTTCCCGAGTACCCGCCTGCTCCCCACAAGACTCAAAGCAGGGACCCAACCGTCTCCAGCCAGAGCAATTTCCTCATTTAAACATCTGACACCACCCAAACCAGGGCAGACGTTGAGGCAGGATCGCCTGAAAAACGTGTCGGCAAATACGATCCCGCGGAAATTACCTGTACAAAGGGTCCCGAGGGTCTCTCATATCCCGTAGATCCCTCAGATCGCGCGGATTCCTCATATCGCGTGGATCCCTGTATCGATCATACAGCGGCTCCCGTGGGTCGCGAAGATCTCTCACATCACGAGGGTCCCGCAGGTCTCTCGGGTCCCTGATATCCCGTGGGTCCCTCGGGTCTCTGGTGTCACGCATGTCTCTAGCCCGAATGTCTCTGGAATCTCGCCCGTTTCTCCCGTCCCTGCCATCTCTGGGGTCTCTCCGTGGGCTCCCCCGAAGAGGGGAGCGGTCGCGCCTGGGGTCTCGGCCATCACCGTAGGGGTACGGCTCTCTAAGGAAAACACCAGGGAAACCCCATTAGACTGCGAACGGCACGAGGACTGTCACCCCTAGACCTCTTACCTGAGGTGCCAAAGCAACCCTTCCCTAAGCAGCCGAATCCTCCCTCCTACCCCACAACAGCAAGAATTGCCCCAAAAAACTTTTGCTGAAACAATCTGGAGAAGCTTCTTAATTCTGATTTTTATGACAGCCAAACAGGACCCAGGAAGGTCCTGAGCAGCTGTGGAAGAACTGAGCAGGCACCTCAGAAACCACCCTTCCAAGGCCTCCAGCGTCAGCCACAGATCATCTACCAAACATGGGCTTGCAAATTCTTTGAGAGAATTCAAGGTGCTGGAGCCTACAAGCCATAAACGTGCAACAGCCAGGAGCATTCAAGGGATCCATCAAAGTCCCCAGTCACTGACAGCAAAATACTTGAAATAATTTGTCATTGGCATATTATCAAGAGAGGAGCTTGTGAGCTGCAGGTTCCACGGTGCGGCCGGGTTTGTGCTGCTAGCAGAAAGCAGTGACAGCTACCGCCGTGTCCTGGGTTTGAAGGGACAGTTTCCGCAGAAAGCCAGTCTCAGGTTTACAGCGCCCCAGCCGGCGCGGCATCCTCAGCAGCAACGACCCGTCTCATTCAGACCTTGTACAGTGTCATCTTCACAGGCAAGGAAGAAAAACATTCCAGTCTTCGTCTTTTCTCAAAACACCAGGTTTTTTTCCAGGTCGTATTTTGTTTTCCAGAAAAAAAAAAAACAAACCATAACTTCACTGTAGTCTAAGCCAAACACAGAAATTTTGTAGAGAAACTATGGAGCTTCGTACGTTTGGAACGTTCTTTCCCCAAGATACCGACACCCACTGTAAAGAACCACAGCTTTTTGAATCTCTTTATTTCCAAAACTTGACAGACTTTTAGAATCCTCTACCACTCTAATCTAGATTATGAAAGACAAGCAGAGAAGAAGTCTGCTTCCACGACAGCGCGCTCACGGAGCAGTCACTGGAGAGAAGCGCGGGAGCAGGGATCTGGACGGGCCCCGGGTGGGGTCGGGCAGAGCGGAGAGCGGAGGCAGCCGCGCGGGGTCTGCGCAGGGACGCTGGCGGTCGGACCCCCGCTGGCATTCTCTGGTTTGGTGTCAGATACACACCCGACCTCGGGACAAACTGCAGCGCTGCCACCAAGAGCACGCAGTCTCCTCCCGTAAAGAAACGCTGGGTTCGCACAGCGTGAACTCCCTCAGCCTCTTGGACACACGCATCCGCTTCTCGCCTGCGATCTGTGTCTAAACCTCCTCCCCTGAGACAGACATCCTCGCCCCCTTCCCCCAGCCTACGATGAACGATGGCAGAAGCTCCGGGGAAACTCCTGCTTTGCTCTAACGGATGCTGCGTAAGGGATCACTCTGTAGCTGTCAGACGGCAGAGCAAAACAGCCAGATGCAGGGGGATTGTTTGGCACACGACATTTATTCCAGCGGGAGCAGGGGGACCAGAACACGCCGGATTGTCATCCAGAAGGAACACCGCACAACTGCAACAGAGGCACAGGCGTGGTGTAGGTCCGCTCTGCTCTTGCGCCTGCATCGCTGCCCTGCCGCTCGCAGAGAGGCAGCAGCGCCAAGGCTCAGCAGCCTCCAAGCCTCGGGCACCGCGGTCGGCTCCTGCCGGGGCAGCACTGCCGCCTGCATCGCTCGGGACTCGGCCCTGCGGCGTGGGACACCGCTCCGCGGCATCGGCGGCTGTCGTTCACGCGCCTGCAGCGTGGTCCAGAGCTCATCGTCCGCTCCGCTGTCAGCGCGCCCGCAGCTGTGTCGCGGGCATCGAGTCCTGGGGCTCACCGCCGCCCGTGCCCACGGTGCCACCTGGGGCCTGGTGCTGGCGGCACGGGGCGGCCAGTGTCTGCAGTGCCAGCGGGAATCCAGCGCCTGTCACAGCGGCAACAAAGCCCTCGGCAGCTGTGGCCACAGTCCAGTGCCCGCGGCAGTGCTGCCCACGGCTCACGCCCCTCAGGGCTCCTCAGGGCACACATCCTGCACACGCAGGATGACACAGGTCCCCATGCCCATGGCATCGGTGCTTGCCTCTCGCCCCGGCGGTGCTGCCCGGTGCCTCCAGCGTTAGGCGCCTGTGGTGCCACTGAGGCCACAGACGTGCCGCCAGTGCCTGCTGCCCACCTCCTCGCAGTGGTCTGGGGTCCTCGTGCCAGCGCTGAGCACGTCTGATGCTGCCCAGGCCCAGGGCTGTAACGGGAACCCCCAGCTGGGCGCCCAAAGCGTGTCCTGGGCGGCGGCCGCACGCTGGCCTCTGCAAGCGCGTTTCACCCTGTGCAGGATAAGTGCAGGACAGACAAAAGACCCAGACGATGCCAAGGGCTGCGGCTACTCATTCTCTGGTTTTTGGTGGTAGGCATCTTGCCAGTTGCACTTTTTCCCCATTTTTGGTAATTTAAGAGGTCAGGTTAGCAGAGTACACCAGACATGCGAGAGCTTGATTACCTTCAAATCCAACACTCAACGCTCCTTTGTGTTGGAAGCACAGAAGATGCTCATCTCAGACCAAACTGTAACCACAGCACGTGTTCCTGTGCTCCCTACTGATGCCACGGAAAGGAAACTGGTGTTGTCTTCCTGTGACAGTCTCCTCCGCTCGCCTGTCACCTCTCACCAGAGGCGCTGCGCCTGCTGCGGGGTGGGAAACCCAGGAGCTGGCAGGCACCCGGCACCGCGGCTGCGTAGAAGGGGACTGGCTCCAGGCACTGACGACGCCAGCACACGCGCAGATGCGACAGGGCGACGGGTTGCTCTGCCCTGTGCTTTGCTCCCGCGCTCCTTCCCAGTCTCATTTCAGCGCCGGAAGCTTTCGACATCAGAAGATCCACAAGTCCTCTGCAGCGTGGCCCTGGGAACGCCCCAGCCCCTCGGTGTTCTCCAGACAGGTCTCTGCTTTGCCGATCCTTGAGGCGGGAGCAAACACCGAGTGAATTCTTCCTCACCAGTCTTTTACAACCTGTGCTGCAAAACACAACGCTCAGCCGCAGCGACAGCGGCAGACACGAGGCTTCCCTCGTGCCTCCTGAGGTGTCAGCGCCAGAAGGGCTCTCCGAGGCGGAGCGGCCACGTCCCGACCGTCTCCCTTGAGCATCTCCGTTTGGCTGGGGAGGCGGTGGTAGGGAAGAGACACAGACATTTAGCACAGGCCACCGGGCTCGCGCCCCGAGAGCCTGACCTCCCTAGTACAACTCACTGCTTCCAGGTACTTTACCTTCGTGCCGGACTGGACCTTGATGAAGCCTTATTCATATTTCTTCTTTCCACTGCTTTTTTAATATCTGTAAAGAATAATCAACCCATCTGTTCAATGCTATGGAATAAAAAACAAATCATCAGCACAATTCAAATGAAAGCAACTTAAGCTCAACAACATCCAGATGATGCAAGAAAATCCATTCAGCAGAGAGACATTGCCACTTTGACAATTTTTTATTAAATTTAAATAGTACAACGTAATTAAATTTTCATGGATTTCTCTGACTTCAAAATAGGGTGGACAGCTTGGGGGAAGTTTTAACCCTGTATGCTCAGGCCCAGACTCTTCAAGAGAACCTTTCTTCTGCAGTCCATGAGCAAGCACAAAGCGACTCATGGACTCTAGGAGAAAAAGCAGAGTCTGGAAACTTCCGAGAAAGGAAGCTGATGGCCAGTCCCGTCCAATGCGCATGCCGCCGCCCTTGTTAGAAAGAACCCAAGGGCTCTCAAGCGGCACGCGCAGCCGCGTGCCAAGGGACGGCTGCAGCGCGAAGGCGTACAGCCGCCTTCCCCGGGAAACGGGCCCCGGGCGCCCGGAGCACCAGCTCCTTACGAGGCCAGCGCGGTGCATGCACAACACCACTGCTAACGTGGAAACGGATCAGAAATTTGGAAACTGGCTGGCTTCTGAGCATCTCCATGAAAACCACCAAGAAGTGAAAGAAGTAAGAGCTGAAGAAACAGAGTCTGGCCCCCAACCAGGAAAAGTGAAGTTGCCCAGAAGCGGCAGGGGCCTGTATTGTTCTACCGTGAGGAAACAAAACCTTCCGCAACGGCCGATCGGAGATTAAATAATGTCGGGCGGGGCGGTGGGGCAAGAACAAACAGAAATTACTTCAGCTGTTTTACCCTGAGAACCTTTTAAGGAAAAGAAGAAAACAAACCTAGGTCCTATCTGCTCCCTGAGAATCTATCAACAATTAAAATTTCCTATTAGTTCTTTACTTTGACTACCTTCAAAGCTCCTGCAAGTCAATAAACATGCCACGATGTCTTTGGCCAGAATCGCTCTTAACATCTCCTGTAACTTCCCAAACTATCCTTCATTACTTTCAAGATTAAAATTGGAATTAAGGGATTAGTTCTAATTTTTGCTTTTGTCAATCGAGCAGCAGCGTGTCCTCTCTCTAAGGGGCAGAGGCAAGTGGCACCTGCACACTAACCCCACCCGCGGCGCAGAGCAGCCTCTGCCCTGGCCACTGTCACAAGCCACGTTCCCTCGACATTAGTCCCTACACGGCTTTACCCATCAAAGATCGGGAAACACAGCTACACGTTTGTGGAAGTCTCAGCGTAAGGCAACACTGACGTGAAACGCTCCCCCAGCCTTCACCTGACTGTTATCAGCACCTATACTGAATACTGGGACTGTGCAGCTGGAGGAACTGTCCCCCTTTCCCCCCCCAAAGCCTACTGCGTGCTCTAAACAAGATGCTATCTGCTGTCTTTGGTTTAAATTATTTTTATTTTCTGTTTTAAGATGCTATTGCAGAAACCTATTACGGTTGTGGGTTTTGGGTTTTTTGGGGGGTTTTTTTGGTTTGGTTTTTTTTGTGGGTTTTTTTTTTCCTCCACTCAATACCATGCATTTCTTTCAAATGAAAAAAAATTATTTAAATCTGAACGAAAATACACTACTAGAAGAAAAAACACCTTTGACAGGGATCCTTCCCTTGTGCAAAATGAACAGATTTAATAATTTTTTATTTAACGCCAACAGGATTTACAAGAGAAGTATTTGAACATTGACAAAACTTTGAGAAAAAAAGTCTTCTGTCCTGTAGGATTTTGAGATGCCGGGGCCACTGCAGTCACACAGCGGAACCGGCTGAACAAACACAGGTGACAGCAGCTGCTCCACTCACTCCTGCCTCGAGTGCGGCAGCGGCACCGAGCTACAGCTTCTCTTTCAGCCAAAGATGAAGAGCACAGAAACCACCAAACTCCAGGAAGTTATCCCAGAAGTAAATTACTGTGCTGCTAGAGAGAACTGTTCATTGCCACGGAAGGACTCGTCATCCCTATGCCTCCTAGCCCAGGACTCCCTGATCTGCCCGTGACACACCGTCACATCGCTGCTGTACCGTCAGCCTTTCGCTAGGGCTCCTTCTTCAGATTTTTCTGAGCCTTCTCCAATTTAGTGTTATCCTTTGTGAACCGGGCGCCCCGGACCCGAACACAGCGTTCCAGCAGCAGTGACCCACCGGCACCAAGCCCTCCCTCCGGACAGATCCGGGTCTGCACACAGAGCCGCTCGGTTCCGCTCTGCCGTCACTGAAAGCTCAGGGCTGCCTGCACCCAGCTTAGGGAGGAGTCGGGTCACTTCACCATCAGCGACTCAATCGTCACGATGTCATTCTCTTTTAAAAACACGATTGTGTGTTTTCTTTAAGAGGCACTTTTAAAAGCACCATATGGCCAGGAATCATTTTTTTCAGAACGCCACTGACAGTCATTTGAAATCCATCTAACCCTATGTTGGTTTTAATTGCTCAAGTTCCTTAATCAAATCAAACATCTCATAGAAGCCTCACATCATCTCTGCTTCTTTCAGCCATAGAGCTCGCAGCATCACAAGTTAGACAGGATTTATTTCGATTTGCATTAATTAATAACTTCTCACCCAGAGTCAGGTGAAAGAATCCCGTTGTTACCAGGGGCTGATGCCAGGCTCGTCCCATTTACGCTGCCTGTTGGCACATCCACAGCGCTGTGCCAGGGCCCTGGAAACTCCCTGGCTCCCCAAAGCTTGTGGAAAACCAACACCGACAGCCCAGGCAGGTCTCCACTTCACTGAGCCTCACACATGGTTGTTACATTTAATTTTTTGGAAGGGTTGAGTTTTGGTAGCTGCTGTTTTACCTTTCTAGTCTGCTACTGAAATGGAAATTTATTAAAAACCCTTCTGCCTCTTCAAAAACAGAGAGCAGAAACATTAACTGTAGGTGGTCCTTTCCAGTTAGAAATTTTATCACTTCCAGTGACACCTCAGCTTCTAAAAGAGCCACAGTCGTTCCTGTTTAAACTTCTAGACTGTGACAACGCTGACCATAATTTCTTCTCGTATCCTCCCACCCTTGTCTGTTTGCCTCCACTCCCACCTTCAGGCTCGTATTTGCCACCCTGTCACACCCTCCCGCAGGCTATCACCTACTGCTCCTCCCATTCCTTTCCAAGTCAAACTGTTTTTCTTCAAATTTCAATAGGCTTACTTCAAAAGTACTTTTTTCTGCTGGCATTTAACAGATTACTCTTAGATTTCTAACCATTCATTTCTGTTTAAGCTTGCTCCCAGCACATTTAGCAGAATTACTTTAATCTTTATGTAAACGGCCTTTTTAAAGCTACTTACAGACTGATTTCACACGTGCCAGAACACCCAAGTTAGGACGGCTGGCTAGATAAGCTAAGTGCTGTGACCAGTGCCTCTGAACCTGTCAGGATGAAGCCCAATATTGGTTTATAAACGTTTCCAAAGCCACGTGCGCGAGGCTCCAATGACTGCTCCCCGGGGCTCGCACGTGGAACGGTTTCTCACACAGGGCAACAGAGCTTCTGAAATCCCAACACATAACAACGGTTCAGAGTACGGCCCGGGCAGCAGCAGAACACACTGCGGACGAACCACACAGCACTCGCGGCAAACGACCCGGAAGGCAAACACCCAGAAACAGCGATTTCGGTCTAGCACCAGGCGACTTTCACACAGCAACCCTTCCGGAGAGCTTTGGAACAGCAGCACTCTGCCGGAACGCATGCTGGGGGCAGCGGGAGAGCACGGAGCAGTTTCCTTACCTAATCTATACCCTTTATAAAGGCGACCCTTCTCACCGTCCAGAGCGGCCTGGACATCTTCGAGACGGTCATACTGCACGAACCCATAGCCATGGTACATGCTGAGGGCTGGAAAATCAACAGCAGGGCAAGACCGGTTACAACCACGCGACAGACTAACCCGCGCCCAGGCCATCGCGTCACCCCACCAGGCCAGCGAGCAAAGGGCTCTACCCAGAAACAACCACGCGAGGGTCCTGGGAAAACCACATCTACCAGGATCAACATGCAGAGCTTAAAGACTCTCAAATAGATTGCACAGATCAGCTTCCTTCTGACAAGGCAGTGACCAAAATACAGCCCAGAAGTGACCACCACTCGATTAAGAGGCTATGAGGTCACTGGAAGGAGCACTGTAACGTCACCCTGCAACCCCAAAGCTGAAACACAGCTTACAAGGCATTACGTTCAGCTGTGCTGAAGGAATCGCTTCTTCAGGGAGGATACGGACAGAGGAGATTGTCATTAAAAGGTCACTTTTTAGGTACAACATTAGTCACTCCTCTAGTCATCATCAAACAGCATTTGACAAGCAGGAAGGCTGTCTGCCACTGAATTCCCAGCCACAAAAAGGCATAAGATAATATACTAACCCCTGATTGTGCCATATTTTGAAAATATCTCTTCCATTTCTTCACGAGTCATGTGGTCTGTGGGCAAATTGCCGATAAAAAGTCTTCTCTCTAAATCCTGAGGATTGGTGCTGTTAGTGAAGTCGCTCTGGTTGATGCTATTGCTCTTGCGTCCTCGAGTCATTTTGCTTTCGTTCCAATTCCAACTCTTCGCAAAAAAGAAAAACGGCCAGGCATATAATTTCAGTCCATGACATTAAAATTAAACTGGAACAAGATTAAACTTAACAGCTTTGCAGACTAGCAGCCAACTGGGTCTGCGTGACGCACGCTTCACTCCAAAGAAATCTTAACACAGGGGCTGCAGAGGGCAAAACGCACACGGCAGCACTCCGGCCGAGCCCTCCTGTCACACTGAAAGGTGGTCAGCCTACTGGCTTTGCAGATAAGTTTTAACAGTTTAACTCCAAACTAAGATACAAACAAAACTAATTTTCCACTAAAACGTCTTAACTTTAAGCTTTTCATTACTCCCATTATCGTCTTATCCATTTCTTCAGTCCACTGGTAGAAATGTTGGCATTTATGCAAAATTTTAATAAGCGGAAAGGAAACACTCATCGCAACATTGCATAACAGCACCCAAATATTCAATATCAGCTTTGCGAGACATCAGGGTGTACTGCTTGAATGCTCCAAAGTGACCGCGCTCGGATCACTGTCCTACACACGAGATCCTTGCTGCCCAACACCAGAAAACGCAGCTTCACACCCCTCCTGGCCAGCACATCCAGACATCAGCTCCCACAGAAGGCGGGTCCACAGCTGGGAATTTAGCCACCCCCACAAGTGCCGCACGGCTTCCTCATCTCCCCCAGCTCGGCACGAGGACCTGGCGGTAACCCACACTGCTGCAGGGAACGCAGCCGCCAACAGTCACTGCACAACCCTACCCCAGGAATTACAGAAAAATCCCACCAAATAAACCCCACAGAAGAGACTCCACCAGGCTAACACAAACCCCACCCAGCCAGCCCAGGAGTCACACTTTCTGGTTTAAAAGTCACCATCCCACAAAGCTTAAAAACTGAAAAAAAATGAAACTTACAAGATGAACTTGAAAGTTTGAGAACTATTTAATAAAGCTGTCCTAATTCCTAAACAGGAATACAGAAGGGGATTTCTGTTTATGACGTGCCAGAAACTGGGAAAAAGAAAGCTGAAAATCTGAAGTAAACCAACAGAAACTTCTGCTATTAATGATGAGGTGCCCACAGCCAACACACTCCCTAACAGTAACCTCTAAATAAACGAGTCAGCACAAAAAGCAGTAAGAAATGCCTTTTTTTTTTTTCCTGAGGGTGGCGAGAGCAGGGGGTGGCAGGGCAAGAGGGTGCAGGAGCTTTCCGTACAAAGGAAAACGGGGAGCTACTTTTCCACTTGCAGGTCACTTCCACAGCAAGGCCATAAACCCCAAGCACTCGGCTGGGTGGAATCACTCGAGAACTTTCATACCAGAGCATTTACTGCCTCTCACCCACTTGGTAGGTTCAGTAACCACAGAACCAGAGTAAATGACTGCTGTCCCAGCTCCAGGCGAGCTACCCCAGGTGAAGGACTGATCCCCCTCCAGCCGGAGAGGGCAACGACGCACCCGGGCAGCTCGAAGGTGCCAATCCCCCCGCGCAGAAACCCACCGCCCGGCTCAGCAGGTCCCTACGACAGGACAGCCCGCGTCCGCTCGTGGGACAATAAATCCTCTGGAAGTTAATGAAAGCCACGTTTCCCTAAAAATCTCGTATTTTAGACAAAAGTTATTTATTGATAGTGCTACAGCTTCAGGAGGCGGCTGAAGCGGGACACTGGAGCTCGTCTGACACCGGGGGACGTGACACGGAAGCCTGCAGGAAGCTCCGGGGCCGGGCAGAGCCGCCAGAGCCACCCGCCACCGCAGGGCCGAGAGCTGCCCGCCCAGCCCCGAGGCCGCTCCCGGGCAGCGCCAGCGCCCACGCTGCCCTCTGCGCCGGGACCGCCGGCAGGCGCGAAGCGGCCCACGCGGATCCCGGTACCGCCGAGCAGCGGCCCCGTCCCTCCGAGCCCCGGCTGCCGCGAGAACCGGGCCGGGCTCCTCAGCCCCGGCCGCCCAGGCCTCCCCCCGCCCCGTCCCCGCTGCCCTCCAGCGGCGCCGGGAACCCGCCAGCCCGACGGGCGGCCGCGGAGCCCCGCACCGAGCCGCGGGGGCTGCCGGGCTGCGCTGCCCCCGCACCGGGAAGAGCCGCTGCACCCCCCGGCCGGGAACGGGCGCGGCTCAGCCGCCTTAACCGCCCGCCGCCGGGGCCGCCCCACGCGGGGGAGCGGAGCGGCTCCGGGGAGCCCGAGGCCCCCACGGCCACCTCCCAGCCGCGCCGGGTGGGGGGGGAGGGAGGCGCTGCCCGCCCGCAGGCCGCGGGGCCCGCCCGGCGCGGCGGGAGGAGGCGCGGCTGGGCCCGGCGCGGCGGACGGGAAGGACGCAGCCCTCCGCAAGGTTTGCTGTGGTGGGTCCTTTATTCGCGCGCTCCGCGTGAAACCGCACCGGAGCCCGCGGCCCCGCCGCCCCCCGCCCGCAGACTCACCGCCGCGCCGGGCCCGCTCCGCCTCAGGCCGCCGCCCGCCAGGACAAAGGCGCCAACCGCCGCTGCCGCACGGCGCGTCGCAAAGCGCAGGAGGAAGCACCGCCGAGATGGCGGCGCCCGGCGCTTTACGGCACGCTGGCGTCACGCCCGCCGCCATGCCTGCCGAGGAGAGAGCCCAGCCAGCGCAGTGCGCGCCTCGCTATCTCCCGGCATGCCCCGCGAGCCGCCGCCGCAAGGCAGGCCGGGAGGTGTAGTCTCGCGGAGGGCGGCCGAGAGCGGCCGCTGGGTGGCGCCACCGGACCCCGCGCGAGGAGGGGAGGGGCGGGGCCAGGAGGGGAGGGGCGGGGCCGGGACCGGGACCGGGACCGGGATGGG
>WKFP01013434.1:11299-68071 GCA_011057875.1 Pterocles orientalis
GTTTGGGTTTGTGGTTTTTTTTTTTTGTTGGCTTTTCTTTTTTTCTTTTTTTTTTTTGAGGTTGGATAAATGGTTGGTAAGTGCTCTCCCCACCTTTAGGAACTCACTAAAAAACTCAGCATTATTTATACAGGAAAAAGATTGTTCTTTAATCTCTTCAGAGTTGTTGGATTTGATACTCCTGCCAGCAGAACTAATGAAAAATTCTCTGGCAGGATGTGTCAAGAAACCTAGAGACATCTATACCCTTGCCACATCGCCTCTCCTGGAGATGGTGAGTATCTTGAAAATGGTGGAGCAAGGAACATAACTCCTGCATCCCTTTGTGAAATATGGTAGCCATGCCAGAAAGCAGCATGGGGATGGAAGTCTTATTATATTTGATATAAAATTGGACCCAATTCTCAAACGGGAGGTATAGGAGATCTTGAAAAAAAAAACCCAGACAACACAGTACTAACTTAACTGGTTTATTTTTTTTGCTCCTTGGTTAGATCAGTACAGTGAAATCCACTATTTTAAAAATAATTAATGTAATGTTTCCCTTATAAGCTTAGCTATTGCAAATAGCAATTAATTCTTTAATTAATATGAATGATTCATTTGGTACATAAACTATGAAATAACAATACAAATAAAATCAAGCATCTTGCACCTGACTGGGGAGGAGGAAAGAAGTTGCCATTAAGAATAGAGCAGTTTGAGACTTCACACCAGTTATGAAGTTAACACTGAACAAAAATAGGTGAATTGGATCTTAAGTGGGGCAAAACTGAACCACTTGGGCTCAGTACATTTGCTGAATCACAGCTACCTATTGCAGCTTTAGATGCCCTCTGACACAGGCAACAGAACCAGGACCAGCCCTTGTTAGTCACTTGCTGATGTATGTACATTTATTCTTAAAACCCACTGCTTTCTCTTAATGGAACTAGGAATTTTTGTATTGGTTTACTGTAGGAGAACATCCTTAAATAACCGTAGTTTCAGTCTCCTCTGTTAATCAAGTTCCACCAGTTTCAGGGACTTACTTACAGATAGCCATCAGTTTTGGAAAAAAGTCTAGCAAGCATTTTTTATGTTACTATTTCAAATATGTCCAATTCAAAATGTATTTTTTATAGGAGAGTACAAATTACACAAATCTTAGCAACTATAAGAGAAACAATACAGAACATCCAACCCGAAATCTCCCCAATGTTTTTTATTCAAAGTCTTCAAAATATCTCCTGAAAAGCTTCACATGCAAAGAAACACATTCTCAGAAAAAGTAAGCATTAAAGTCCTCTGCACTGGGAATCTTTCAGATTCATCACAGTGATTCACATATTCACCAAAAATAAAAAGAAAACCAAGATTACATTCCTCTACCCTTTTCCATTCAGAGGACTTCCCTTGATACACATATATGCATATACATATATATATAGAAAGAGAGATGTGTGGGTTTGTACACCCATAACTTGCTCTCTTTTTTTGTTTTGTTAATTTTTGTTGACTTCTCTTTATATGTTACTTGAGAGAAAGAAAGATACCAAATCAGTTCAGGTGATGAGGACAGGGCTCTTTGATGAACCAGTGAAAAATAATTAACAATTCTCTAGAATAGGTAAGTGTTTAATTGTTGATATAATCTCAGGAAGCAGGGTCTGCTGATCATATTATCCTCAAATTATCACAAGAGTTCAACAGTCCAACAATTACCTTTTAATTTCCATACCAAGATCTAACTACCTCACAAGATATTCCAAAAGAATTTTTCTAGAAATTCTAGGAATTTCTAGAACTGAGAAATCTAACCAGAGGTTTTACTTGCAACTTACTGTTTATTTTATAAATACACATATATAGTAACCCTAAAAAATAAACCTCACAGCTAACACTGGGAAAGTTTCTCTGCAGTTATGAAGCCAATGATTATCGGTAAAGCAGCTTCTTTTCTAAACTGTGTTGAAGGATGTAGAACAGTTTTAACAGAGAAAGGTATGATGTCCATACACAGCTGGCATCTGCTCAGACTTCAATGGCTGGGCCATATTAACATGTCTTTGACAATGCACATATGGCACTGCTAGTAGACAAAAAAGATGCACGGAGAAATTGCATGATTTTTTTGAATAATGAAGGTTAATGTATTAACAGTAGTACATTTAGAAAATGACAATTGAGTAATTTCAATAGTATGTCTTGTAAACCTTTTTACTGAAGGTAAGAGTATGTCATTAATAAAATGCATAAAATAAAGAAAGAATTTCCTTAAACGAATTACTTTTGGAGATGTCTTAGGAAGCATTCTTTTGACAATGTTAATTGTTGTCTTTTTCTTTTTTGATAAATGGATTATGCAAAATTAATTCCCTCACTATGTAGATTTAATCCACAACGGAGGACCACTGTCACAATTTTAAAGTATTTTGAGTTTTCTAATGAATTAGATACAAAAAACCCATGCTCAAATAATTTATTAGTTTGAAATTTGAAATTATAAATCAGTCACTGTCTTTATCTACGGTTTCCTGCATTTCACCAAATCCTACTGTATGAATGCCCGGAGAAAATCATTATAGGGTATTTTTGAAGACAAATTTTTATCATAGTATTCCAAAATGTTGAACAACTCGTCTTCAGTTAGGTCAATGCAGTACTCATGAAGAACCTAGAAAAGACAAAGATAATTTTAAAATGTATTCCAGTGCTTTGGGTAAGCAAGAAGTAAAAACATTAGTTTGTCTTCCTAAAATTTCTTTACAAAATAACCTGATGATTCAGCTCCACTCTGTCTTACGTTTCTCAGAATATTAGAAAACCAAACCTTCCTCTATTATCTCTTACTCTTCTCATGCCAGTACTGGCTCCCTGGGATACACACCTGAAAACCTGCATACGCAGGTGTTTTGTACACTAGCCGAAGTAGCACTTGCCTGAGGAAACACTGGGAAATCGGGAGCTTCCCTGTGCAAGGAAGCTAATTTATAAAAAGTGCATGTTTAAAAGGCCTTCACTACTATCTGGAGATGAGATGAAGAGGTGGAATATCTTTCCTTCTATCCGCCTTAGGTGATTTGCAGCCTTTGCATCCCCAGAAACAGGAGGAGTAATCCATTCACTCAGACTGTGGAAACTCTCATGTGTATAATAATGCCTATGATGCACTCAATGCTTTTAATTTCCGTGGGACAAATGCTGAGCCTGTAGGCATGCCCTTCAACGAGAACCCAACTTGAACAGGATGCATCTGGTTCACCTGATGCTAAAAGCCAGGTTAGATACCTGCATCTTTTGAATATTTGACCCAGTGTGTTTTTCAGCACTTCAGCAGTTTTAAATGTTCTCAATGCCCTGATGTGAAATAATGCACTAATTTTGGAGGATTACTTCTGGTTTTAGATGTCCTTGGGAATTTAAACCCTGAAAGTGACCAGCAACCTGACGTGTCCTTGTGTGCTATGCCAGTTGTCATTAGTTTTCTAGCAAACTCTGATTAGTCTGTCCCTTTCTTTCTTAACAGCTCAGCATCAGAAATCTCTAATGACCCCTTACAGACAGTACAGCCATAAATAGCAGTGTTACTGAAGTTAGTGGAGAGCTAATTTCCCCATTTCAGTAAATTAAGTTACCTAGGAGATAAGGGAATCTGTATGTCCACAAATCACTTGATATCTTGTCAAACAGGAGATTAACACCTTTGTAGTAGATTTTGGAATCAGGATTACTTCTTGATCTATGAAGAGTTAGATTTTTGGTTGGGGTTTATTTGTGGGTTTTTTTCCCTCTTACTTATATTACGTTAGGAAGCTTGATTTGGAAGTTGTTGACATTGCTTTAACTAGAAATGGTAATCATCACATGTCCTAGAGGAACATAGCAAATTAAATTCAAATGCAATGGTCCTGATCTTCACTCCGTCTTCCCTGAGCCTGGTCTGCTGAGGCAGTGCCCAAGCAGTGAGCAAGCTGCAGTGGCAGACAGGGTGCCTCAGGCATGAAGTTGGTATGACCACCACCAGCGTTCGCAGAGGAGCAGGCAAGGACTCAGGTTTCAGCTATGTGGCAGTGCCAGAACATACCACATTTTCATCAGTCAGTAAAGATTTAAAAGAGCACTTCTGTGACTGGTATAATCAGCTAGGTTTATAATCTACCAGGCCAACAAGCTGGCTTCCTGCAGCTCCAGTAGAAGGGGAACATCAGAAACACACCTTATTGTTGCGTATCGCAGTCAAGAATTTGCTTACTGTGACTGAGCATTTCGTCTGCTAGTTGATCAGTTTTTTGAAGTGGTAGTGATGCCAAGCAATGTCTTAATGCACACAGTATTAAATGGGTTCAGGACCCCACTCTTTTTTTTTCCTTGCAATTGAATAGTAAATATTCAGAATTACTAATTCTGAATAGTAAATATTCAGAACAGATAGTGATTATTATTTCTAGTTAAAACAGTGTCAACAATTTTTAAATCAGTAAAGCTAAGCAAAAATCACACTCCCCATGGATCTAGATGAAGAATCACTGATATCCAGGATACAGAGGTGTGTATTTGCTGTTTGAGGAGATACGAGATACCTAAATATTTGCAGAGGATACTGATCCCTTGCCTAGTACAAAATTGTGCACACAGAAGAGCAAAGAGAGAAACCAGAAAGAGAGGCTCTCAAATGGGAATTACTTGAGCCCATTCCCCATTCAGAAGGGACTATGCCAGTTGGAGGGCCAGCGTGGTCTGAAGGAAGACCTACCAAAAGGTATGCTTTTATTCCCTTCCCATGTGTTTGTGAAAGATACTCATTTAAACTTTGTATAGGGACTAAGATTTTTCTCCATTTTATCTATTCAGGACCCCACGAAGACCTCAGACATAAAGGAAGTGTAATCACACTACTGTGAGTAATGGTCAGAGATAAAGAGAGGGGACAGTCTGAGTTTATGCATCCTGGTTCAGCACCATTTTTCAGGAAATTTTCAGGCAGGAAGGTCAGATTAGACTACTGTGATTTTTCTATTAATTGCTAAATGCAACTTACTTGTCTGAAATCTGCAGTATTTAAAAGTCCAGTACGACTTTCATCATAGGATTTAAAAGTTCGCTTCATTGGTCTCCAGCAGTGCAGGATCTGGGGCTGAATTCTCAGCATGGTGCTGAGGAACGAGGTGGTTTGTGGTCCAGGGCTCAGCTAACAAAGTTCAATGAGAAAGACTTGCATTTACTAACATCGTCATGAACGTAACTGGGCAGAACCATAATGAGGAATTAAAAGGTGTTGGAATGTAATACTGCCTTAATCTGCGACTGGCTGCTGAATACTTGTTTACGAATTATTGCAAGATACTGTTTACACAAGATTATTTTAACCTATAACATTTTGATATTCTTGGGAAGTGCAGATGGTATATTTACTTAATCACTGTCAAAGCCCTAACTTTTTATTATATGAAACTGATTCTGAAGTCAGTGTTACTTCTGCTCAGCTCTCAGTGTTTTCACATGTATTATGCTTGTCCTTGTTTCAACTCCCTCTTTCAGTCATTTTTAATTCCCTGCAGTGTTCAATTTTCAGAGTGAAATTTTTGCTTAAAAGGGACTGGATTCATAAGACAACTGTGGGGGCAGTATGGTGTTTTAAGAAAAAACAAAACCCTACTGGCACACCTTTCCCAGTACATAAAATACCTTGTAACCAGCTTTTGAACTTTTCTGCAGTTCCACAGTTGGACCATAGGGTTAATTTTCCTTGGGACATGTTGCCGCCTGTTGTTTTAGCCCGGCTAAACTTCCTATGTTGCTGTACCCTGAACACACGTGAACTGCAGAACTATTCATTAAAGCAAAATTAAGCTTTAACACTGGAGCGAGAGTGATGAGTAAGGGACTTTGGGAAAAGTCAACAAGCCCCAATCCACATGCAGGCTCTGGATCTGGTCTATTACCTTTTTTCTCTTTTTTTTTTCTTTTTTTTAAAAATACATCTTAATGTCAGCATCCCCCTACACTCTCCTGGTATTTATTATTGCAACTGGCTGCCAGTTGCATGTCACTGGAGTTTCTATGAGCATTGCCTTGTGAAGGAAACGCACAGTTGTCTTTATACATCTGCTGCACGGACACAGAGGCCCTGCTGCACCTACATGTGTTGTAAGGGGCTGTGGCATAGCTGCATTGTGTTTTTGTACTCTTGGGGTATTCCTCCGACAGACTACGTGGCTGAGGAATGAGTGGGTACACAGATGACGCAGTTTCCAACCCAAAGTACCGAGTACCCTTGTGGGTTGAAGGGAGGGAAAGAGCACTTTATTATGCCTTCAGCTGGGGTTGTTTTCATAGCTCAGAGCCTGGATGCTTCCATGAAGCCCTAGGCCATTGATTCAGGCTTTTGGGAAAGAGAAGGAATTGTGCCTGCCACCAAAAAAATAAAAAAGGAGTTAGTTTGGCTTTTTATGATTCCTTCTGATGTGTTATCTGTATGCTTACTAGGTAGAATGGACTGAATAGACCATAAGGACATTTCAGTCTGAATGTTAACATTATATAAAGTTGCTCAGAACATAGACTGAGACCTTAATTATTTTTTCTGAATGGAATAAATAAAATAAAAATTATTTGAGACAACTACGTAGGGACTTAAAAATTACTGTTTTATACATCCAGAATACTGTGATGGAATTTTACAGCATCAAATTTGTGTATAAAAGAAACCTTATGTAAGATAATGAAGTTCTTTGATGTAAAACTTAATAGTTTTACCTTACTCTCCCTATTGTTAGTGAATACTTGATAATTCCTAATGATACTCTCTTCATACCTTGGTAGCAATCTGTTCATTCCACGTCTGAAAACTGTTTGGTAAGGTAATTTCTCTATAAAATGCTGCTACTAACCATATCTAAGCTAATTAGGCACAGTCAGAAACAGCCTAAAAATATAGCAGGCTCGCTGAATGAGCAGATTTGGAATTTGGCGCTGTTCCTATTGCATAACTTGATTGGGATGCTATTACTGATGCCTTCCTTTCTGAGCCATGAGAGCCAGATTTCTATGTCTCTTCTAATAATTTCTGCCTTAGAGCAGTACTGTAGGCGGAGGGGAACAGGCTCTGTGTAGCTGCCTTGCTGGGACTCATTTGCCTCTCCATTGCAGGTTAGGAAGCTGGTACGTGTGGCAGGGAGAGCTGCAAGGGCACAACATGTGCTGACAAGTCCTGGTTACTAGATGTTTTTAAGTGACCTAACTAAGAGCTTCCTCTGGCCTTTTCTTACAGTGCTGGGTGTGGAGCAGCTTGCCGACAAGATCTCTTGTTGGGAGATCTGGTTCAACAAAAGCTCTTAAACTGTCAGCTCCCATGTGTTCTGTTGAGAGTTATCCAAATTTTAGCAAATTTGGCCAATTTACCATATAACCTGGATACACAGACCATGATCCCAAGGAGTTAAATCCTCTAACTGGAGGAGATGCCAAATGAATACTAGGCAATTAATATCGTAAGATTAAATAAGAAAAAGGAAAGTCTTTGCAAAAAGTGACTATAGAAACAGGCCATGAAATATCCTGTCAGTACAGCAGAAACTGAAAAAAGAAAAATTGTCGTTTTTTGTACCTACTGGCTTTTTTGGCTTCTGTATAATGACCTTCTGTAGCAGCGAGCTTTCCTGTGGTTTTAACAACAAGACACAACTCTGAAGGAAGTCATAGTATGCGAATCTTCCGTTTTTCTTTAAATCATATTTTGATGTTATTTGGTTAATTTCCTCTTCCCTTAAATCCAGATCAAACTTCTCTGTTATATCTGAAATGCAAAGAAAGAGTATTCATTTTGCCATTCTTAAAATAAGCCAATTGTTGTCCCATGTTCACAAGCTTTAGCAGGGTTTTGTTGACAGGCCATGAGCTGTAGTGACTGCTGCATGTGTGTTATGCATGTCTTGCTACATGCATATACCTATACTTATGGGGCGCCAGTTCACATTTTACAGGATTTCAGGGGACAGATAACATGTCATTTTGATTTTAAATGCACAAGAAATACTCCTTGGCATTAACTGAGATAAGAGATCTGATAAGGTAACATGTTCTTATAACCAGGACTTGACATTTGATTATACAGTTGCGTACTGTCTTACCACGCATGCGAATGCCCCAACAAAGGCACAGAAAATCCTCTTTCTAGAAGAGAACACAACAGAAGAGCAGCATAGCCCAGCTCTTCTAAGAGTTCAAACCAGGGTCCTTTCAAATCAGCCGGTGTTCAGCCATAAAGACTAGTGCAACCAGAAGCACACACAAGGAAAAGGCTGGTGAATCTATTTACTCAAATACTCCCAGGCACAGAAAGGGTAGTGTACTGGAAAGGTGATGAGAAATTTGTACATACGCCATAAGTACCCACAAGCAAAGCCACCTGTTCCTTTTCCAAAGGGCAGCTAATTCCGAATAGGGATGTGAATGTATTGCGCCCAAGGCCACGGTAAGCTATAGCAGAGTGGTACCTGGAATAATTATTCAGTGGATGCCACTTACTAGAGGTCAGATGTTCCCATGGCTGGGACACCAGAAAGAAAACAGAACACATCTGAGAATGAATAAAATGAATAAAACACTTTTCAGACGGTAACAAACCTAGGAAGTCTGACACTGGGATTTCTCCTAGCTTGCTGACATCCTTCTCTTTGCACACTTTCAGTATGCCTCTCCAGGAATATTGAATGTTCTTCCTTATCTTATTTTCTATTTTTTCACAATTAAGGATAGGTGCAGAACAAGCAGGCGTTGTCTGAGGACGACTGGATGCAGGTATCTAAAAGCAAGAAATAATGGTATTTTTTTACTATTGAGATTTACTGGTTGTGTAGACAAACCAACAGACGACAAATCCAATTTCTGATCTTCCAGACTTGAGGTTAACATACCATTTGAGCCACTTCGAAGTCTGATTTGAATTGTGTCTGCAAAACTGTAGGTAAAAATGGGAGAACACTCTCAAAATGAGTCTACTCATTTAATGGATCTTGAGCACTTTTTCTTTATTTGGCCTAATTTCTAAATCATTTATCGTTTCTCCAAATTGTTTCTTCTTATTAAATGACAGACACTGTGTTCAAAAAAAAGCTATGTAGTGCCATCTTAGAACAAACAAACTAACTGGTGCAAAGTCACTGAATTATGAAATAACATTGCTTTGATTTGTGACTGGGAAAACTCCCAGTAACTGGTCCTATGCAGAGTCGCAGAAGGAATAATGTGAGAGGATCCCGATGCTCGGTGTCTTTTTGATTTTTGCCTCAGCAGTACTGTGGGTGAGCTGGAAGTAAAGCCTCAGCCTACCACTCCACAATATGTACACAAGTTGTATTTATGCTTCTAGATCCAACATATAATCTCATATTTAGTGAGGCTTTTCAGTGATCTTTTGAGGGCCTCTCTGATGCAGACACATTTCCATGCAATGAGTGCTGCAGGAACATTCATCCTTGTTGCTGTTCAGGCTGGCTGGGGTCTTTCCAACAGCCATAAATTTAGGGAGATTTAAGTTCCCTTCCTATCGTTTTATACTGCTTAATCTAGCAGATTCAGAGACAAGAGGAATCTTCCTTTTTTTTTTTTTTGTGGAAACTGGTTCAAAACATGTAGGATGCATGTAACTAATTGTCTGGGCTTTTCAAGAAAGAACCTATAGTTAATGCAATAATTGAGCTAGCAATGGGCCAATGGTTACCAGCCCCGACAAGTTGTTTGCATCTTTAATTTGCTCAATCTGTTATTTCTTTTTCAGTAGCTAAACTTGTCCACGTAGAAGTAGTCAGAAAATCCAAGCATGTTCCAGGCACTGAATAATTCTAAATGTTTGGTTGTAGCCAAAGAACATGGAACAAGTAGGTGCAGCTCCACAAGGGGGATATTTAATTTTTTCTGCCTGTAATGATTTCCCTACCTTTCTGTGAGTTCTAGCAGTGGGGCAAGAGGCCAGCATGGCAGTGAGACGACCATTATTGACACAGTGCATACTGATGTATAGGTATGAATGCAAAAATGAAGCAAAACTACTATGTTACTAAACCACTCCTCTTACCTCTCACAGACTGCCTTTCATGGCTAGTCTATCAGTTAGACTATCAGGCATTAACAGTTGTAATTTGTCATCCACCAGAAAGCAGACAAGACCACAGAATGCTTTTGGACGGGCCAACAAACACCTATTAGGAAATCACAACTGCCAATCCTGCCTAGCTTTGTCAGATGACCACAGATAAACTGTCAATATTTTTAATGCTGCTTTTGCACTACCGGGCCTTTGTAATTTGGGCTGTTTACTTTGCCTTCAGAAATCTGATTGTACTTAAACACAGAAAATTTGTTTGCTGTACAGCTCTGATGGATATGTGCAAGGTAACAGTGGGGAATGCTATTGATATAAATTGACATATATCCTTTGGCTTCAGTGGAGTTACTAGCTGGTCCAATTTTTGTCATTTTAACACAGTTTTGCAAGTTACCTCATTTGCTTATTGACAGGTGGTTGTGCCTGATTTCACGGGCAATCAATAGGAATACCTTCACTGGGTTCCACAGGTATTATTTTCAGCGTATGCACAGAAAAGAAAATCCGGAAAATTCACAAAAGAACCACACTTACACTCTTTTGCCCTACTAGAGAAGATTGTGTCTTGAGACATTCAGGCTGAGAAGACATGTTTGGGTCCTGCACAGCATGAGTAGCTGGCTTGGCAGAAGTTGCAGAATCCATTGTATGGGGAGTGCCTGATGACATCATTACAAGTTCTGAGTTAAACTTCTTCAAAAAGTCCTGATACTTCAACTGTCTGTCAGTGCTGACATTCACTGTGTTCCAGAGATTTTCAAACTAATGAAGAAACAACAGAAGACTTTTGTAAATGCTAGATTTACAACAGAATCCCCTTATGTACTAAGGATATGACAAGACATACCCAAAAGAAAGGGAGAGGATGACTTGGAATAGAAGGAATCCTAGGGCCTATCTTATTAAAAAAAAAATAAAAATCACAGCTTCTCTGCAGAAGCCTGAACAAGACTGTGAAAACAATGAGAAAAGGATTTCTGCAGGACATTTTTTAATTGAATTGGGCCCTTAGTGTGCTGTTTAAACTACTAAACCCTGTGATTAGACACAGTGATTGAGCTACAGTATAGAAGAATAACGCTTTAACATGAGATGTAAATCAAATACATGGTGCACCTGTATCCTGGCTAAGTACCATTGAGGAAAACTTCTCATGCTATCAGGTGCACCTAAGTTATACCACCACCTCAGGAGGCCATTAAGGTTCCTCAGTTATTGTATTTGCATCAACAAATTACTTCACCCTGAGAGCAAAAATGAATCAGCACAAAATAACATAGCAGGAAATCTTTACAGCCTTTAGAATCACATATAGTTCTGATGTATGGCCCGGAACCATACCTCTACAACACAGCCAGCCTACAGAAGACCTGAAAGCAGCTGCTGATACCCCTGCTTCTGCTGCCCATGGAGGTCCGTGTGGCTGCTTGGCTCTGTGCAGCGCAGGTAGCCCACCCTCTAGGCTCCGTATGAAATCGTAAGGATGAGGCTGGGCTGATTTCCTACCGAACAGCACTTTATTCACTAAGTAGCTGTACTGAATTAAATGGGACTGCTCATGACATAAGCTGCTAATCAAAGCAAGGATTATCACAGCCTGCCCTTAAATGAGCTGCACTCATTTTGCAAGTGTTTCAAGAGTCATCAGTATGCCTTTTTAGGGTCTTCGTTATTGATTTTTAATATAAATCTAATTGGGAACCTCAGATTGCTTTTGATTTGATCTTTTTCGGTAGAGACTTAAACCCTAAAGGAAACTAGTCACCTCTTTGATGCATGTGCCAAGTTGCAGTCAAACTTCAAAGGGCAAAGGATACATTTTGAATTTCCTTTCAACTTTCCCCCATTGGCCTGCCTGCTACCACATTATGAATTATAAGCAATTCTATTTTGCACTTGTGATTATACTTCATATGAGGATCTCAAAGTGTATTACAAACTTCAATTAAATAGAACAATACCCCGATGAGCCGGGTTAGCTCTAGTTAGAAACCATTTGAACACCCAAAGAAATTTAGCCCTTTGGGGGATTACAAATAGTTCAAGCAAGTCAAGGGAGTTCAAACAGAGAGAAGTGCCTGTGCTGTAAAGGGGAATGTCAGTCGGTAAGATATTAATCAACACCTTGCTTAGCAGCATGTTTACCATCCTTAGCCTTTCATTAAAAAGGTCACAGTATCAGAAATTGAGAAGACCAAGAAACCAAACTTCAGGAAGAAACTCTTCATCCACTACTTGACACAGATTCTAGCTGAGCCTTGCTAATAGCAAACAGTAAGTGGCCATCATCTGTTAAAGGACAAAAGAAGACATTTTCTGTGAAGTCATCCAGACTATGATTATTAGTAACACTTCTGTAACAACTCTGAGCAGTGACAACAGCCTGAACGACAGGGGTTTGGATTAGCAGTGGCAAACCCTGTACCCAGATTGGAAGGTTCTCCTGGGACATCTTCATATAGATATACATAGGCGCCTGTCAAAATTGAAATATCTCTGGAGATACAGGGCTTGAGTCTCACTCACACAGAGGTTGCTGCTTATATAAATGAGGCTCCTCAGGCCTGCTTCTCATTGCTATTATGGATGACAGTTTCTATTGAGATTTTTTTTCTTCACTTGTCTGAGGTTCTTTTAAGTATAAAATAGCTCCTGTGTCCCTTTGCTTCTTCTTGTGCATAAAGTATACAGGATCTAGTCAGGAGGACTCTTCAGCTGGAGATGCCCACCTTAGTGCTTACAAAAAAGACAAAAACCAAGAGATTTTTCACAGTTCAGGAAGGTGTGCCTTCTCCTGCTTTGGTCGTGCTCAGCTGCGAGCTCACCCCGGCGCTTCCGCTCAGCAGTTCACAGGGATGAGGAAAGAGTATCACCACATTTTCATTTTTGTTTTCCACTGATGTTGAGGTTCCAGGTTCAGATCTGGCACTTGCACTTGGTACCTTACCAGAAGTGTGGCTACTGGGAAAAGAGAACACTGGTCATTTTTGTTTTTTCTGCTGTTTTCAAGGGGAAGTGGAAAATAATTATTTTTTTTCAGTGCTTTTGTCTGCAGCTTTACACATGTGTAGCAGCGCCTGATAATTGTGCAATCTCTTTGTTGTAATTACAAGCAGGCCTTGCTCCTGTTTGCAATTTATAGTAAAAAATTCTGGGCCAAGAAACCCGAGGGTATATCTGCAATGAGCAAAGTACTGAAATAATTTTCTGTAGTGTAGACATGCACACGAGTTTAGAGGCTCTGTGTCTTGTCTTTCAGTTTGCTGCCAAATGGCATTGACACAATCGTGAGCATGAAGGTTAGAGTGTTGTTGAGTAAAATCTGAAATCTTTTAGTCAAAGTTGCCTCTGTTTTATTATTCATCTAGTCTTTATTAGTCACCTAGTCTAGTACAAGGAAAAAATCACATTGAACCAATATTAGCAAATATTAAAAAATGTCTCTTTTCTTTTTAAGTTCAGCAGAAGCAGAGTACTATGAAAGACTGGCCTCAGGGGAACTTGAGTTCCCCTGGGATTAGCACTGGCCTAATTGCATGGTTTGTTCTGCCAGATTTATGCCATGACTTCAGTCACTCAAGCTAAATTCAAGGTTACATAAACTCTGCTGATGGTAATCTAGGGGAATCTTTAACCCAGGAAAGTAGCTGAGAAGTGTCCGGGAAATGCCGAATGCTTGCCCTTTTCTTTGTCCAAGGAGAACAGGACAAAATAGCTACTGTGAAAAAGGAATTTGCATTAGCTCCCCTGGAAATGGATTAAATTAAAACTGAAAAAAGAAACTTTAAATACAGATAGAGAACTAGCGAAAGAGAACTACTGTGCTTTAAATTCACACTTTCATTATTAGCAATAGCATCTCTTTGACTTTGCTTTAGAAAGCCTGCCATTATTATAGTTCATAACCATACTCAGAGATAAGGAAAAAAATAATCTCTCACAAATGTAGCAACAAATGTTCGTGGAATGATAGTATTAAAACATTTTAATTTAATCCAATTTTTTAAACTGCTTGCCTGTACACAACAGCATGCAAACACATGTCCCTAGCCATAGCCAATTTACCCAGTTGTACACTTAAATTAACAAGACAAAATAATATAGCTTTCTTACTTGTTCTTCAGTCAGACCCTGAAAATGTCAGTTACATATATCCCAGAACTCCTCTTTTGATACTGTATTATCTTTTGAAGAGTCAATATCTTTAAACTCTTGTGTGATTTTGTTAAAGCCAGCAGTCACAACTCGTATCTGTGAGAGGATGCCTCTCTCTGACAGCTCCCAAGAAGATTTAGGTGGAATGACTTTGTGCCCTTCCTCAGTCTAGACAAAAAACATACACAGAGAATCAGTAAAGGATCCACTGAATAAATTACAAATCGCGGTGTGGCATTCAGCCAGTCGAAGGGGGAAACGTCTGTGCAGAAGGCGGCCTTCGAGATCCCGCAGGCAGTAAAACCTGCTTCCAGGAATTCTGGCTTGCACCACAAAAGAGAAAAGGGGCTATGCAAGTAGTTAAGGAAAAAATAGACTCTCTATAAACGTGATCCAACTGGTGACAGGCCAACAAAAGCATGGGATTCTAAGACTGACCTAAACTTTTATAAAGGTCTGAAAAATTGGGTAATTTTACAAAGAGGGCTATTCTGTTAATGCAGAAAAAAAAGGAAGTGAGCGCTAACTAGCCCAAATATCCAAAACGTATTCTTCTCATCTGAATAGTCTTTAGCAAGCAGTGGAAATCTCTTTGATTGAAAAGGCACTTCAGTCCTGAGATGAAAGAGAGGGCAATTATTTCCCTTTTCTTTCTAAGTTCCAGGTAGATTTACAGTGGTACTTTTTAATCTGGTCATCCAAAGCAGGGATACTGCAGCTAAACGATGCAATTGAAGGCTGCAAAGGTACAGAATGTGTACCTTTGGGGAAAGACGAGAAGGGGTTGTGTGCAAGTGTGTTAATGCTAGCGTAAGATGTGCACAGCCCCTTTTTTTTCAGTGTGTTGCTTTCCAATCCAACACCAGTGAATGGCTTCTAAATTCTACCGCTGGAGCCTATTGCTAACTAAACTCCCATTATGCATTCTGCAGAGTGGAAATCCACACTGAGTAAATACAGTAGAAGGTCATATAGCAAGTAGAAATAAAAAGGACAAAATACAATTGACTGGAGCAAACTGCAGAGTAATGCACTGCTAGGCTTTCTTACGGACATGCCTGAGAATACCGAAAGTTTCAATGTGCATGCAAAAACCTGTATCAATGAAGTCTATTCAGTATTTACATTCTACCTCCAGAAATAGCAGCAAACTTCAGTTTTTAAAATGGAACCATGTTTTACTTATAAATTAGTCTCAAGAATGGCACAATGGGGAATAATAATAATAATGAAAAAAGCACTGTCAGAGTTTTGAAGAAGAAACTAATTTTCAGAAATAGAAGCCAACTTTCCACCCACTGCACTATCTAAACTAAATATGTAAAATATCTTGAAAGCAGAGTTTTCAGAAACACAAGTGGCAGCCAGTTTTACTATAGCTGTGGTAAGAGGTCCTGGTAAAAACAACAACAAAAAAATCTGGTTTTCGTTCAAAGACATTTCTTTACTGCATTCTAAATGTTACTATCATATTTTATACCACCATGTTTAAGCATATAAGCTTTGCCACCTTCTTGCTCCATGCAATATGAAATACCAAAAAAAGAAACAGATGGCTTTTGGTCCTGCACTCCTGTTTCCTTGTCACATCTCACATGATCATTCTAACTCGATGGAAAAGAAAATACATTTCTTACATAACTGCAAGAAACCTGCCTCCTAATCAGAAAAGACTCCACTATCTTCAGATACAAATAACATTTTTCAGTATTAACCATGCTTTACATAAAACATATGTGGGGGACAAACATCATGTCTGCATTATTATTAAGAAAAGAAATATGAGAAGTGGAATTGTGCATGCAGACATGGGAGTGGGTCTGTTCTGTAGTCAGGAAATGAAGATTGCTGGGCACAGTCCTGTGCAGGGCACATCTTTTACCTGCCTGCCATTACTGCAACTGAAAAAACACTGCACTGCTGCTTTTAATTATTGTAATGAAGCCGAAGACTTAGGGAAAGTGTTCCCTTCAACCTTTTAAAGAAATGTGTTTTGTAGGTGCAAGCTTTCCTAATATATTTAAATTCAAGAGCTTTTTGTTTATTTCACAAGACCTAAAGCACTTTGATCTTGAAATGGTTAGAGAGCCAATCAATAAATTAAAAAATCACTTGTTCTTCTTGTAAACCAAAAACTGAAATTAGAAAACTTTTTATATTGAGTTATTGCATTGCATTCATCTACAACATGCAGTTAGTACATTCAGTGTTATCTATGACTGTGTCATCTGTAGCTAAAATAATCACTTTTAGCTGAAATGATGGAGCTGGAGCCTAAAATCTCAGACTCTCTTGGGCATCTGGACATTTAAGCGCCATTTCTCTATTTGAAAATAACCTTATACACAGTGTGGATACATTTCTTAGCTTTGCTATGTCTCACTTCAACCTCGAAAGGGAGCAACAGGAATGAAGCTGTCTCAGAGCTGTGTGACGTATGTCCTAGCAATGCTTACAGACCATTATTAGAAGAGTTTTTGTTGGATGAAAAAGGGGTTACTTCTCTTTTAGTGATGTCCTGATATTCACTGCCACGTGCTCCACTCATCCCGTCAAGCTCTGTATGTATATCACTTCAGAATTCAGGGGCCAGGATTCTGCAGCCCTCTCCTGCTTCATAGCTTCTCAGACTCCTGCACAGCTTCGGAGCAGTACCTGTCTTGTGCCATGGCCGAATACTACCTGCCACCATAGGCTGTGAAGTCCAGATTACCTGACTGTCCTGCTCAGCTTTTCTTCACAGGCTTTCACGCCCTTCCTAACAGAATTTGAACGTGCCTTGGGATTTACCATGTAAATCTACTTTCACCTCCTGCTTTCACCAAGAGAGGGGGGGCATTATCACAATGCTTTTCTTTCGGGCTGCCCTATGTAGCTTGCTTGCTGTTCAAAGCAGGGATGAATTTTTCTTCTTTAGAAAGTTGCCTGCACAGCCTCATGTCCTTTTCTATAAATGGCATAACTGTGCTGATTAGTAATAAAAGAAGGCTCTGCCACCCACACCTGCTCAGTGAAGCTCCATTCCTGCAGCTGCTTCCTGGTTCTGGAAGATTTTTCTATTAAGAGGAATTCTTAATTAGAAAGTAAATCAGTACATCAAGATGAATTACAATTTCTCTGGTTCTGTTCCCTGCCTTGTCACAAATCTGACCTCTCTCCCTTTCTGGGGAGGCTCAGAAAGCAAAGGTCTTGGGAAACTGCTTATACAAGAAGGCTGCGTTTTCCTCTTTGTATGTGAGAATGACCTTTGCCAGAAGTAATCATCCTTTTGACAGTTGACACAGTTTTAGAGGCTTCTGTGTTTCACCCTTGGGCCTTCCTTTACCCTAACAACACATATCGTCAAGCTATTTTCCATAAATGCTCTTCCATAAAGATGCAACTTCTGTACAGAAGCAGCAGAGTTGCCCAAGCATGGGTTGGGGTGGAAATGATTTTCTTCTCATATTCAGATAACCAATAACGCACCAGTCAGCCAGTTCTAGCTCTCAGTCTCAGCACTATAGAGAAGCCTGTATTTTATCCCTAGGTTACAAGTAGAGCTCTGTCCTCATCTGGCAGTGATCAGTTTGGCTCCATTAACCTAAGTGCTGATTTACATCTGCTGAGGATATGATATGTGGTGTGCAACAGGAGCTTGCAATAATAAACTCAATTATAAATAAAAGATGAAAACTCCATTGAGGGTCATTCTGTAATGTGCCATTCTCCTTTTGACCAACTGTTTGCAACAGACAGATTCAAGTTTTGAGGTCACATTTGCAGGATAAGATACTCCTGGTAGTGTTTAGAATTTGTAATGGCACATGATGGTTTGACAAAATGATTTAACACAATGAGTCAAAGATGGCCCCCATAAGCCAACCTCTGTCTTGTCTAGAAAAAGCTAGATTCCTCTAAATGTAATTAAAATAACTACTGTCTTCAAAAATGATGAAATATTAAGCTTAGGTAAAACTGGATAAAGAAGCAGGAGCTACAGTGAGGCTCCTCTGTCTCCCCAGCACTGTCTAGCCCATCAGTAGTATGTCTAATGGCCCAATACTATGTTCTCTACTTTCTATTATCCCCACTTTCTTCTTTTCCTCTATCCTTAGCAAATATAGAGTGAAAGGCTTCCATCTCAGGGAACAATTTGCCATTTTAAAATTCCATTAGACACTTTTCTTCATTACTCAGAAGGGGGAAAGAAAGGGAGGTAACAGCTTTGGCAGGCTTGTCAATGGGGAAAGACCGCAAAACAGTTATCTCGGCACAATGAGGGACAGTACATTGCAGTCATGGTGAGAGCACTGCACAAGAGTAGGAGCAAGAACAAGAAATTTTCAAACCAGTTTTGCTATGAATAAAGAGAAATATGGGAGTTAGACCATGGTGTAAGGAAAGCTTTAATGTTTCTCAGCCTGAAGCAGATGAAATACTGGAAAACAGGCACAAGCATGCCTGTATCCCAGAAGGGATGTTTCCCTGGAGCACAGCTGTTCTATGCGAGGACAGGCAAAGTTTGTGATGCTGCTGGCTGAGGGTAGGGACACAATCAGCAGGCCTGCTAATCTCTGCTGCTGATATAATGCGTCATGACTGATGATACTCAGTTGTGTGATCAAATCAGTGGCCCAGAACAGGAGGGCTCAGAGATTCAACAGATGAGGACAGTGAGTAGTGAATAAATCTGTAAAACTCTACCCTCAAGACAGGGAAAAGCACCACTTCTGTAGAACAGGTCCTTATGTATTCCTGCTGCAATTTCACAGGTAGGTGATGGCAGTAAAACTAACTTCAGCTCCCCATGCCTGAATGCAATGCACAAGGGCTGGGTTAGTAACACTGCTGAATTTAGAAAGCAAGGTTATAGAAAGACTGAGGAGGTCACTTCTCTGTTGCATGGGCTTTTTGAGCTCTGAAACTATACGGTTACAACAGATATGCCGTAGCATTGCACTCTGTGTATTTCATCACTCACAGGTAAAGCAGCATTTGAGGAATTGGAACACAGCCACCCTCCATTCATGGAGCTGTTAAAATGCGTCAGTGCTGTCCCTTCAGTTGATTTTGGAATAGTTTCCAAGACCACAAGGAAGCTGTTTCCATTTTCCAGGCAGCAGTTGCAGCAGCCACTGTGGAGAGCGATGTGATGTGAGAGGAAGTGGCTTTGGTTCTGTAGACTCCCCACCAGCAACATGCCCAATAAAGGCGGAGGCAGTAATGACATACCCAATGCTTTTCAATAGCAAATAGTGGAAACTAGTCTGGGACCTCAGTCCTGGGACCTGGACCTACAGTTGTCACAGTGCCAGGCTTCAAGAAGAGATGTGAACTTGCTGTACTTGGAGGTTCCTCTCCTAAGTACTGGTCCAAAGAGAAGCAGGATGATCTTTCTGGCATGAGGAGCATCAAGGATGAACAAACAAGCCTGCGGTTTTGCAGGCAAGTAGACTAGACTTAACTGGCTGAAAACAAAAGGCACTCAGCAAGTGGAGAAGGTTCTCTGCAACACGAGACATACTGCAGAGAAATTCAGAACAGGAGGCTAAACACAAGCGAAAACGGAGAATTTAGTGTGGAAACAGAAAGTTCAGGATGAAGTTAAATCAAACACCTGATTTAATACTGAAAAGTTCTGCAAAGTTTTTTCCAAATAAGTCAGTCTAATTTCCAAATTTCATAATTTTAGATGAAATAACTTTAAAAAAACCCAAAACAAACAAAACTTTGCTGAATGTGTTTCTACCCACTCTAGTAATTCTATTTGTCAGCTGAAAGACACAAGTGTCAGCAAACCTCTAGTTAGCTCAGTTCTTGGCCTTGAATGGGCACAAGCAATGATCTGTCCCTTCTCTCTGTCATCTGCTCAACCTGACCTGCTCTCTTTCTCCCCACTGCTGGACTTGACAGGTGTAGGTTTACTAAGCTTGCAGGATGTCGCTCAGCAGTCTCAGCTCCAGAAAAGATAAACAACAAATTGTCTGGCTTTGATCATAATCCCTCCTTTCCCCATATATTCCCCAGTACAGTGCAGCTGTGTTGATCCCGTACGGACAATTTGCTGTTCTAGACCTGACCAGTAAGCCCTGAGTTTTTAACTTTTAACATGTTCTTTACTTTTTCCCCTTCCACATCTGAAATAGCTCACAGTGGGGAAGGACATGTGAGTACATTTTCTTTTGGGGGAATCTGATTCCCAGCTACAGGTTTCATTAGGCCAGACTCCACTAGCCACTTATTTCAATGCAGAAGAGCTCCACTCAGGCCTTATTAATACAACACTGGCAGGCCAGCCAAGAAAAGTTCCTGTTGCATATTCCCACCTTCAGAGTCTGGACATTTACAAATATTCTCAGGGAGTTCACAAGTGGTTAACAGCATTCCACCTGACATTGTCCTCTCTGTCTCCTTCCTCAGCTCTTCTGCCATCAGTTAGCAACATCCAAGGCAAATACCATAACCATGGTTCTTTTTTACCTGAATATTAAGCTGCACATGGTTCAAAATAAATTTTTTTAGTTCTATTTTTGTGTAGTATAGCCATACAGCTCTACAGAACTCTGTTTGAGTGGGCATCCTGCTCATATACAGATACTGTAGTGTGTATTCTGGAGTTAATCAGAATGCAAAGCTCATCAACATATGTCAAAGCCATCAAAAGATACACATGATGCATAAAACATTTAGAAATAATTTCTGAAAGATTTTTTCCTATCTTCCCTTATTCAGCTGTTTTCTAAGGAAAAAATACAACTTAAATGTGTATGGGTTTTGGGTTTGTGAATTTTTGGGTTTGTGAATTTTTGCCTTTGTGGTTGTAGGTTTTATTTATGAAGTGCCATTTGAGACAAAAGTCATCCCAGGCTCATACTTTACTAGTTCAGTAAATTTTCCATACTTTAATGATCAAGCTGCATACTTTACTTGTTACTTTTTAATATACTCCAGTGATCAAATTGTATAGCGTAATGATCAGTTTTCCTAACGCGCCTGAATGAGTTGCATACCTCATTAATTTAGCTACATACTTTACAGGCCAAAATTGTAACAATTTAACAACCAGCCTTCCCTCAGAATCTGCACAGGAGTCCAGGAATATGTGTGAACCCAGGGTGGGATGAAATTGCAAAGGCGTGGGAAATTTTGGGTTGAACCCAAACTGAAAACGTGAGATTTGAGAGCGTCTGGAAGCTCTGATCTGAACCAGCACTGTGAACCTGGTTCATATTTGTTTTGTCTTTTAAAAAATGTTCCCTTGTGGATTAATTTGGAATTTTAATGGTGGATTTATCCATTCCCCTAACAGCGCAGAAGACCGTTCAAGGTGAATGCTCAATACCAAAAAAAGCAGTACAGGCTCCAGTCCTGTCACGGACCAAGTAGTTCCTGAAAGATGTGGAAATAGCTTATTTTTATACAAAGTTGAGGTGGAAAGTATTTGAAGTCTTAGAGGACTGGCTCTAAGAGACTTCATGTTAAAACATATACCCTTGTGGAGTTTGATCCCAGGAGTGTGTGGCTTGTCAAGTTGTTAAGGAGGCTTAGCACCTACTTGGAGGGTAAGACATTAACACGAAACCCTTCCCTGACAAAAACAGCTACCTCTTCTAAAGTCAACAGGAAAGCTTGCTGGTGGGTCAATATTACAGCACACAAATACATTCTTAAAATAATTTTACAGATATGTTATGTTTCATACAATTGGTCTTTGTGCTGAAATGACTCAGTGGAAACTTACTGGATTTATGTCAGCATTAAAGCAGGAAAGGGGGAAATGCGGCATTTTCTAACCTATACAAAGTATTCCAATGTTTTACAATTGAGAACCATGTAATCTATTATATCTGTTAAGACTACATTTTAATTTTAATAAGCTGAAAATATAAATATTTAAAAATCCCCAACTATTTTTTAAAATAACAATAATTAAATGTAGTCCTGCCACTAAAGACAAAGTAACAGTTGCACTACTATAAATATTAATGCTAAATTTACAGAGAATAAAATACATTTAAACAACCTTATAAAATTTTGAATAAAGCTGCACTTATAATAAGCACTTTGGTAAAGCTATGCCACTTGGTAACTGACACTCATGGATAAAGTCTCTAACCTGCTACAAAAGCCTGTAACACATTACAAACCTTTAGAGCTGTTTATGGGTCCTCCTTTATTCAAAACCTGTGGTCCCTCCTCCTCCTCCTCCTCTTGTGAGGAGGTGCGGTTATTTGAAGTCTGTCAGACTGACTCGGGACATGAAGAAACTGAGACAGCTCTCACTGGTTTTCCAGCTTCTGCTTTATGACACAAGATTCAATCACCGTACAGCTCTACATGGATTTGTTTAGCACAACATTCTATTATCGCCATGGCAATAAAGTGGTAGGCTTTTTATATGGTTTTCCATTGGGTGATGATTATTATTTTTCTCATTTTATTTGTGCTTTGAGCACATATACTTTTGAAAATGAAACGTAGTTTCTTCTTAGAACATGTGATGCAAGTTAATACTTTTTTTTTCTGTTAAAGAGGCTTTTTATCCAGCTACTAACCAGCTTTCACATCCTTAGCCAAGTTCAGAAATGAGCTGTAAGGTAATGTCATTTGGACTCCTGCACTCTCAGATCTACTTATACCCACTTCCCATGGGGTAAGGCAGACTAAGAAGGGAGAAGCCAGAGGAAAGGGAAGGACTGTGAAATTAAAATAGGACAGAGAGTTCTTTTACTTACACCTTGTGATAATGTTCTTGTTATTTACAAACATGGTAAGGATTGCTGCACAGACAAAAGGATGTGATTAGGAACTGAAGGATCTGCTCCTGCAGTCTGCACCAAGTGAACAAGTCCAGGTGAGGCACTGTGGACACAAACCTCTGCCACAGAGAAACAGTTTAATGTGAGTTGTTGTAGAATGTGTACTCAGAGCGTCAGAAGACTCTGTCCACGACTGCAGTTAAGATTTACTCTATACTTGACTAACCTCTGTATCTGACCTACCTGTTACATCTACACTGCTATTATTGTTTGGCACCAAGAACCTGGTGGGCTTTCCACTCCACTTTTCTGTCCATCTAGACAGGTCAGGGATCATTGGACATATATTGTATAGCCCACATCCTACACTATCCAGCTGGGGCATTCTGGGTGCATCTGTGGTCACGCTTTCAGCTTGCCACATGTACAGACCTAAATCTACAGGAGTGCAAGACTTCCAAGAGCAGTTGGTAAGGAGATAAGGGCTTCATGGAGTTCAACAGAGACCAACAGAAAGACACGTGGATTTTGCATGATTAGTTAGTCAGTCACTTTGAACACATCAGATATTTTCTTTTCAAGAAATATATTATAGCTTGGTAGCTCTTCTTACCTCTATGAGGATGTTCATATTTTTCAGGAAAGCTTTACAGTCTACTGTGAAGTCCTCACAAATGTTAAAGTTCTTGTGAAAGTGCCTGAACTGCTTGGCTGATAATTTAAAGCAGAAATGGTCAAGTACTTGCCAAAATTTCAGTGCTTTAATTACTCCAGTGTCTTCTTTATCAAACAGAGAAAATGCCTGATAAGCAAGAACTCAAATTGTTTAAGCAAATCTAGACATTCCAAAAGAGAAGTCATTTTTAGCAGCCATTCAGCAGTTCATATGGAAAGACCTGAGACCCCGTATGCTTTTTACTTGCAGCTATTTTATACATGAAGAAACAAAATGCATTTCCTGGAAGCTTACTTAGTTTGAAGCTTTCTATTCTTTCAAAAATGAGATGCAACTGTTGAAATAAGCCAAAAATAGCCTGTATTTCTGTGCCACATGTAAATATAAACATGGAAATAAATAACAACCTACACTAAAAGCAAAAAAGCATTATATCAAATATCTAAACATTTCAGAAAAGGTGGTCGCTAAGACAAGACAGGAAACAAACAAAAATATTTAAGGGCTGCCTTAAATAATTTTAACTAAAATATTTTAAATCAAAATCACCTGAACATATTTAATTTGGCTTTTGTTTCCCCCTCCAAATGATTGTCCCTGGCAGGGCAAGTTTGTTTTCTGCTCTGTAAAGTACAAGATAGTCCTTCATCCTCATCACCTTCAGTTCATCCTGAAGGCTTACTTCCTCTCTTCTCATCCTCCCTTGCACAAAATGCACTGCATGTTTTCTGTGGGAGTTTTCCAAAGGTTTCCCAGGGGAAACAGATTAGGTTTAGCAGAGTTGCAGCAGGAGGCATGCAAGAGAGTAGTTCAAGTGAGTGGGAGAAATACCACGGTCTTAATGTGAAAGTTTCATCTTTGTTTTCATACTGAAAGTCTTACGGGAAAAACAAAGCAGAGTGTGTAGTACGCATTGTACTGAGTATGGTGAAAATGAATGGGAAATTATTATACTGACAGAGAGGACCCACCTGAACTCTTAAACTATTTGTTATGAAACTTCAAAAGCCTGTATTTGGTGATAGAAATGTCAAGGATGGAATATGATTTTTTTTTTTCTCCCAACTAGCTGGACTCGAGGAACTGTGCTTTCAGAGCTGCCTCTTTACAACAAAATATTTATTTATAAACTTAACTTGTTAGAGTCACCCATCACAAAAACTATTACTCAAAAAATGGTTCAGGAAAGGGAGAGCTTTCTTATTTTCTCATCTAAAGAACATTATAAAAAGTTCTACTTTTCCTTAGCATGGTAGACAGATCTGGTTCTCCCTGGAGAAAATGCCTTGGTCCCTGAATTTATATTGACCACTAAATGGTATCCTAAAAGACTAAATGGATGATTTGATGATCCTTGAGGTCTTTTCCAACCTTAATGATTCTATGATTCTATGATTTGCTCATGCTAAAAGTCATTTTTGACTCATACTTTCAGCAAACAGTGACCTTCTCCATTCCCAAGACACCCAGAGATGAGAGGACAGACATTGTCTTCTACTGAAATTTAACAAACACTACCCTGTGCTATTTATTTATATAGTTCTTATTTCAATAATGCAGAGTGCAAGAAGGATTTTTCCCCTTACTATGAAAAACGTATAGTGATTATATAAATATTTTAGTATCCTGTTCAATAATCAGTCTACTTGTCCAAAAATGGCAATGTGGCCCCAGCAAGGTTACAAATGTCACAGGAGTCTTTTAATAGTGTGGAGATTTCTGTAAAGAAACAGCATTTCCCATAGTGCTACTTTTTTTTGTTTGTTTGTACCAGTGACATCACTAGTGATGGCTGTGTTGGAAGCCTGCATTATATTTAACTGCAGGACAGAGTCCACAGACTGAGATCTCAGAAATGCAGCCATTGATGACAGGGAATTTCTAGCCCCATCATCATCCCAGCCACTGTTCCCTTCCCTTCCCTTCCCTTCCCTTCCCTTCCCTTCCCTTTCCTTTCCTTTCCTTTCCTTTCCTTCCCTTGTGTGGGCAGCAGCTCTCCCATTGCCATGCACAACTCATCAGGCTTTTGTCAGGTTGAAGTTCCCTGACCTGGGTCATTAGGCAGGAAGACAAGTTCTGGTTTTGACACAAGGCAGGCAGGAAGACCACATTGCTGGATATACAGGTGTAGCGAGACCATCTTTGCAGGCATAAGCCTGCCTCTAAAGCCATGAACTTAAACTGGACCTGAAACTGCAGGTCCAGATGAGATGGCTCTACAGTTCTTTGTGATGGCAATGTTTCCTTCAAGGTCTTTTTGTTTATTCTTTCCCATGCTTGAAAACAATCTCACTGTGGCATCAAGAATTATTTACTCTAGAGGCTGCTGCATTTCAGTAGACTCCAACACAACAGTCTAAGTCTACTTAATGTACAGCATTTTTTCATTCAGGGCTTTCAAAATTCTAGACAGAAGTGGCTATTTTTATTGTTCTCATTTTCCAGGTGGGAAAACCAGGAAACTTGCTGCTCGACAGCTAATGCACCTTATCTGTCTGTGTCAGAATCAAAAGTGGCCAAGAGCATAAATGCAGATAGTTGCAGAGCCCCAGCTGACAGGTGCTAACTTCTGCAGCCACTATAACGTGCTCATATCTGATCATATGTCTTTATTCTCAGCCGCTAAATGATCCTTTCATCTGATAAAACCATAACGCCTGCCTGCAGTAGCACACTATATCTACTTATTATAAGTCTCAGCTTGGGAAACTCAACAGAGCTATTTGAAAGACGTGATATTTACATGCTTGGGACACAATTTACAGACAACTGGAGGAGGAAAAGGGGTTTGGGGAAGAGAGAAAAATGTCCTGATAATTTGATGTTCGCTTTTTTTCCTTTCCAGTCCTTACCTTCACAAAACCTCCAGCCTTGGTTTGATATGCTTTTTTTTGTGGAGCTACCAGAATACAATCAATTAAGAAGTCAGAAGATACTACTTAGGCCAAAGTTGTTGGTAGCACTTAACTAATAGCAGAAATATTTTGAAGCCTTTGGGTTAGTCCCCAGCCAGGCAGAAAAAAAAAATATTAAGTAAGATGTGCTGACCACATGAAACTTACCTTGTACAACAAATCATAAGATGATGCAACTATTTCTTTTATCTTAATCAGGGCCTGTTCTAAGCTGAGCGCTGCAAAGCTTGCAGGTGGTGCAGCCTGCTTTTGTCTCTGTTGGTATTTAGATGCTCTGCCATCATCAATTGCTCTCAGGAAACCAAAATAAGAGAGCTTGCTGTGATGTTTGATTCCTAAGCTAAGGGAAAAACACAGAATGAGATATCAACAATTTTAAATAATTATCTCACTGTTGTCTGTACTGATTAATTATTATGATTTATTATTTGTACTGCAGCAGCACTTCAGGATATGCTTGTGCTGTTAATATATAAATCCTGTTAGTTCCAGCCCAAGCTCTTGTTCAGGTCTATCCTGTATTTGAATGCAGCCACACTCTCAGATGCAGACCCAGGCCCACCTCTAGATGTTCTAAAGGAGACCTGCTTCAGCCTGGGCCCAAGCACACAACCTTCCAGTCCATCAGCATTAACTTTGTGCTTTTTAAACACAACACCTACTGCTGAGTTTACTACCCCCAATGTAGCCGCAAGACATGTAGGCTCCCCACCTTGTCCTTGAATCTCTGTTTCCAGTCACAATGTAAACACAGTCTAATAGGCTCTGTTGAGGTGTTTGTTGTGCTGAGGGCCGGTACTTTCCTTTGACTTTCTGCTTTACAAAGCCTCTGAATATGTTATGATTATTACAGTTCTGAGAGGAAGAAGCAGAACCATGTACAGCCTGGTAAACTGCTACCAGACACAAGCTAGGACATCCAGTACTGCCCTGGGATACATTTCAGGGATGTACCAGCACAGGTCTGTACTCACTCACTATTTCCCTACCACATGGGAAGAAACTACATCAAGTTCCACACAAGGCTTCTCCTTATGTTTGTGGTAAAAGAGCTTACCTTCCCTCTCAACCTGTCCTTCACATTGCACAGCCAGTCAGGCCACCAGAGGATTATTTCACACGTTCTTGGCAGGACTCAGCCTCACTGTCTCAGGCACTGGCCCTTCCTCCTTTGGTGCATGTATTGAGCTGCACAGAGGGCTGGTCCATTTGGCCCAGCAGCTGCTGCTGCTGACTCGTGGCACGCTGTGTCCAGTGAGGGTTTCTCTTCTGATCACTGGTGGTCCAGGCTGTACCTGGGAGCCCAGCCCAGGGGCTCTGCAGGCTTCACTCACAACTTGCTGAATTTCTGTCTGTCAGCCGAAACATCTGCTGGATCACAGACACTGGGGAATTTCGTGTTTTGACACATCAGAAATTCAGTGGGTTACAGAGCTGACTACAGATAGCTCCAGGTAACAACAGTGAATATTTTTTTTGCATCAAATATCAGCATGGGGAAAGATGAGCTCTTGCATATGATTTGGGTATTTTTATTTTTTTTTGCAGAGGACTTTGTTATCAAACTAAATTCACTTTTATTCAAAGGTGTTTTACCATAAAAAGACTGTAATTAAGGCAAGCTTTACATGTGCAGAAAATATGTGAATAAAAGCTATCTAGCATGAAAAATTAAGATGAGATGAATAGCACTAACCAATACATGAAAAGCTACTTTCCTCTAATGTCCTGTGACTTGTGACCAGTGAATGAAAAGACACCTGGTAGATCTTAAACAAAGACTTTCAACCTGTTTAGTTAGCCTGTAGAATTCATCACCGCAAGGGGTACAATAGCAGGGGCTTGCTCTGATCTCACTTACCCAGTATAAAGCCAGTACAGTCAGTTTGTGGAATTTCCTTCCATTGAAAGACAATCAGAAAGTCTCCAGACTACAGTATACAGTAGGTGGTTTTGATACAGTTCCATTGGCTCCCATGGAATTATTCCAGATTGACCTTAGAGTCACCATCTATGGAGAGGTTTTTAATAGACTTTAATAATTTTATAGCCAATTATCAGAACTATAGACTTTTCATACATGTATTAGGCAGACAATTCCTATGCTGCAGGGGAAAGGCTGGACTTTTTTTAGTCACACATTCAGCTTTTTTGTTAGAATTCTGGTGAAGGCAAGTCCTCAAGAGCCAAGACTTGACAGAGGCGATGGCCCCACTACACAACCCTGATTTTCTTGTTTAAAACTGAGATACTGTAATGTGCTTTTATCATCTGTTTCCACAGTAAATCACTGGGGACCAATGCCTCAGCTACCAATCACCAGAATATCCAGTTACAAGAATGTCTAATTAATGGGGAGAAGCCAGTAAAACAAAGAGGAAGCTTTATAAAACAGGCTGGAAAAGGAATTAACTATAGACCCCATATCTGCTAGTAAGAAAAAAAATATTCAAGAGCCCTGATTTTGCATCTTGCAGCTGCACAGCACTCCCACATACTACCCGTGTCAAGCTGGCTCCAATATTGGAGACAGTGTGTGGAAAAGGAAATAATCAACACCATTTCAGTGGAGAAATAAATTGCCAAGTGGGCATTAAAATTTTAGTAATAAAACTAAATGCATATGCTAATCTACTCTGTATTATTTAGAAAAGACTATTTTGGATCAAGAAAGGAATAATCTGCACAAAATTATAATAAATGGAGGTGTTTATCATCAAGAGGTCTTTGAGAAAGAAACAAGAGGCAGATTCCTGTTAAGGTCTCAATTCATAAAAAGTTGATCACCCAATTAAAGGTGAACTGTGAGAAGACTCTGTAAATTTTATTTCAAAAAAGAGTCTGGTCTGGAAGGCTTTGGAGAACAAAACCCAGTGCTGCCAGGCATATGACCTTTAAGGGGCTGTTTGCTGCAGGGAACCACAGCACATAATGTTGGAGCAGGTCCTCTGTGTTCTTTAGCCTCTGCAAAAGAGATTTTTTCTTCTTACTCATATTAACACACAGAATTAAAAGCACAGTTTTGCATGGCAGCAGCATCGGATCATTTGAAAATTATTTCTGTTTTGTAGCCTGGTTTGATTCTGTTTCTATTTTGAACAGGATCTCTTTCACACAGTTGCTCTATTAAATAGAAATTAAATAAATAAAGTAGCAAACAAATTCACATACTCAAAGCATACTTTCTTTTGGTGTAAGATACCATTTCACTCTCATTACCTGCAGAATCAATACATTACATAAAATATTTTTTTCCACTGATATGCAGTTTTAAGCATATGGGTATCTTCATTAGTATTTAACAGAGTTTCTTTCATGCTGAACACCAAGTAGAAGCTTATAGGCTTTGCTGGCTGTGGCCAAAAAGATGCTTAGGAGATAATCATACAAATCTGTTTAGAAGACTACCGAACCGATCATGATCAAGGTAACAGTTGAATTCTCGTAGTATCCTTTGCAGGTCATATACTGTTACATAGCCATCTCTATTTTTATCCACTTTGTGAAAGGCCTTATTGAAATCTTGGAAGTAATCCCTAAATTTATCCTTGAAAGAGAGCAGATGTTTATTTTAGCTCCTTTGTTAAATCAGATAAAAAGGGTACAAACAAATATACAAAATAGGGGTGGAGGAGCAGAGAAAGATTTTGAGCTTATTTCTGTGTGGTAAATTCACATAATTTATTCAAAGACTGCCAAATTGTTCACAAATAAATCTCAAACCCAACATCCTCCATAATTTAATTTGCACATGGAATTGCGTGGCTCAGGCCTCCCATTGTAAACAAATGCTCCTTGGGTGATTACCTGGCCACCCTCCCCATTCACAACTGCAGCCACAAAACATAGTACTCTTTTAAAGCCTGTCCTGATGGGAGTTACGAAATATTTTCTGCAGTTGTTAAAATTATAAGGGTTTGGCAGCATACTTTCTCCAATTTGAGACTCCTGAAATTTTGACATACTAAGAACTTTTTCAACAAAAACTCCTGAGAAAAAATCGGGACTAGCGCAGGGCAGGGCCTGATCCATGCCCAAAGGAAGAAGCGAAGAACTTCTACTGACTCATGAGGGCTTTGGATCAGCACCTTGAAACCTCTCTGGGATATTTATAATTTCTAACGCATGACCAAATTCAGGCCTTAAAATCTTGTCTCTTCTTTCCACCTTATTTTGTCGCTTATACTTCACTGACATCAGGGACCTTTAGATCAAACTTTGGCAACCCGAGCAATATCCCTCTCCGCCTCTTGATTCAACAAAAATCCCTTCATATTTTGGCTCAAGATGATGAGGCAGGAACAAAAATCTCTCCTTACAGCATATCTTCAACGAGCAAAGTCACTTAAGATTAATGCAAATTAAAATAGTTGTGAATTACCTCTTGATGCAGATTACCAAGTATACATAAATTATCTACATGTATTCATCACTTATAAGATGATACCCTTACGGCAAAAAAGACAAGTTTGGATCTGGGTTAGTACCTACAGCTGCACTCTCATTTGCTCTGGGATTGTTCTTTCTGACAGCCCTAGGGTACCACAGCATGGAGGCTAGGTTCATTAAAGAGTCAGGATTTTAGTATGAAAGGTTTACTACAGTGATAACACACTTTGACTGTGTGACATAATCAAGCACGATTCATTGCCTCAACCTCTCACCAAGTATGCTTACAGATCTAACAGCTCAGACCAGTTCACTCTGCTCCTTGTTAAGCCACCGTCAATCTGTCAGCACCCAAGCCTTCCATTTTCTCCTTAGTGGGAATAGAAACGTAGAATCACAGAATGGTTTGGGTTGGAAGGGACATTTACAGGTCATCTAGTCCAACCTCCCTGCAATGAGCAGGGACATCTTCAACTGGATCAGGTTGCTCAGGGCCCCGTCCAACCTGACCTTGAATGTTTCCAGGAATGGGGCATCTACCACCTCTCTGGGCAACCTGTTCCAGTGCCTCACCACCCTCCTTGTAAAAAATGTTGTCTTTATATCCAATCTAAATATACCCTCTTTTAGTTTAAAACCATTACCTCTTGTCCTGTCACTACAGAGCCTATTAAAAAGTCTGTCCCCATCTTTCTTATAAGCCCCCTTCAAGTACTGAAAGGCTGCAATAAAGTCTCCTTGGAGCCTTCTCCTCTCTTGGCTGAACAACCCCAGCTCTCGCAGCCTGTCCTCATAGGAGAGATGCTTCAACCCTCTGATCATTTTTGTGGCCCTCCTCTGGACCCACTCTAAGAGGTCCGTGTCCTTCCTGTGCTGAGAACCCCAGAGCTGGATGCAGTATTCGAGGTGGGGTCTCACCAGAGTGGAGTAGAGGAGAGAGAAAATCATCTCCCTCAACCTGCTGGTCACGCTGCTTTTGATGCAGCCCAGGATGGACTGGTTGGCTTTCTGGGCTGCAAGTGCACATTCCTGGTTCATGTTGAGCTTCTCATCTACCAGCACTCTGAAGTCCTCCTTCTCGGGGCTGCTCTCAATCCCTTCATCCCCCAGCCTGTATTGATACCAGGAGTTGCCCTGACCCAGGTGCAGGACCTTTCGCTTGGCCTTGTTGAGCCTCATGAGGTTCACATGGGCCCACTTCTCGAGCTTGTCCAGGTCCCTCTGGATGGCATCCCATCCTTCAGATGTGTAATCAATTGTTGTAAGGCTAACATGGGACATGCTAAATCTCATATGCTTTTTAACAATACTCAGTAAGTCTTTTCAGAGCTCTACAGACTCTCGTGGATCTTCTCAGAGGCATTGGTCTCAGCTTCAGTCCCTGGTTCTGTCTTTCCTCTCACAGCATTGCAGAATCCTTGGTTTTCCATTTGTTTTCAGAAAGCTGTAAGTTCGGTACAGCCTTTACAAGAACAATACATTTTCTGTGCCAATTATTTCTCCTAAGAATCCGTCCTTTTGGAGTTTGCACTTCATGTGAACAAATAGCAGTTTTCCTATAGCCCTGAGTCCAGGAAACACCATTGTGTAGGCAAATAGCGTCACCTACCTTAAAAAATCTGAATTATGATATGACTTAGGTGGGTCGTTAGCAGTTCATTATATGCTTCAGACCCATTGTACCCTCCACTGTTATGTGGACTAAATTGGGAGTACCAGGGCCCTCTGCTTAACCAAGTTTCATCTGGCAAGAAACCATTTTTCAGTTATACTCCTCTCAAGTTCAGTGAAAGTATGGATCACTTCTCAGCTTCACAGCTTGCTTGAACTGTCTTTTAACAGTTTTTAACTCAGCTCCCCGTTGTATTCAGAATATCTGGATACCCTTCATTCCTTACAAATAATTTCAGGTCTGAGCTAGTGAACAGGGCACCATTGCTAGTAAAAATTTCCGGGACTCCGTACCCAAACAAATAGAGCATTAGTGTATGACATAATATGTTCTGATGATAAATTAAATCTAAATGCAATTTGAGGTTAATACCCAAGTCAGATACTTACAACAGGTTCAGAGGAACCAACATATGGTTTTATCTTTCAGATTTTTCAACAGTCTTGTGAGTGTCCTGTACTCTGCGGGGCATGTCAGATCATAACACATTGACATCATTGTGCTGTTACCTCTGAAGCATATGCTGCTAAACACAGAAAACTCTGATCTGAATTGGTCGTATAGGCTTCGTATGCAATTCCCTCAACTACCCAAGAGGTAGTCACCTTCATGACTTTTTGCATTGTGTCATCTTCTGTACAGCATCATCAAACCTAGCCCACTTTCTTCTAAAATAGGATAATGCTTTTTTAAAAATTGGATTTCCAGGTGTTATGTCATTCTCTGTGTTGTTTTCAGCAGCAGACTCCTTGAATGCTCTAGAAAGTATGTCTTCGATCAGTGATTAATTCTCCAATTTAAACTTAATTGTCAAATTGAATGGTTTTACCTGAAAAAGCCCACTAAAAAGTCACACTATTTTTATAATCTGGAAGCTGGTCTTTCTTTTGACTGGAAAGTGGTTTGTCTCAGCTCTGACCATAACAGATCGATAAACAAATATGTGACATTTCTTACAATCAGAGAGCAGAGCCAGAGCTCTGGACGCAGAGCCAGAGCTCTGCTCTCTGTCTGAGCCTCGAATTGTGGTGTTGACAAGGACCCTAGAAACACAAGCCACACATTGCCATTGATTATTTGTTCAATGATACTGCCTGTAAGCCATCTTTTGAAGACTTTGTCTGTCTTCTAGTGCCAATATATGTAAGGTCATTGTCTTTATTAATGCCTTTAATTTGGGAATTCTCTTCCCAGATTTGCAGCCCAGTATGTCCATTTTGTGTAGCAACTCAAAAGCTACAGATTAGTCGTGTGATATGAACTCTCATGTAACATTTGTGTGCTAACAGGCCTCTGGATGCCCTTGTTGTTGTTGTGGACAGCATTATTTGTAATGACTCAATTTTATCTTGTTGACAGTTAATCTTTTATGTTATTTCTCTACCCTTACATTTGCATTTCTGTCTGATCCTACTTCTCAGGGCTACTTGGATAATTTTTTCAGATTCCCTACTGGTTTTCTCTCTACTTGATATCTTCAGTACCTATTTAAGCAGCCATAGTTGCTTCAAGTGAATAGCTTTTCCTACACTTTCCTGTGAAAACTCAAGAATGCACTAAGAATAAAGGAAGTATTTGAAAGCAGAATCTCCTGTATAGTGTTCTAAAAATGCATAGTGTTAAACTCCTGTCATGCCAGGAAGTTTGCTTGGATACAGCAGAAGAATCTGAATTTGTAATTTTTGTAAAAATTTATTGATATTTGTAAAAACATATGCAGTCCTTTTACCTGAAAATATCTTTTATAGGTCAGTGTGTGTGTCCTGAAACATATACTTAGCCCCATGGGATGTTAGGACAATCTCAGTGACTTGTCTTTTGATCTTCCTGTTGCTAATTGGCTCTTCGATTTTTAAACTTCCCACCATTACTCCTACATAATCTAACCACTTTATGAGCTTCTCTCTCACAACCAGAGTGATGTTCCTAGCTGCACGTGTTGCTGTGAAAATACAGCTCTATATTCTGTGTCTACTTTATCTCCAATACTAAAGATTTCTGGGGACTGATCTGTCTTTATTACTCCTTCATCAGAGTTTCTGCTTTAATCAAGCCCAGGGCTAGGCATATTTTAGGCCAAATATTAGTTCTTTCTGCCTATAAACTTAAACTACTGTGTTTATCTTAACTTTTCAATGTAAGGTCATACAACTCTTTAGTAGGAATTAGGTTTTCGGCAGACACCCTCAGTTTCAATAGCCTTTCTTCATACATAGAGATTCCTGAGCCAGATTTTTTACGGTGTATTTGGGGGAAACATTGGCTGAGCACCAGTTTTGAATTTAGAGATGTTTATTCTTAGTCTGCAGTCCCCTTCTGCAGATTTTTCATGGAATTTCTGTATGGTGTTATGTTGTATTGTTGATTTGTGCACCATCACATAGGTCTGCGGATATAGAGGGTATTCACTTTTGTTTCTGATTTTCCAGTTGCAAGGTCTTGCAAAATAACCGTATTTCTTATAGCTGCTGCAGAATTTCTAAACTCTTGAACATAATTTGAATCTGTGAATTCTCATATATTTCACTTTGGCTGCTTCTTGCAGATAGCTCTAAAGAGTCTCTTCAAAACTCTCCTAGTTTCCTTTCCTGACAGACAGCATGTCCTACTCCTCTTCTGATATTTCCATACTGTCCCGTATGAGTGTCCTGGCTTTACTAAACAGATTTTTCTATATTTTTTTTAGATCCTGCCTTCCTGGGATTTTTCCTGTACCTTTTTGTCTTTGATGCCAATCACTATCTGATCCCTTAAAACGGAATCTCTGAAAACGTCAGAGCTACTCAACTGATCTGTTATTTTGAGATTGGCTAAAAGTTCTTCAAAGGATTCCTCCTTCTGCATTCTCATATGAAACCCATGTCTTTCAAAAGTTCAAATTTCCTTGGGAGTACAATATTCCTTCAATTTACTCTCTGTAGCTGCATGGATTGCCCTCTCACCCTGGCTTGGTTTCATGCTGTTAAAAACTTTGATAGCTCCTACTCCTGTAATATTCCAGAAAACAGTTGTGAGCTTTCTTATGATTAATCTAGCTACTGTATATAGGTTTCAAAGCATGATGTGAATCTTTTCAAGGGAACTGCAATGTTGCCAGTGTGTTTTAGAGCCTCTAAAATCCCCTAAAGAGCTATCACCTTTTCTCTCACTTTCAAATGTCTTTTTTCTCACTTTCAGATCTCTTTTTTCTAGTTAATTCCTTCCTTTTTTGTGTTCTGTTCCTGTTACCATGTGGTACTTGGTTTACTCTCAAAGCAAGCCTTACACTGGGAAGAGCATAGAAGTATGCTGCAGAGGGTGGACATGAGAGTGCACTTGTACTGTACTCAAACTGGCTTTACTCTCTTGAATCTCCATGTGTCTATTTACTGACTAACCAGCTCAGACTCCTTCAACCTCCTCTTAGATATGAGACCCTACAGATCCAACATCTTCTAGTTAATTTTCCGAGTTTTATGATGTTCAGAAGCCTACAGACTTTCCAGCAGACACTCAAATCTAAAGTCTTCTGAGAGAGGGTTTGCTTTTTTGAGTTACTGTAATGTGCCACAGCTTAAAAAACACAGTTTCACAGTGATTGCAAAGGGGAAATGGTGGAGGAGGATGAGTGCTGAGGACCAGCAAGAGACCAAGAGAGTCACACCTAGGAAGCAGGATACAGCAGCCTAAAAGCCAACATCAGCTGACCATTCTAAGGGCAGCTTGTGATTTCAGTAAGAGATTGATCTCCTTCAGCCCCCGAAGACTATTTAGCTGCTCCTCCTTCTATCTTGCAAGGGTGTGCTTTGAAGATGTGATGTGGTCTGCTTTCTACATTAATTGCAGAAAATTTCTGGAACCCTTTTCAACTGTGTTACTTTCAGTGGCACTCTTCTTCACCGCTATCATCTTCCACTTATGACTTCCCAATGAAAGTAAAGGCTGAAGTAAAATCAAAACAGTTTTTGAGATTTATATTTTTGGAAAATTGAGGCATTCAACATTTTTGGATGGATAAGAGATTTTCAAGCAATAATTATTACACTCACAGCAGTAAATATGTGTGTGAAGAAAATGAGGATTAAAACTATAGATCAAGCCACACTGCCAAAAAATAATATTTTCTTGCAAATGTTTTGTATTTTTCTTGAGGAGCCGGAGAGCCACTGTTCAATGTCTGTTTCTAATTTGGGCGATTTGTTCCCATGAGTTACAACAAAAGCAAAAGGAATAAAAAATGCACAGCAGTATGTTTTGAATTGTAAGATGTCCAGAGCTTTTGTCTGCCTCACAGTGTGTAATCACAGGGCACTGAAACTGCCCCAAAGCTGTTAGGGTGAAGTTCACAACCCTTGCAGAAAGCCAGAAGAAAGGGCACAGGCTGGATGCAGCCACAGTACAAATAGAAATGAGAAGGCTTAAGCAAGATCATAGAAGGAGGAGTGGGTGCTGCTCCCTGTGCTGCTGAAGTGGGTCCTATAAACCAGCAAATCCGTGCTTCAGGCAAATGCCTCCTCCCAGTCCAAATTTGACAGGTGAAATCAGTTTTCCAACTCATTGAGAATGAAGTGGGGGCTGAGACCCATGTGGATCGCCAGGGTTGGATTTTGCAGCCACTGCATCCATTTTCCTGACCAAGGGCAGATCTCCTTACACAGACCTTTACAGTAGAAGGGCATGGTGCCCACCTGTGCTTCCTGTATCTCAGCTGGCTTATGTGGTCCTGGAGCAGAAGGCTGACACTTGGTTGGATTCACAGCCACCATGCAGATGGCTTTCATTTGTCAGACAATGACTCCAGCTTAAGAGTAATTTATGTCTTTCCAGGGCCTTACATGAAACCTGAGGAGTTCAGAGGCCTGGATTCAACTCCTCTTGCACTTCCAGCCTTCCAAGAGAGAAAACCAGACAGGAACTGCTATCACAGGACTGCTCCCACTGGCCAGGAGGAGGATGAGGAAGTGTGGGAGACGAGAAAAGAACATATTCGGAGGAACTGAAAGGTGGCAATAATCAATAACAAGACATACTTTTGCAGATGGTGATTAAGCTGTAAACTCATTCCCAAAGGAAGCTGCAGATTCCAGAAATTTCAAAAGACTAAGAACAGAACTGGACATCTTACATATATAAATCAAGAAAAAAACAGAATCTAATAAACAGAACATAATTTTTGAAAGGGATATAAAACTTGCCTCTGCAGGCTTAAACCAAACTCTGTTATTGCCCAGGATGAGATAGCCCCAGTGTAGGGGGCAGAATATTATTCCATGTCCATCTGTTAGAAGACTGCTTCACCTCAACCAGAAACACCTGGCTCTGGTTGCTAGTAGGTAACTGAATCCAGTTACACTTGGTCCAGTCTACCAATTTCTGTTTTCCTCCAAATTATGGTTAAGCAATTGCTATGCACTCATATGTATGTATTTGTATGTCTAGTTGCCATATATATAGTTCTATATGTAGTTGTTCTTATAGTAGATTCTCAAAAGTAAATAATTCTAAATGATGTGTCACATCATGACTATTTTATTTTTACCTGGCATGTCTTCCCCATTGATTTAGTTGCTCTCCAGCTGCTTCAGGATGAGTATTTGCTTCTTTGAGCCACAATGCATAATTTCTGCTTCCAGCACAGCATCTTCCCTACTTGCAGAACTGCTTCTTATTTATAGCTGCTTTGCACTTGGCATTGTACTAACAGGAAAGACATAGAAGGTTCCTGACCAAAAGAGCTCTTCATACAAGTGTAGGACTAGGGACAACTGTTTGGTACAACAAATGGAGCAGAAGAGCCCTATATGAGAGAGGCAGGATCTGAGTTTTACCTCAGACAGTTACGAATAACAGTCATAAGCAGTGCCTAGAACACAGCAGCTGCCTGCCTGTCTCTGTTGTGTATTATGCATTTTTTTTACAGGTGGAACACTCGCTGATAGCTGTGGGTGTCATAAGTGCAGTTTATGCAGAGAGCTGCAATGCAGGTGGGAGAGTTGTGAGGCTGAAAAGAAAGGATAGTTTTGCCCTTGATTCCTTCAGCTTCTTTGGGATACTGAAAAACAGAATCTTTAAAAAAAGCAAGGTAAAAAGGCAAAAGCCTCTGCTTTCAGGTTTCTCTCTGTGTTTTGTGGATTTTTTTTTTAACTAATGATTTCCCAGGCTGCCTCTTTATCTGCAAGACAAGGCTGCTCTTCTTTCTTTATGAGTGTATCACCTTTACCAACAATGTCATGGGGAGTTATCATTCTTATCAATAATTTTTTTAGTTCCTACAACTTCCAGACACTTTCCAAGCACAAAATAAAATAAATCTGTGCTCTTGGGGATATATCTTTACGTGTTTTTATGCTCCTGAGGGTTTATATTCCTAAATAAATAATGATAAAAAACCCAGTTCAGGACAAAAGTGAAAGCAGAAGCAGAAAACTTGATAAGCATCCAGGTGGTGTCTATCCACAACCTGGAAATATAAAGTTTTTAACAGCATTGTACTGGGGCAAAGGATTCTCCTGCTGCTTCAGTGTGCTAGCAGACGCAGGAATCTCCTATAGCAGCAGCAGGCTAATCACTGCTGACTCACTAGGGCAAGCATGGATCATTAGACTCCACTCTGAGTAGGATATAATTTTGTCATTTGTTTGTCAAATGCTCTTCTCGGGAGCAATGACCTATTAACTCTGTGAGTGTTGATTTTGTTTGAGGCACAGACTCCTCTTGCTTGGAGACAAGATGCTTATTTCTGTCATATGGAGCCAGGGTCCATCCTCGTCAAGGCTGCTTTTTGCTGCATCTACAAAGCCATTTACTAACAGTTTAACTAGCTGCTAGAGGGATGTGAAACTAACTGTGATTGCTGCTTGGCCCTCATCCAAGGGACAGGGTAGGATATCAGACCACAGTTTTCTACATGCCCAACCATTCCAGCTGCAAGAAAAGCCCCTGTTGAATAGAATATAATCAGGTAGGTCTAAGTCTATGTTGCTCGAAGCAGTCTGAGAAGAGACCTGCAGGGTGACACAACTGGACTTGCTCTTCTCCCTCAATCTGAGCTGACAGCAGCATTAAGACTGGAACCACAGGCTGAGACTATATCAATAAACAGGCCAGGGAGTGCTCCGGGCACAGAGGCCAGTTGGCGCATCTCTGCTAGTGAACCTTCTTAGCTGCCAAAAGGGAGCAGCTGCCTGCAGACTGCCTATTAGAAACGGTCCTTGAAGCATTCTTACTCCCAGACAGTGGTGGGAATGAAAACATTAGCTGATACAGGCCAAAGCATGATGAGGACTGTTGTAACAGTCTAGCAGCATAAATGACTGAGTCTGGAAATGTCTCTGGACATTCTGATTTGTCAGTATAGATGCTGCCATAAAGTCTGTAAAATTAAAAAAAGTCTCACAGTACACACTGAGCTAGGCTTATCTCCAGCAAATACTATGGATAAGCTTGGTTCAGTACCTTCTGAGACTTCTTTTCAGTGTTTGGTTTTGTAAAATTACATTTGTATTGTACACAGTGTCATCTTAGCAAACTAAACACAAACATGGAAAGTCATATGTTAAGCTCATAAATAGATTACTTGATCTGCTTTTTAATTTCTCTTACACGTAGACCTTTAGTTTGCTGTTTCTGCTGCTCTTCAAGCTTTGGATGCTTCTTTTGATGATTATTAACGTGGTGGGATGAGTCTTGTAGCTGGAGTGCTGCAATGGATGGCTATAAGCTCTTCAGAAGGGATAGGCAAGTAAGGAGAGGAGGTGGGGTGGCTCTATATGTTAGGGAGTATTTTGATTGTATAGAAATTGAGGATTGTGATTATAAGTTTGAATGTTTAGGGGTAGGAATGAGGGGTAGGCCTAACAAGGCTGATTTCCTGCTGTGAGTGTGTTATAGGCCACCCTCCCAGCAGGAGGAAGCAGATGAGGCATTCTATAAGCAGCTGGCAGAAGTCTCGCGATTGCTCCCCCTTGTTCTTGTGGGAGACTTCAACTTGCCAGACATCTGCTGGAAACACAACACAGTGGAAACAGTCTAGGAGATTCTTGGAGTGTGTGGAAGATAACTTCCCGAGAGAGCTGGTAAGTGAGCCTACCAGGGGAGGAGCCTCGCTTGACCTGCTGTTCGCAAACAGAGAAGGACTGGTGGGAGATGTGGTGGTTGGAGGCCGTCTTGGGCTTAGTGACCATGAAAGGACAGAGTTCGCGATCTTTGGTGAAGTAAGGAGAGATGCCAGTAAAACCACTAACACGGACATCCGAAGGGCAGACTTTAGGCTGTTTAGGATGCTGGTTGGGAGAGTCCCTTGGGCGACTGTCCTGAAGGGCAAGGGGTCCCAGGAAGGCTGGACATTCCTCAAGAGGGTGGTTTTAAAAGCACAGGAACAGGCTGTCCCCATCTGTAGAAGACAAAGTGGCAGAGAAGACGACATGGCTGGCTAAACAAAGAGCTTTTCCTGGGACTCAGGGAAAAAAAGGAGAGTCTACCACCTCTGGAAAAGGGTCAGGCAACCCAAAAAGAGTACAGGGATCTTGCCAGGTCATGCAGAGTTAAAATTAGGAAGGCAAAAGCCCAACTAGAACTCAACCTGGCTGCAGTGGTAAAAGATAATCAAAATGTTTTTACAAATACATTAACAACAAAAGGAGAGCTTTGGAGAAATCTCCATCCCTTGTTGGATGCAGGAAGGAACATTATCACCAAAGCTGAGGAAAAGGCTGAGGTGCTTAATGCCTTCTTTGCCTCAGTCTTCAATAGTCAGACCAGTTATCCTCAGGGTATTCAACTCCCCGAGCTGGCAGGCAGGGACAAAGACCAGAATAGAATAGCCTTCCCACAGTCCAGGAGGAAGCAGTTAGTGACCTGCTATGCCACCTGGACACACACAAGTCTATGGGGCCAGATGGGATCCACTTGAGTACTGAGGGAGCTGGCAGGGGAGCTTGCCAAGCCCCTCTCCATCATTTATCAACAGTCCTGGCTAACAGGGGAGGTCCCAGAAGACTGGAAACTTGCCAGTGTGACACCCATCTGCAAGAATGGCCGTAAGGAGGACCCGGGAAACTACAGGCCTGTCAGCCTGACCTCGATATGGGGGAAGATTATGGAACAGCTCATCTTGAGTGTGTTCACATGGCATGTGCAGGACAACCAGGGGATCAAGCCCAGCCAGCATGGGTTCACGAAAAGAAGGTCATGATTGACCAACCTGATCTCCTTCTATGACCAGGTGACCTATCTAGTGGATGGGGGAAAGGCCATGGATGTCATCTACTTGGACTTTAGCAAGGCCTTTGACACCGTGTCCCACAGCATTCTCCTAGAAAAGTTAGTGGCTCATGGCTTAGACAGGAACACCCTTTGCTGGATAAAAAACTGGCTCGCTGGCTGAGCCCAGAGAGTCGTGGTGAACAGAGTTTAGTCCAGGTGGCGGCCGGTCACCAGTGGTGTTCCCCAGGGATTGGTTTTGGGGCCTGTCCTCTTTGACATCTTTATCAATGACCTGGATGAGGGGATTGAGTGCTCCCGCAGTAAGTTTGCTGATGACACCAAACTGAGCGGGTGTGTTGATCTCCTTGAGGGTAGGGAGGCTTTGCAGCGGGATCTGGACAGGCTGGACCGATGGGCTGAGGCCAATTGTATGAGGTTCAATAAAGCCAAGTGCCGGGTCCTGCACTTTGGTCACAACAACCCCCTGCAACACTACAGACTCGGGGCAGAGTGGCTGGAAAGCTGCCCAGGAGAGGGACCTAGGGGTGCTGATCAACAGCCGGCTGAACATGAGCCAGCAGTGTGCCCAGGTGGCCAAGAAGGCCAACGGCATCCTGGCCTGCATCAGAAATAGTGTGGCCAGCAGGACCAGGGAAGTGATTGTTCCCTTGTACTCAGCACTGGTGAGGCCGCACCTTGAATCCTGTGTTCAGTTTTGGGCCCCTCACCACAAGAAGGACATTGAGATGCTGGAGCAGGTCCAGAGAAAGGCAACGAAGCTGGTGAAGGGTCTGGAGCACAGGTCTTATGAGGAGTGTCTGAGGGAGCTGGGTTTGTTTACTCTAGGAAAGAGGAGGCTTAGAGGAGACCTTATCACTCTCTACAACTACCTGAAAGGAGGTTGTAGTGAGGTGGGCGCTGGGCTCTTCTCTAAAGGAACAAGTGACAGGACAAGAGGAAATGGCCTCAAGTTGCACCAGGGGAGGTTTAGGCTAGATATTAGAAAAAAATTCTTCACTGAAAGAGTGATCAGGCATTGAACCAGGCTGCCCAGGTAAGTGGTGCAGTCACCATCGCTGGAGGTGTTCAAGAAACGTGTAGATGTGGTGCTTAGGGACATGGTTTAGTGAGTTAGGTGGTGTTGGGTTGGACTTGATGATCCTTGAGGTCTTTTCCAACCTTGATGATTCTATGATTCTATGATAATAATGTGCTTGTAAATGTGCATAACTGTCTCCTATGATGTGTCTGCTGAGCCCTGTGTCAGTGGGTACAAACTCTGTTCCCAGTTTCTGTAAAAATTCTTGTGAGTAAGATATCCTTTTGTATCATACCTTAAAAAAAAGCTCTTTTAAAATACTTTAAATATTTTAAAATATTTATGTGTTCCTCATAGAAAGGCATTACAGATGTCCTTAACTAACTTAACAGCTTAAATCTCACTGACTTCCCATCCTTATAGATTAATAACTGAGAATAAGTGACTGACTTTACACGAGACTCGAATAGTAGGGCTTATGCATTGTATTCATAGAGCTGATTCTGAAAATGCTACCCTGAGGACCAAATTGTCAGGAGTATTCTCCAGCTCTCAGTACTGCTGCCTTTCAGTGTGTGGCTTGAGATGCAGAGAACTGGGCGCCTAAAAATCCAGTCTCAAGTGCCTCAAACCCGTCACACGTGTCTGAGGTGCTCAGAATTGTAATCATCCTTTGATGATTACAGAAATGTAAATTTAGCTTCATAAACTCTTTTCATATTTTCTTAGGTATAAATCCTTCCATAGGGTTTTTCTCCTGCAGTTTCTCCCCCTGCTAGTACTCTGATGCGTAGTAATGCCTAATTTAGCCTCAGCTTCACTCTAATTCCTTTATTCAAGTTACAGACATATCAGGCACATGAGAGATTTTAGCTGTTCTATAAAAGGAGTGGCTGATGGGAGTAAAGTTGTGCAGCAGATAACTGAATGAAAAGGATACTTTTCAATGTGCCATGGCATCCATAAGGAATAAGAACAGAAAGTAAAATCTAATGGAGCAGAAAATAATTCAGAGATGAATCAGTGCTAAGAAAAACCTATATAGTTAATGCAGTTTGAAACCAAAGTGCAATACTCTCAGGTTCTGTATGTTAATTTTTTTTTTTTAAAAAGACCTGTAATGAAGGTAGCTTTTTATATAATGTCACATACAGCTGACATCTATGCTGTTTCAAACACAGTTTATAGCACAGCTCCCCTTTGTTGAAGGCAGACAAGTATTTTTCCTCACTTCACAACAAATTACTTGTCTATAAAAACATTTTATGATATTACCTGCCATCTTTACACAGCATGAAATTACCTTACTTTCTTTTGTTATGTAGTTGGTATGTAGCATTTTTCTTTTGACTGAATATTGTGAGTAAATTTAGTGCTCTGAAAAGGAGAGGCTGGTAGCACTGCCTTCAGACAGGTATGCGATGTGGACTGGCCACAGACCTCCTCGATGGAAGCTTTCTCTGTGGTTCCCACCTGACCGCAGACACCTGGAACAGACTTTCACTCATTGCAAACTGAGCTAGGCATTTGTGTGTATAAACAAAATTGATGAAAACCAAGTTAATTTAACCAGTGACCTAAGGTGCCATCCAAGGAGAAAACGCATATTAAGTTAAAGGGATCGGTAATACTGAAGCCAAGAGAAAGTCCCATCTTTGAATTCATTGGAAGCTGATGGATCTAATAGTGTTCTTGAGCTTAGTATGATAAGACGTAGTGTCCCGTAACACAGTGTCACGATCTGAGGTCACAATCTTAACAAAAGATTTCTTGTGCAGTGTAACCTATTGTCATTCGCCACACTACCAAAGGCTCTGTAATCCTATAAAAGATGCAGTATTGCCAGAGCTAATAATTTAGAGTTGTCATACCTTGCCCAAAGCTGCTTAAATTCTTCCAGGTGATTGGAATGCCAAATCTGAACAAGACTTTCTTCAAGTCCCTTGGCTGTATAATGTAATTTCCTTCACTGTCAAATTCCTGAAAATTCTGGAATGTAAAAGAAATCATCACTAAAAAGAACCAACAAGTTTGACAAAGTGTTTGATCTCTCTATAAGTGTAATGAAAAATGGGAATTGAGAAAGAGACAGAAAATCATGCACGTCTGAAATTCATCTTTTAATGTTTTTTCATTTGATTTTTACTGTTTCCTACTTTCAGCTTTGGATGTGCAGCTCTCAAAAGCTTGAGTCGGGATTTATGTCACAGGTGTTTGGGTGATGTACTCTCTGTGGAAAGCTTCTTAGTGATGGGAAACACAGGGGATAGGAGCATAAGAAGCATGCATGCAGCTGTCAGTACGCACACTGTTGAAGCATGCCAGTGGAGGATGAAGGCACCAGAAAATATGCCTGCATTTTAATCCCAACTAGTTCTGTACCCAATATGAATTAGATTTTGCTTTGAGTTTTGGTTGTATTTGTTGGATTTTTTTTACCATTCATCTTGCAAACTGAGAGAGACTACCAGTACTATTGTCTGATTTACACAAACATTTAATGAAAACACTATATTCGTTTTTCATTGTGTTACTCTGTTGCAACTATTCAACCAGATGAAAAAGATTAAGATGTGGAAATAATTTTTATAGGACAGTTTTGTGAGACCCTCTTTGGATGGTGTAAGCATCCCAGTCAATGCTTCACTGTGCTGGACAACACTGGGTAGAGTAGGTAGCATAGGAGTGGGTGTGTGTTTGTGTACAGTACATGCCAAACAGACCTCAGATTAAGCCCATTACTACTCTTACAACAGAAACATCAAATAAAACCAACAATAGTAAGATATAAAGAAAGTTTTATAAATAACTGTAATAGCATCTACTACATAATCAACTTTACAAATATTGAATATTATTCAAACTGTTTATTTTTTTTAATCACATAGTTTTTATCATTAATGAGCTATTTTGAAAGGGTCTCTTTGAATATTTATAGAATGTGAAGATCAACATTGCATAATGTTCTGAAATCTATTAGTGTTGCTTATTTATTTAAAGAAAACATTCTTCTTGCCCTTGCTAGGTCATGCCATCTGGTTCTTGCTTTGATAACAAGGTAGTAATGAGCATGATCACAAGCTAGCTCAGCATCCATTATCATCTGTTTTTTTCTCACAAAAGAAAAAAAAATAAAGTAATAACTAACTATGTTTTACGTTAGTGGGATCTTTAATCTCCACAGGTTTCCTTCCCTTTTGTTGTTCTTCATGGTAGTGGTGGTTCTGTTTCTGTTTCTAAGATACCCATTAAAGACCACTACTCCACATATGTGTAAACTTAATTCTTTAAATACTGCCTTATTTCCCTAGCTGCAGGTTAGCGAAGATGATTTAAATTTTGTAATTCCCTATTTATTTTCAAATCAGTGTTGTTCAATTCTCCCTCAAACTCGTGAGCCAGTACGGATCATTTATACACATAGAAGGAAATGTTAATTATCTCAGAAACAATTATATTCTGGAGTGACTCCAGGAAGATTATCCTTGATTTACATCAATAACTTAGATCAAAACTATCTTTGTGAGTCATCAAGGCACAGCTACTAAGTCTGGGGAGTAAGGCCCACCATTACAAGTACCTAACTTTTGGGGGCCTGGTGCTTCTGGTTGAATCCAAGCATGGAGAGGAATACAGGTGCCTCAGATTAGGACCCAGCATAGCTGTCATGCTACACAGAAAGCTGACTAAATCCATGTGCTACGCAAGGAGACACCTACCTGAGAATGGAGAGGACCTTATGTCTCACCATTCTTTCAAATCGTGTACCTTCCTTCACCTGAGAAGAAGAGCCCTTCTTTTGGTGCCCGATTCTCTTTAGCTTTTCTAAGCACTTCCAGTTAGAAAGCTGAGGAAAGGCTGTTCATTTCTCTCAACACAGCTGCCCACCTCATGCTGTGTCCTAGCACCCATTTCTCCTCTGGCTATTGCTTTGCAAGGAAATGCTGCAGACCTCAGGCTTCAGAGCCTGGTTAAGCTGTGCTCCAGGAATATGCTTCCTGGACCAAGATTCTCAAATGAGAGGCAGATCAATATTGGGTCTGCAGATCAGGCGAGATGTGGTAACTACATCTGACCTACGCCTGAGTTCAGCACACAGGGCGTGTTGCAGATCAGAACTTAAGTCCTGGAGAACCACAGCACTGCAAACTCATTCACTTCTGAGCTCCTGGGGCTCTGGGCCTTGACAGCCTTTGCTGGCCACTCCATTTGGATTTGAAAGCATGAATGCAACACTCATCTATTTTAGGTGCCTGAGAACCTTCTGAGCTTTCCCCACTCCCACTGCTTGAGAGAAGATTCCATAAGACTAAACAATTGACAAACAAAAATAGTCTGAAGACTTAGCTGGGAAGATGCAAGTGTTCTTAATGCTTTCAATTACTATATTTTCTTTACTGGACTTCTGAAACAGTAATAGTATTTGAAACAAGGAAATTCTGGGGCTAAATTCAAATAATTTCCCTCTCGAGCTAAGTCCAAACTGAAACAGAAACGAGAGTGTACACAATAATTGATCTCAGACTCCAACTGTTAGCAAGACTCAATTGTCATCAGTCTCCTTTCTTGTTTTATACGGATGTCCTTGACTCACTCAGTTGTCCAATTCAGGAAAAAAGAAAACCAAACCAATCGGATAAATATTACTAACATCAGAGCCAACAATAATGCTGTAAGAGACAAATAAAAACTGGGAAACAAGCCTACGTGTATATATCACATCTTCACTGCCACAGTGGAGATCAGTTCCTGATCAGGAGCTTTTTTGGTCCTGCTGTATCTTGTCGTTATTGTAATGAATTTATCTCTGTTTGCATAGTTTAACAGAGGTTCACACTGAGTTTTTAGAATTAATATTTTAGTGCCTCAGTGCTATTTATCATTAAAGTTAAGCTCATACTTCAAAATTCCAGACACTTTAAGCATCAGCACTTCTCACAGGAAGCGAAGCTGCAGCACTATTCTCCCTGTCCTCCACCCACAGCACCTCAGTGCTTCACAGAATCACAGAATCACAGAATGTTAGAGATTGGAAGGGACCTCGAAAGATCATCTAGTCCAATCCCCCTGCCAGAGCAGGAACACCTAAATCAGATCACACAGGAACGCATCCAGGCGGGCTTTGAATGTCTCCAGAGAAGGAGACTCCACAACCTCTCTGGGCAGCCTGTTCCAGTGCTCTGTCACCCTCACTGTAAAGAAGTTTTTTCTCATATTCAAGTGGAACCTCCTATGTTCCAGCTTGAACCCATTGCCCCTTGTCCTATCACTGGATGTCCAGAGAAGAGCCTGGCTCCATCCTCCTGACACTCACCCTTTACGTATTTATAAACATTGATTAGGTCACCCCTCAGTCTCCTCTTTTCCAAGCTAAAGAGACCCAGCTGCCTCAGCCTTTCCTCATAAGGGAGATGCTCCATTCCCTTAATCATCTTCGTGGCTCTGCGCTGGACTCTCTCCAGCAGTTCCCTGTCCCTCTTGAACTGAGGGGCCCAGAACTGCTTCTGTGCACCTCACCTGATATTGTCTAAACTCAGTGCCCTGGCAGCATAAAGATCTGGAGCATGAGGCTTCAGGCTACTGTAATGTACACCAACAACAATAATAGTCTTGGAACTGACAGACACTGCCAGACAGCTAATACTCTGGCTGCTCCTCAATCCAAAATGACATCTGATTCCCAAACCAGGTCCCCAGTTCTGCATGCTTAGAAGATTCAGCAAAGTTGTCTCAGCTCTAAGGCTCCAACACAGGCACTGCTATATATGTTTGACCTTACAGATTTAAGCAGTCCCTAGGGGTATTTCTGGCATTTGAGCCTAGTGGTGGCTTCAGTATCTGATTTGATGGAGGCATAAATCACTGAGAACTTGGTAAAGCTACCCAACTACAGCTTGATAAAGACATATGTTAATACTTTTTTCACTTACACCCAATACAATTTTTTCACACAGCATATTCGTTTCTGTAAACACACCAGATTACAGTAGGTACTACACAATTTTTTCTTTCTTACTTGTCAGTTGACAGGAGATGAGAGGTACTTCCTTGGTTCCTTGAGTGTGGAACAGTTGACAGAATTCTTGGTAATTTAATGTGGAGGTCAGATTAATTCCCTACAAACCAAGTAGGCGCAGGAATTCCTCATCTCTAAGATGAAGCAGAAACCTGTACAAGAATTGCCAAAAGCTAGGCATGTTGATGATAACCGTCACGCTTACTCTCTGTTTCATGGATGACAGAATAGGTGTCCTAACAAGGAATATTTAGCTAAATACATTTAACACATCAACTACATAATTTTAAGCATAAATAACAAATGTTTGCTCTAGGCTTGTTTTGACAACAGGCAAATATTTTAATGCACTTTGAGACTACAAAGCATTTATAGCACTGCCTTACTAAACACTTGGGATAGTCCACAGTAAACTGCAGTCTTATCACTTTCATCTCAAGCATGTACAGAACTGAGCAAAAGTAGGGAGCATCAAAAAGCCACCTTCGTACAAATTTGCAAATTAAGCTCCACTTTCCATCAGTGCTATACTGAGAGGTACCTAATTTCTACCCTTTGTCTTGCACACCCTTAGAAAACCTGTAAAGAAGGGAGACTTTACAGCAATTGATCTGTCAGCTGAACAACTTCTCCCATTAAAACAGACACCAAATGTTCAAACACCTTTAAAATGGTGCGGTTCTTCAGAAATCTGAAGTTATGCTGATCAATATGATCAGTTTTGCTAGAGATGTCCAAGATGGTTTGAACAGAGGATTCCTTTCCTGAATGCTGATCTTTCCACTTCTCCCAGGGAGCAAGGGTGGGATGAACTACGCAGCTGAGTAACAACTGCAGCTTCTCTCCTTTGTAAAATGTGATCTTTCTTACTCTGTGGATATCCATGGTGGGAATCCAAGCACTACATTCTAACGGTAATTACAGCAAATAATAAACAAATGCAGAAAAGGTGGAAAACAACTGATTAAGATCACTGTATTGCAAAAACTAGGGGCTAAGAACATCTTCTTGAAAGATCATTCTCATGAATAAATGTACTGTTCCATGAGTGAGTAGTACAGAGTTATTATTTTCTAATTGCAAAATATTTAATAGCTCTGCTTACAAAAGGATGGCAAAAAATGACTCTGATCTTATTTTCCTGTCAGAGAAGACAACTAGGAAAAGAAAAATTGCCTTGAAAACTGAACCAATTTGAACTGGAGGTTTCGAAGAACACAGAAGACATGAAATCCAGCATAACTTTTAGAGTCATTTTCTTGATGGCTACTCAAAAACCAACTTTTAAAACAAATGTTTGTATCAAAATAGACTTCCATCAGCTCATCGTTAAGCTGACTGAGACATTCTTCAGCAATCATGTAGTGATATTTAGCATAATTTAATCTGTGGTCTTGGCTGTTACATTACGTAGTTCCTGGACTTTCAATCTGACATCTGCAATAATGAAATAAAAGTATAGCAAACATTGAAAAAATAATATTAAACATCTGATAAAAGGCACTGTATTATAACGCAAAAAAAATCAAGAAACCCTGCAATCGTACTCTTTACAGCCCAAATATGACAAAGTCCAATAGCTGTATGAAGTTATTAGTGTTGTCCACCCAATTTGCAGTAACGGCCTCAGCCTTTATAGGTTTCCCATAATCTCAACTGAAGAAAGTAATGCTGAGATAAGGTCTTTCTTTTCCTTTAGTTTTCTCTGATGCCTGGTTGCTTTGAGGAAGGGAGGTAACTGACTGGAGGAGGCAAAACGAGCACAGTGAAAGCTGTGACTTGCTGTGATACCAACAGTCTGTCTCAGTGAGGGAACACAGGAGCTGTAGACAGCGTCAAAGGAATCTGTTACATCTTTGACTGTGTTGCACAACTGCTACACACTAGACCATCTTCCCTGGGGCAATTATTTTCTGGCTAAACCTTCCTCTGGACCGAACCAGTGTGAGCTATTTAAGTAGACCTGCTATCAAAACACTCTTGACTTTACAGACCATACCCCCTGAAACTATTTCTCCTGATTTTCTGTTCTGGCAAGACTCAGTCCTGCACAAACAGCTTCATATTGTCGCAAGTTTATTATCCTGAAGCCCAGCAGGGTCAGCAAAGGGAGACAGCCAGGTGCCCAACAGGGCACCCATGTAGTTCCGGTCCTGAAGGGCTAAAGTGCTACTAGGCCATGGAAAAGCTATTTTGATCACCATTCCAGATCTGATTCCTTCTGCTCGTTATGCAGTGATACTCTAGGAACCTATTTTGCCTTGCTTCTGGGGAAATAGGAACTAAGCATGTTTTGTAGTCTCTTGAGCATTTTAGAATTTTTCTGCAACATATGAGACATATAGAGAAGTATAGTACTTCATGTCAGATTTTAAAATGGGAAAAACTTGCAAAGAAAAATGTACATACTGACTTTTCACTAGACCCTACTCCTGACTGATAAGAAAAATGGACTGTTCTAAAGGAATGTTTCTTTTCTTTTAAATGATTTACATACACCAACACACAAGAGCCTGTACAACTACTCCGAAGAATCACTAAATAGTACTAACTGCATAATTTTAATTTAGCCTGATTTTACCTTTTAAATCCTACACCTCCCTACAGACATGCACTATCCCTCCTTTTTTTCAATTCCAGTTTTGATTGAAGCCTAGTCAAGAAAATTTGTACTCGTGTTATCTTCCTGCTAAAGCTTGTAAGAAGAAAATCAGGTCTCTCTTTCTGTAACTACAGATGATCCTCAACCCCAGTGAATCACAAATCACTGAAAAATAAAAGTTAAGAGGGCTTTTTCTTTGCCTTCTGGTTTCTGAGACTTTTACTTTGTGTTAAACATAGGTTGCACTTTGTTTTACAACTATGAGATATATTAGCGTATGGAAAGAAAAGCTGTGATTTTCATAATTAGCAAGAGGAAAAACTTAGAATATAGACAAAACACTGTTGATTCTTGATTTAAATCAAAGAGCTGGCACACTCATTTTCCCCAAGGTTAAGCCGTTTCAAGCATTTTTATTTGGCTACTGGATGAAGCCACACATACTTGGGTGGACAGAAGATTAGATGGCTATATTCTCAAACTTCTAAACTTCTAGGCTTGAATGAAGAAAAAACCCAAATATGAAGTCAGCCAGATACAAGTCAGCTCTCGTCTTTGTCTTAGTTCTAAAAGAGAAATGATGACAGCAGAAAATAAAAGTAACAGTGTGAAAAAAGTAGATGTGCACCGCTGAGAATAATAACAGAGGCATAATATGGAAGTTAAAACAGGCCTTGAAACCAATGGCAAAACTCACATTGACTTCAATTGCATGAGAAACTTACTCAGAAAAGCTATATGTATAAATGAGAAATGAATAATTGCTTACTAGCTTTACCCTGCACTCAGGGTTCCATCCTGAGAAATCAGTTCAGATTCCATCAGCTTAAGTTTTTAAGAGTTGGAAATTAAAACCCTGACTTACAGTGCCTTGAAATCAGTGAAATTACTGATGGGGTAAGGCAAGCTAATGCAGTGAAAAAATGTGCTTCCAAATTATGAATATATTCCTCTGGCAACAGTAAATCAATGAAGACCACATCCTCATTATACGGATGGACAATACATCTATATCTAAACAAATAGTACACCTCACTCTCTCACTGGGATTCTTGATACTCCAATAAAACTATCAATTACTTTATAGATAACCACATTTCAGCATTGTCTAGCAGCAGCATCACTTGGCAGCTTTAACATTCAAAGGCAATACTTTAAACCAAAACCATAAACCATTAAGTAATCAGATCACACCACAGAGCTCCAGTTGTATACACAGCCACTAAAACTCTTCACTTACTTACAGATCTTTTGTTCCTGAAAAGAGTATTTGCTGTCTTCTCACTTTTTACACAGAATAAAAAAATATTGCTGGACATCAGTACTATAAAATCATCCACTGTAATTTAAGATACAACATAATCCTAAGGCTGTGAATAAGAGAAATGCTGAGGACAAGGATCTACTCAAGGCAGAGCAATCAGTCAGCTACTTTTTGCAATCTGCCAGTGATAACTCCATCACACCTCTCTGTGGACCTTTTACTAGGTCACATCCCACATGTTCCAGTTTCCCTCTAGTCCTGAGTTAGATACACAGTAGCTTAAGAGGATCAGGAGTCTACAGACAGGACGGTCATCAATGTGCTAAAAATCATATCACTGATCTCTTCCTAATTTCGCTAATCGCCTTTCCTCAAAAAAGTGAAATTCTGGATCTTCCAGGAAAGTTTTGTTTCATGGTCTGTTGGTGTTAAAGTTCCTTTACCTTCCAATATTGCCACAAAATCCAGAAAACTCAGTCCTCCACCTGGTAACACTAGCTTCTCTGTTGGTAGGTTAAATTTGCTGTCATCCACTGGCATACCATGATCTTCCAACACCTGCTAGAAGAGAAATAAAATAAATTATATAATGGTCTATTTTCTTGCTTAATATGTCATTTTGAATACTAAATATCTGGGTGGTTTGTCCTGTGGCTTAACTTGAAATTACTGTGAAAATTGATCTCTCTCCCTTACATTACAGTAAGCCATTTAAATATAGTTCCATTCTGTACAACTTCAATTCTATAGAGAAAAAGAGCAAAATTTGACTCTATTTTTGAGACTGGCATTTTAAGCAAAAGTGCCAAGTGACAAGCTAACATTAAACTTCACCCAGAGAGTAAGAAGTGGCAGAAGAAATGATGTTAGCTCATTTAGCAGACTGGAGGAAAACAGTCATTTGTAGAATTTGCTACTACCACTTCTCCCCACAAGCCTGCCACAGCTACCTCCCTGGGCAAGAAATACTATAGAATGGATTCAGGCCCCTGAACCACATACACCTGCAGCTAGGTGGAAGGCAGGGTTCCTTCTGCATTGCTGCTCTTCAAAAGAGATTTAGGGATCCATTTTAGGTATTTTTTTCTTTGCAAGGAACTTTCTGATCTTCCTACATTGCTCCCAAGTGCCTTTCTCTTTTTTCTAGCGGACTCTCTACAACTCTGTCTCCATCTAAGAGGTACAGTTGTCCAGAGTGGCAGCATTCTCCCATTGCGCCCCTCTTAATGTTACCTTGCAGTTGACTGCAGAGGGGTCCCTGGTTTTCTTCTCCTTCTCCCACTTCCTGTTTCCCTGAAAAGTTGTACTTGCAGCCCCTGCTGCTGCTGGGGGCTTTCTCCACAACCTTTTGTTTCCTTCAGCTGCTTATAACTCCTGCTACGGGTGTATTCCTTTATAACTATCCTGCTCTGTCCTGACTTTCCAAGTGTTCCTACAGCTATTACTCTTGCCATTATGTTTTAGCTAATTGTACAGATTAAAAGAAAAAATTCATTAAATAGTTGAACAGCATAAGGAGTGTTAAAAAAGTGAGAATAATTAGCAAATTATCATTCCTTTCTGTGAATGTAAAGCTTCTGGATAAGCAAGCACATTTTATGTTCAGTTGAACAAGTATTTACCATCAGATCAAATGCTTAATAATAGCGATAAGGAAATGTGGCTGCACAAATCCAATCAAAGCTGGAGAGAATCAGCCACAATAATAATGTTGTTGACTACAGCCTCAACTATTAACACTTTCATCCAGAGGAAAAAAAAAAGTGATAAAACTCTGCCAAAACTGCATGCTAGATTAAGTCATATTAAACTGCAAGACTAGGTCATTGTCCTGTGCTGAAAGGCTCACAAAAGGCGTAGTTTCGAAGTCTTACTTAAAGGAAGAGGATTCAAGACAACCTGACAAGGAGGAGGTATTGTAGTCTTCCACAAAAGTGAAGGCACACAGACAAATTGTGGATATTACCACAGAATCACAGAATCACAGAATGTTAGGGATTGGAAGGGACCTCGAAAGATCATCTAGTCCAATCCCCCTGCCGGAGCAGGAACACCTAAATCAGATCACACAGGAACACATCCAGGCGGGCTTTGAATGTCTCCAGAGAAGAACACTCCACAACCTCTCTGGGCAGCCTGTTCCAGTGCTCTGTCACCCTCACTGGAAAGAAATTTTTTCTCATATTCAAGTGGAACCTCCTATGTTCCAGCTTGAACCCATTGCCCCTTGTCCTATCACTGGATGTCACAGAGAAGAGCCTGGATCCATCCTCCTGACACTCACCCTTCACATATTTATAAACATTGATTAGGTCACCTCTCAGGCTCCTCTACCCCGGAGCTTCAGCTGCCATCTTCCTGAATTTGAACTATATTTAAAATCAGGCGTGTCTGAAGGTGCAAAGACAGGATCTGTGCCTACTTGCCCAGCTCCTAAGGGAGCCAGGCTAGTGAAGCCAGAAGTACTGTGTTACTCTTTGGTAAAGCAGGTGGCGTTCAGCACACCCTGCACTAACCCTCCTTACACCTTTGGAACTCCACAGGCAAGCAACTAAAAGGTGTTCTTATGCTGTAAGCTGTGAAGGAAATCACAGAATTGGCAGTGTTGGTATAACCCTACAGAGGTTAACTGGTGATTTTATGTCTGTAGTTTGGGGTTGTTCAGGCATACCAAGGTCAACTACCCTTCAGAGGAATACAAGGGCACATTCTGCCCAGTCCTTTAGTGTCACTGTAACATCATGCTGTACAAATAAACAGAGCTTATCCACTTCCAAGTTGGGCAGACAGCTTTTGCCCGCTTCGAGGGCTTGGCTTGGAACAGCAAATCAGAAAACAAGTATGCTTTCATGTTTACCACTACCACACTACACTAGTACCGTTTGAGTAACCTGTTCCACCTCTGAGGACAAGCAACTCTGCCCAGCTGTAGACTAGCTGCCTGCCTGCTCTAGAAACTGCTCCAGCAGTTGCAGACTTGATGTTAAGGTGGGAAATGGTGTTGGTACACCTGTCCAGCTACAGAGTCAGGATCCAGTCAGAGGACAGGGTACTACTGTAGATCACTTTAACTTCATGCCAAAATGTCACACAACCTACCCACCTAATTTTGGGACAGGTCATATTGCCTACACTATTTGTGATAGCCTGATGTATCCGAAACATCTATATGCAGCTGGCAGATGTGATACAGGGAGTCTTCCATCCTTCTGAAACAGCAATCGGAGGCCAGGGGAGATTCCCCACAACGCCTATGATTGTGATAAACACTCATTTCTAGATGTTCTTTATCTACCGCTGAAACTCCACAAGCTCTGGGATAAAAAGTGGCTGTGCTCTCAAACAATTCAGGGAAGGGGTTGATTAACATCTTGGTAGAAATGTCAGGGAAATTAAAGCAGGAAGAATGTGAAAACTCCCATTGGAATTCTACCGAGATAATGAGGTGAAAAACCCTTTATTTTGCAAAAGGTACTGAGACCTTTAAAGACCACAAGTGATTGAGAATCAGTTTCAATCTGCATTTCACCTGAAAACACACGTCCAGTCAGTTCCCAAAGACATATACAAATGCCTTAGATGTGAGTTGTACACAGACAGCCAATGTGGGAGAGAAAGCAGCAGGTAGAATGAGTTTGTTCTGCCTAGCAATGACAAAACACACGTTACAGCATTTGCTGCAGGCAACATATGGCCTCTTAGGTATCACAGTCTAGTGTAAATCGTAGCAACCGAAGCCAATGTCCCAAAAGTATGTGCCACAGTTGTCAGATCTGTATGGGGGGAAGGGTTGCAGCTTAACACATTCTTAATAAGTGGATTATTAACAAGAAAATATTAAGAAAAAATGGAAAATGTTTTGTGTTTTTTGTTCTCCCTCTTTCCCTCCCCTTCATTTCAAAGCAGTTTCACTTCCTGCACACAATTGCAGAAAGATATCCATCAGAGGGTAAGAAGATTTGAGTCTGAATGCAGCTACAGTGTTCACAGGAGAAGGCTCTATAGTAACAGTCTTCATCCTGTCATATGATGT
>WKFP01013434.1:77065-106805 GCA_011057875.1 Pterocles orientalis
TGAACTGGAGCCCAAGGGAAGTAAAAGAGAGCAATCTCCCGGAAGGGTCCTCACCTATATACTGGGTATGACGTGCATGGGATGGAATAATAATTGGTCAGTCTGGTTTCAATCTGAACCTAAGAGCAAATCGCAGGCTAGCAGCTGGACTGTGTCTCTTTGCTTGTCTGCTGACCTTGGCAGCAGAACAAAACGTCGGGTCTTTATCAGCTTCTCCTGAGCAGGAATCCAAAACATAGCTTCTTGCTAGCTATTTATGAAGAGAAGGAAAAAAAAATTAACTCTCTTCTACTTAACCCACGACATTCAGTTAGCATAGGAAGCGATGGAAGTGTCTCCCAAATTAGCATAGGAAGTGGAGAGGGGTGTCTCCTTAATTAGCATGGGGAGAACAGTCTTTCTGCACATGTGCAAGAGGGGGAAGGGTAGCATTAACCCTTTCAACCAATTGAGTTGGAGATTGTGCGGACCCTGTATTAGATTAACTTTGGCCCTCTTGGAACCTTCAAGCTAGAGGCAGTGGCCTTACTCAGCAAGGATTTGCTACTTTGCTGTAAGAGCAAGACTAAGTCCTTTGTTAGTGAGGGGAGTAAAGCCTTCAGTGCATTCTTTGCTTCTTCTTCATCAGCAAGGGGTAGGACTAGGAGTCTACAACCAAAATGCTTTCAGACACCACAAAGCCTTGCCTCATCAGGGCCTTGACAGGCAGCTGTAGTTTTCTTGTAAAACTGCATGAGTAGTCCGTTACAAGCATGCATTGGCCTATATTGTGCAAACATTTCTTATGATCAGCTTGATTTACAGTTTCTACCTCAGCTGAGGAGCCACTTTTATTCTTTAATGCCTCCTCAGTTAACATGAGATGGCTAAACTAACATGAAAGAAGTTAATGTAAGTCTTTCTGCTAGTTTTAAAATGAAAAAATATCTCCTATGATGTTTTTTTTTTCTTCATGGATCCCAAATAAATTACTTCCACACTTTTTCCCTATGGAGAAATGGCCAAAATAGCCTGCTTTCTCTGGCCCTATAAAAAAGCCCATAGATAAGGACTATATAGTCTTCTTGCTGAAATACCGCAACCTTCATCAATAAGCCATTAAAATAAATAACAATTAAATATTTTATGACTTTTAAAGACAGAAAAGAAATTAAATTAAAGGGTATGCAATGTACCACTTGTACCTATTTTATGTCTGTTATGGATTTACTACAACCCATGAAAAGGAAACTTAAAATAATTATTTTTGTTAAATTTTAGAGCATGTATTTCCATATAAGCAAAGTGCAGAAATATTCAGCAGTCTTATTTTATGGATATATTAAGTGTGTATTATAGCATTCCCTAAATTTGAAGATAATCTTTATTTGTTAACTCTTATTCTAAAAATATGCTAATGAAAAGAGTTGTACTTTGATCTGAGCAGCACACAGAAGATTAACTCTAAGCCTCCCAAAAGGGATCAAAGGTGTCAGTGACTGGTGACTCCTTCCTGAGGATCCCAGATGGACTCATCTGCTGAAGGCCCCTGGTCTTCTGAGACATCTGTTCTCTTGCCTGAGTGCAAGAGGTTGCCAAAACGTTAGCAACTCTGCCTGCCCTATCCCACTGATTTTTATATTCTCCTGCCTATCAACATAGACCTTTCCGTGAATGACCCTGAGAAAATGAAAAAGTAATTACAGGACAGGTGATGAAGGTAAACTCAAATGTTCTTCATACCTTTCCTCCTTATTGAAGTTCAAGACTGAGGCTGGATGTGTCCTGAAAATAAATGCATGATTTAATCTGAAAGACCATCTTCCCTGTCAGAGGCTTATTCACAAAAGTTTCTCTTTATCTACTAGCTTTATAACCTAGTAGGAAAGCCTTAGACTAGACTAAAGAAAGAAGTTGACATAAAAACTCACAGGAAGGTATTAACCACAGTCACCTAGGTGAGGATATAAAACTGTTTGGAATAAAGTTATACATTACAGGGCCATAGAAACGACAAAACCAGACAGAATGAATCAAGTATGCTGGTTATCAGTACATAAATATAAGAAACGTGGTTAAAAGGACCTGGAAGTCCTTATGGTTCTTGGAAGATCCTGGAGTCTTACAGGTCAGTAAATTAAACTTTAGAGTTCTACTGATAAAAACCTATGAGAATATAAGTGCGTCAATGGTAGGATGCATACTGCACATCACCAACATGGAAAATAGGATTTGTATCTGAAGGTCTTGGATAATTGGAGATTTTTTTTCAAAGATAAAAAAATAGAGGCAAAATCATCCAGGGGAAAAAAGCTGGTTGCAATTGGCTGGGTAATGATTACAGCAGAACACAGGTTGTCCAGCAGATTATCAGAATGTGTGAATGACATCCTGTTGATGCTGCAAAATCTAGTGAAGGAAAAGTCTTTCTAAATTTTATCCTAATTAATACAGAGAAACTGCTTGAAAAGGTGAAATACAGCTTAGGCAGGAATGATGATAGAATGAGAGAGCTTATGACACTTGTAAAAGGAAGGCAGGAGAATAGTGACAAAAAGGAGATTTCTACCTTCTTAAGGAATTGAGGTCTCATGTGAAATGGTTCTAAAGGGAAAATAACTTCAGGAGAGCTGGCAGTGCATCAGTGAAACATGCCACCACTGTATAAGAGAGAAGCATGAATATATACGAACAAAATCTGAAAGGCCACAACACAATGTGAGATTCGGTATAAAAAATATCAAGAGTAATGAGAACTCACTCTGTAAGTGCTTCAGTCATTTGAGAGAATATTTGGCTTTCTATTCAACAGAGAAAGAAAACTACCAACAGATTGCATTAAGAGGATGAATCTCTTAAAGCGTATTTTTGTATCGGTCTTCAATAATGAGTCAAGTATAAACAGGCTGCTTGAACAACCGATACTAATAACAAATAAGGAAAGAACAAATTACAGAGTATTCCTGTGTATTCATATTGCTTCTTAAAGAACTGCCTAAAATTGTCTCCCAAATTTATGCAGAAAAGCAAACACACTACCTAGCTTTAAAAAGAGGGAAGGAGAAAAACTGAAGAGTTACGGCATATTTCTAAGAAATCTATTCCTGCTTTCAGGCAGTAATTACAGAGTCACAAAGAGTTCAAAGCCTGTTATGAGACACAAGAGCCACTAGGGAACCTTGAGATCTATGCTGATTTCAGGAAAGCTTATATTTTAAGTTACACTCCCCTCCAACTAGCACCACTTTTACCTTGGTTTCCGTGGGAAATAAGAATAATGCAATCACCCTTTTCATCCACATCTGTCAGCTTTTCCCCTAAATTTGGAGTCCATCTACCAATTTCAGTCAAAGCTGAGGGGGGTAGGGGTCTTCAGACACAGCAGTTACAAGTTTTGTGAAATTGACAGTGATGAAAAGGAGAGAAATTCTTCACTCTTCTAATTGGGAAGGCAGGGACATTATCTTTTCCACTTGCTAGCATCTAGCCAAGTAATCAGCATATGTGCTTCTCTGGGCTAGCCACAGACTGTCTCTTGCCCAGCTGCTGGCTTGAAGTACTCAGTAAGAAGTATGTTCTTTTTCTACCTTCTTGTAGTAAGCCACAAGTACATTCACAAACTGTGTGAGACAGCAACCACTACTCCTTGCATATTCCCATCTCAGTGGGGCTGGGTCTCAAAGTTCTTAATTCAGGCCTAACAAACCTGACCTAAACATCTACTCTAACACGTCAGTTCTGGGTGCCAGAATGCTCGCTGAAGGTGTGGATAAAGCTCCAGATGGTGGCTCAGCAGAGATTAGGGACACAGATATTTACTAGATATTTATCTTGAGTTTAGTGTAACGTGGTGAGTTATCTGCATTTTATCTTGCCAGCTCTCTCCTTTGACCGTCTATTAGCATTGGACCTCGACCTCTGTCTATCAGCATTTGACCTTGACCTGGTCAAGTGGTGTTGGACCTCAGTAAAAATAACCTTGGGGAATCTCTGAAAGATCTGTTCTTATCAATACAAAAAGAAAGCTCTTTTGACCTCAAGGCCAGGAGGGACAAATTCAGCTTGCAGAAAACAAACAGGTTGATTTCTTGGTTGAAGTAGAATTCCTATTCTGCTTTGAGGCATCTGCAGGATGTTCCCAAAAAACACTACAAAGAAGGAGCTAACCATAAGGTCTTAAATATGTTAAGGAGTACTTTAACTACCTCAAACTGTTAAAGACCTTATAGGTGTAAAAATGTGGAAATATCAAGATTCCACTTGTTGCAGACCATTGTTTCAAAATCACCACTTCAGTAAGAAAGAGGTCAGGCTTGCTTTCCTAGAGACTTCAGATAATACTGCTTTTCCACTACTAGTCACAAATTCTTTGGTAAAGAGAAGAGCAGACATAATTTGGCAAATGAGAGCCACACAGCATCCATTATGTAACAAGGAAAGAGGTAATACTGAGTTTCACAAGGATACTGAAGTTCCATTTTAGGAGGAGGGACAGAAGCCTTGAACTCCAGGCTAGGAGGCCTACAAGGTTTTGGTACCAGAATTTACTTGGCCAGCACAGAACATCACTGAGGCAAGAGGAACAGAAGAGAAGATGTAAATCATTGTTTCCACTTACAGAAGGAGCAACTCATCTGGCATAGCTCCAAGACACTGACCAATTCAGGAACCTAACACCCAAAGGTTCTGTTTTAAACTTGTCAGAATGCCTAAACCAACATTTCTGGTCAACATCATTATAAAACAGGTCAGACTTGGTATGTTTGCAGCATGGTTCCAGGTTTCTGTACAAGGGATTGGGTCACTCCTGTACTGGCCTGACATTGTAAAATTACTCAAGCCGTGTGCATGAGAACTTGTCTCACATGAATGGCCAGCAGGTAGTCAGGTAACACTTCCAAACAGGTGACATCAGTCCAATAGCTGGTGACCAACTGCAGCCTCACAGCCAACAGCCACCTTGACAAGAAGATAAAGGAGTTTATGATCTTTAAAAAAATATCCCAGAAGGCTTGTATCATTCCAAGACATCACTAAGAGAGACAGAAGGATGTCCCAGTGGCTGAGAGGCCTTCATGAGATGGATAGCATGCTCCTCTGCTTTGCCTTTCTACAGCAGAGTTTTGCAAAAAATGTTAATTCTGGTGACTACGAGCTGTCCTTCGGCAGGGTCCTTCAGCAGGCATTTGAATCCTCATATTGCTAATTCAAATGCCAAATATCCACTGCCAATTTCTCTGTGTTCATGACAGAAACATGAAGATCCTGGTGGGCGTCCAAGCCATTTTGTGAGAGCATTGCTGAAGGCTGCATTAAGAGTGGCACTGGAATTGGTATTCAGGGTCAGAGCTCAGAGGCCATTGTTTGGTGTCACTGCAGCATTTGGCCTCCTTTGAAAAGTGTGTGGAGATCCTGTGGCAAGGCTCTGAGAGAACAGAATGGAGACAACAGAAATGGGCTTTCTGAGCCATAGGAATAAGCTGCCAGTTTTGACGTGTGAATGCACAGATGTGGCAATCCCTAGAGCAGCTCTGAAGGGGATTCAGATGGGGATACAAGAAACACAAAAAAGTCAGATTATTGAAGAGGAAAGAAAGAAGTATGAGGAGAATATGGGGCAAGACCAGGCATATTCCTGTCCTGACAGCTGTTGACAGAAATTGAGTTTTGCATAGGGCATTCTGTTTTCTGGAATACCAGCCTAAATGTTAGGGAAGATGGGCAGCGAGCATGCCTCTATGGACATATTAGAGTAAAGCATTAGCAGGGTTCAAGTGAAAGGAAATACATGTGTCTCAGGTCTGACCATACGTGTAGATTTTAATGCAAATATAAGAAAAAAAATATTTTTAAGAGAAGCTCAGCCCATTACAAGGGAAAGTTTGTTGTTTCCCTCTCCCCCCAAGATTATGCAGGCGTTTATGTACATTCAAAAGTAAAAAGTGAGGATAATCAATAGGTCATACACCTTTGAAATCTAGATGCCAATATCAACGATGTTGGTTCAGTTGGACACTGTAGTTATGACCTGCAGTAGTGACAGGCATCAGATGTGCCAGAGGTCCTGATCTTCTAGGAATGTTCAAAGCCAGTTCCTGAGTAATGAGCTGCACTGATTCTACAGAGAATCACAAGCTTACTCTTGAGACGTTACCTAGAGGGCAAAGCCTTGATTTTTGAATGATACAGTGAGATATAATCCTTGTGGACCCTGTAAAGTGAGCTCAACCATTTTTACCTGAATCCTATAGTCTTTGATGAATGATCCATGTGTGTTTGCTCTCCTGATGCAATGCTTTGAGTGTTGTACAATTTTGAATATATCTCTGTGAAATGAGAGATCAGCCCAGGACAGTACTTACCATTAGAAAAACAGCATGTATCCTCAGTCTGTCTGAAAGTCTCCTTTTTATACTTATCTTTTCTTTACATTAAATAGAAAATTGACTGTAATTTTCTTTTTTCTTCTCTTTGTTGTTTTTCCTTTGATGTATGCAAGCTGATATCGTTTAAGTCCCAAGAACGAACAGCAACTTTTAAGTTATCCAAAAGCATCTTGTAAAAGATTCCATTAGAAGAGTTATCCTTGTATTTATAGCATAACCTGGACAAAATAAGTATTTAAAATACTTTGAGAACTTGCGAACGATGTATAACACAAACGTCTTAAGGCAAAGACAATCAAAGTAACATACTTTCTTTCCATATATAGCTAAGGGCATTATTCAGAAGGCTTCTGTAGCATACAGATAAAGCAGGAACCTAACTTAAACACTGTATCATTACCTGGAAGAGCTCCATTGACTCTAGAAGGAGCCTAAGGACACAAGCCTCCCCTACCTCCAGCTACCCTTTGTGAATACCCTGTGTAATTAACTCTTGAATTATATGGTCGACACTTGGAAGAAACTTGGCTCATGCAACACTGACCTGTAAAATTCATCTGTGTTAGTGGAAGAGGGAGATAAGATCACAGCCATCACACAACTAAATCTATCAGAAATCATGAAAGAAAACCCTTGTTTACCTTAACTTGCTGCCTGGCATATGAATATAAAATGAAATCACTGGTGGCCTAAGTTAATACTCCTGGCTGTGAACCCTAGCAGCCCAGGAGCAGACACACTGTTTGTTCAGCACCTCCTGTTATTCTGATGGTAACTTCCAGCAAAGAGGTTGATCTGGAAGGTCCCTAGGCCTGTTAAATTACCCGTTTAATTCACTTTTGTATAAATTAGCAGAGCTCATGAGTCACAGCCCTTGTCAACACTGTGTTGCTGCTTCACCGAACTGTTCAGCCTTTCAGGATTTCATTCATGTTCATAAAGCTGTGGGTCATTCCTGGATGAAAGTAGAAAGCTCCTGTCCTTGTGCTGGGAACACATGGCATTCTCTGCACTCCACTTATCCTAAGTGCTTGTTCTATTTAGAATGACACTAAAAAAACCCTGTGGTAAAAATCACTTGTATCAATTGCCTCAATACCTTCCTTCTGAAGAGAAAAAAAAAAAAAGAAATCAAAGCTTTCATTTCTTTTGAGAAATCTAATCCACCATATACACTGCAGGGGAGAAACTGTCAGGGGGGTTAGAGGGAAGGGAAAGAGTCTCCATTTTCTAATATTTGTGGAGTTCTGCTCATCTAAAACAAGTGTAGCCTTCATACAGAAAATCATAGAATCATAGAATTGTTTGGGTCGGAAGGGACTTTAAAGATCATCTAGTTCCAAGCCCCCTGCCAGGGGCAGGACACCTTCCACTCGAGCAGGTTGCTCAAAGCCTCATCTAGCCTGGCCTTGAACACCTCCAGGGATGGGGCATCCACAGCTTCTCTGGGCAACCTGTGCCAGTGCCTCACCACTCTTTCAGTGAAGAATTTCTTCCTTATATCTAATATAAATCTATCCTCTTTCACTTCAAAGCCATTATCACTTGTCCTATCACTACATGCCCTTGTAAAAAGTCTCTCTCCAGCTTTCCTGTAGGCACTGTTCAGGTACTGGAAGGTTGCTATAAGGTGTCCCGGAGCATTCTCTTCTCTAGGCTGAACAACCTCAGCCTGTCTTCATAAGTGAGGTGCTCCAGCTCTCTAACCATCTTCGTGGCCCTCCTCTGGACTCACTCCAACAGGTCCCTGTTCTTATGTTCAATGCAGTACTCCAGGTGGAGACTCGTGAGAGTGGTATAGAGGGAGTGAATCACTCCTTGGACCTGCAGGTCACACTCCTTTTCATGCAGCCCAGAATACGGTTGGCTTTCTAGGCTGCAAGCATTGCTGGTTCACGTTGAGTTTCTCATCAGCCAACATCCCCAAGTCCTTCTCCTCAGGGCTGCTCTCAATCCATTCTCCACCCAGCCTGTATTTGTGCTTGGGATTGCCTCGAACCACATGCAGGACCTTGCACTTGGCCTTGTTGAACTTCAGGAGGTTGGCATGGGCCCACCTTTCAAGGCTGTCAAGGTCCCTCTGGATGGCATCCCTTCCCTCCAGCGTGCCCACCACACAGCTTGGTGTTATTGGCAAACTTGCTGAGGGTGCACTCAATCCCACTGTCCATGTCACCAGCAAAGATGTTAAATAGTGCTGGTCCCCATACTGACCCTTGAGGACCCCACTCATTGCCAGTCTCCACTTAGATATTGAGCCACTGACTGCAACACTTTGAGTGTGACCCTTCAACCACTCCTTATTCAGTGAGTGGTCCATCTGTCAAATCCATGTCTCTCAAATTTAGAGACAAGGATGTCATGCAGCACAGTGTCAAGTGCTTTGCACAAGTCCAAGTAGATGATGTCAGTTGTTCTTCCCTTATCCACCAACGCAGTAACTCCATCGTAGAAGGCCACCAAATTTATCAGGCACAATTTGCACTTAGTGAATCCATGTTGGCTGTCACCAATCACCTCCTTATTTTCCATGTGCCTTAGCATAACTCCCAGGAGGATCTGCTCCAGGATCTTGCCAGGTACAGACAAGGCCTGTAGTTCCCTGGGTCTTCCTTTTTTTCCTTTTTCCCCCTTTGTAAAAATGGGGTTCTGTTTCCCCTTTTCCAGTCATTGGGATGTGACTCTGAACACTGGCTGTGAACGCTACAGAGTAACATCTGCTTTGTGAATGTAATCCATAAAAGGCTTCCAAATGCCCTTAAATTTTTTTCCCTCTTTTCCCCAGGCTGAATGTCATCTCACAGGAAGCCATCTGGGACAAGCATGCCAGCTATTCTGCTGCAGCGATAGCAGTATTGTCCTCAAGTGCCTCAGGATGAGTCACATCAGTGCAAAAGTCCAATTATAGTCGAGGCCCCCCAAAGCAGAAGTATCATTTCAAATAAGTAAACTGATGTAGCTGAACCACTGGAATTCAGAATGTAATTCAGTCACTTCATCACCTTTTACTCAAAAACCCTGCATTCCTTAAAGCACCTGTGCTAAATCCTCAATCTGGTTATGACATTCCCAGCACAGATGTGATAGTCTTAAGCCCAGTGTATATGCATTTAGAGCAGTCAAATACTTTTTTTTTAATTATTATTTTAAAATACAGCCTTTTTAAACCTGGCATTTCTTACCACTTTAGAGCAGCGAATGAACAGTGCCATCCACTGTTTCTCTGCATAATCCACAGCATTTTCTTAGGATAGTCTTAAATAAGATTTAATATACAAAAATAATGCCACATTTGAAACAAAGAAATATAGACTGGTAAAAAGATGCAAGTCAAAACATATTTTTAAGGAGTCAGGCTAAATCATAGAATTACAACTCTAAAAGTACATTACAACAAAGGAGATTTTTCAAAATATCTCCTTACCTGTGGATGAGCCATTCTAACTCAGTTAGCTATATTGTTACTCATTTGTCTTAAAAACGAATACTTCTCCAATCAAATAGGTCATCTATCGCATTGTTGAATATAAATTCTCTCCTCATCTTATTATAAAAATTACGTTTCTTCTCCAGTTCTCTAGAACATAACCCTGATGAATGATGCTGCTAAGAACAGGTGCCTTTAGAAATGTTGACTACGGAAGAATTAATAATGTTGTGTGAATGAGACCCTGTTTTCGTGGACTGAATGTGGCCAATGCAAGACTATATGTCCCTGAATGTCTTTGACAATGGAATCCAAACCTTGTCTTTTAGATGTATATTTTACATCTAAATCTTACAAAATCTTACAAAAAGATTCCAAATTCATCCCATCTGTGGTGTTGCACACCTCACTTTGCTAAACACAGATACCTGCACTTTTCAGCAACACAGTTCAATATGCAAATGTGCTCAATGTTCACCGTAACAGAAACCCTACTACAATACCCACTTCTTCCTGTGCTTTGCTAGAACATAGCCAAAGTCTTCAGCATTTTGCTAGACTGATCTCACAAGACTTATCTCACATCCTATTAAAATGAAAGCAAAGCAGCCATTGACCACAATGATGAATGAATTGAAGTATAACAGTTTGCCTCTCATTGCTTTACTCTATATTATTTTCTTATAGGGAATGTTTAGAATTTCAACTAAAGACCACTTTCAAATTCAAAGTGGCTGTAATTCGTGACTTTTCTTATAGTACAGATCTCTCATTGACACAAATAATAGTAGAAACGTTATTTAGAAAATTGTATAACTGCTGAGTCCCAGGTAATTTGAAGGATAAATACTCGTTCATGATCAATGACGACTGATTATATACTACAAAACAGAAAGCTATGAAACTGACAGATGATGAAAGCACATAATTGTAACACACTGTGCTGGGAACATGACTTTTATGAACCCAATGCATAGTGCCCAAAGTTTTCTCTAAGACATTTATAGAAAGGAAAATGCATACAGTAGAATTGGTTTTACTGATCACACTCATGCTCATTCATATTTCAGGATCAAAGATTATTTTCCAAAGCCATTTCCTATTGATGCTGTTGTGTTTGCTTCTCACACACAATGATCAGCAGGACATAGGGCTGTAAGGGTCAGCCTGAAACTGATTTCTTTGATTTTCCTATTATGTTTTCAAAGGTAGTAAAGAATTCCACATCTTTCTGAAAGTCACTGGCTGTAAGAAGAGAAAACTAGAGCTCCTGAGAGAGTAGATTAGACCCGCTTATAACCTGACTGAAATGTTATTACAATAAAATGCCTAGTACAATTCCCTCTTCTTTGGACATAGATATTTTGACCCTATGTTCCCCACACTTGTAGCTCTTTTGGCTCCTCCCTTTGGGGATCCTGCTAGTATTGAAAATGAGATTTCATGTTGACAATATTAAATTTCAATTCCTTGTTCTTTACAACAATAGTCTACTGAGGAAAGATATAACATCAATTTAATTAATTTTTCTATTACATTGTGTTTGGAAATACTAAATAATGTTTGATAATCTCTTGGATCTCCAGCACATTAGTTGATCCTTTGTAGAAAAGGCTTGTCTCACTTTTGAAATGCTCACAAGAGTTTCCAACACGGAATTGTTATGAAAATAAATACACAAGCTCATCACACGAAGAACGGGGCATCTCTTCCACCAACCTTTTCTTTTCCGTAGGCTTAAGGAAAACCAAAATATGTAATGCCTCCAGCTACAGCTGTCATATTAAAAGATGGGAAGAAAGATACGATAAGAAAAGAAATTACACTAAATCTGTTACAACTCAGACATTATCAACTTGCTTCATAAATTGTTGATCTGACAAAGAGGAACAAAACACAGCTGTAGGACTTAGGTGACTTCTGTTAATAGTGCCAGTACACTTAGGATCACAGGACTGAAAAACTTTATGAAAATCTTTCAAATTTTCTGTGATTTTATCCAGAAGGATCTCCTCCACTTTACAATCAAATGAATTAGTAATGCATGAAAGAAAAAAAAAGCATCCCTGAGGTTAAACTATGATAGCATTACCACATGAAAAAATTTACTAAAATGAGAGATCTAATGTTGGAAGACCAATACTTTCTGAAAACTGTTATCACTTACAATATTACAAGGTAGAACAGGAAGAGCAGGCTACTTTACTTGGTTTGTTCCATTGAGCTGTTTGTGAACCACCCAAATAAAAACAAAGTTATGTTCAATTAAAACAGCTTTAGCTCAATGATTTCAAAGCATGATGCAACATCAGGCCCAAAAATTGCCTTTGAAAATGTTTATTCCAAAAACTAACTGAAAAGTGGCTACAAGAGAGTGTAGACCTCACTTCATAGATGTGCTTCTTTAAGTGACTGAAGAGGCATGTCTGCTTACTGATAACAACACAGAGCTTTTACTGTTGTTTCTCCCCTCAGTCCTGTAAAATTCAATTCACTAGGACTGAATGAATTGCAACTGGCACCCAGCTTACTCAGGGCATAATTTGAAGACAGTGGGCTTTCACAGGTGAAAATAAGAACAAAATCTCTTTTACTGAACCTGCATTAGGATCTGTCTGTAGCATTAGCAGTTAGAATAAAAGGTTTTTTTCACTTGTAAATTGAAGATATTAAAACCAGAACAAACACAGGATCATATTTTGACAGAAAATCTCAGCATAATTGCAGATTTGACCAAGCACTGCACTATGCAGGTGAAAGGAAGGAGGTGGAGATGCCCCTTGGGTTGTCTTAGCTGGCTGGGGGCCTAGATTGGTTCCAGGTTCTCAGTTCTGCCCATTTCTGATTTTAAGATTGCTCTGACCAAATAATTTCTGAAAAATGATAAAAATTAAGAGATTTCTTGAAAAAGTTGTTCTCTTTCATTTGTTTAAGCTGTGATCTGCCTTTTCTGCAGGATGAGCCACAATGATTTAACTGGCATCATCACTCAGGACACAAAACAAAAGGATTCCCAGACACTCAGGCTTCCTTGCAGCTGGTTTTCAAGAAGACCTGGGTACAAATCTAGATAGACACAGAGTTCAGAACAGACCAGGTCCTCAGGGCAGAATCACTCTCCAAGTGTAAAACCACAGCCACCAGGGTCATGTGTATCTACTGTGTCATCCCTGGAGGTATTTCATCCCAAGGTGACAATGTTTTATGATGTTTAATATTTCCTTTACCTGCCTTCCCTCATGCTCACATTTACTTCGCTTGCTTATTTTAAAACACTAAAATGGCCAGTTATCTGTGTACATCTCTACTATGAGGTTAACCAGTTTAATATGTAAATCCAACTTAGTGTGGACATCAGTTGCGTGTGTAGGCACTGTTAGTATTTGCATTTTCCCCAGCATGCTGATTTTACAACTATTAAAGTTTGCCCCAGAATTTCAGCCAGGCCATTATTCTACTCAAAATCCGCTGGAAGGCACTTGAGCTGCTGCATCAAATGTTGCTATTGTTGGAGGCATCAGAGTGGAAAGCAGCCTGTTTCAGCTCCTAACATCAAAGCAATTCAAAGCAATGCACGCCATTCAGGACTGTTCAATGGGACCTTCTTTTTGTGTGTCTAGTATCTCTCTTGACACTAGTGCTCTCCTTTGATATCTCTCAGAAACACTATCCAGACGACCTAAGACAAAGCTAAACACGGAGTTAGTCAGTTGACATACTAGTGCAACCCAAAAAGAGATTTGATATTGAAAATTATGAAAAATTATGAACAGCTTCTCAGTAGTAGGAAGTGGATTTGCAAACTGCAGCTTGGGTTATTTCTTATAATAATTGGGTAAGCAAAAAGTGTTGACTTATTTCTGTCAAAGGAAATGGACATGCTGCAGAGAAATATTAACTGTAGGTTTCAGGATATAACCCCTCTGTACCTTTGGTGAATGGTTCTAAAGGAAAACATTGTAAGATGACTGCAAATTCAGGAGGTATCAAAGCTGTACCCAGGAAAATATGCAACATCTGTGTAGTAAAAAGCATACATTTTTAAGCAACATATGTTATAAAGAATAATAGATAGCAAAATACCAGCAAAACAGATCTGACAACTAAAAGGCAAGAACTACTGCTGTTGTTCCTCCTCTGCTGTACACACATAAGCTAATGATGAGATTGCTTTCCAAATGATGCTTCAGAAAGAAGAGTCCAGAAGTGTTGATTATTACTCCATTGCTGGAAAGAATGTGGGCATATTTAGATAAAAACTGTATGCAGAGCATAACATTTTATCAAAAAAAAAAAATGCCGGCATTTTGCCACAGCCATTATAAAAGAAGTTATGATTAGAGAATTAAAAGTAACCATGTACTACTGATTCTTTTTCTTCAAACAAGTCTAAAAATTCATGGTAGCCAAGGTATCCAGTCTGTTCTGGATCAATTCTTAATTAACTCCTGGAAGTCTTTATTTTTCATTTGAAATACCAAGTTACGTAAAACATGACAAAGGTCATTTCTTGTGATCTCTCCATCTCCTTTCTAAGAAAAAAGAAAGCATGCATAAAAAAGAGGGAACATTTACTAAAGCAGTGCTGATTCCAGCATTTATTAAAACAATGCTGTTCCCTTTTTCATCCAACTGATTTTTTTTTCTGAATTGTTCTAGATGTGTTGGAATCTAAAATGTTACTGGTCCTTACTTGTTAATCCACATTCTGAAAACAAAATCCCAACCTAGCAGCAGTGCTTTCTAATGTAGAAACTAGAAATACAATTATGTTCCTTGTAACTGTACACAAATTTGACTTTAAAATGTTGAATCAGATTGATGCTTTATAAAAGCATGAGTGAAGCACCCTTTGATGTTCTTTTGTGAGTCTTGCAATATTTTGTGATTTACTTTGAAACTCAGATCCTAGGAAAAAAATAGTTATACAAGTGTTTCAGCACCAAGGAATTAATAATAAAACAACTTATCTAGTCTCCTAGAATGTTTTCAGAGAAGTTTCTCCATATATTCTGAAACACAGAAACAAAAAGGCATTAAAATAATTTGAGTGGGCAATATTCTGTATAAATCAGTTGAGATATTTTTAAATTAAAAATTATTATTACTAAATATCCTTATTTTTATACATTCCAGTATGTGGAGTGCATTGTTTGATAGTTCTTGTTCTTTCGGAGTCATAATGTTACATCTTCTGCAAATTTCGAAATTTGGAAATGCAGTATCAAGTTGTGATTTTTCACTTGCATCATTTAATTGTTTTTATTTTAGTCTCTTTTAACAAGAGATTGTTCATCTCAGGGCATGGATTGCAAATAGTATTGGAAAGTCTCCTGACTCAAGTTCTTGTTTAAATGTATCAGACTCATAAGAGAAATTAAAATGTTTTCTGTCCTGTGCTGAAACCTGGCATCAGGTAAACTTCAGTGTGTTCCCAGCATTGTAACATGTTTAAAGATACTTAGTTAATGGTTTTAACATTATACAAAAGACATAAAATACTAGAAAAATACTACAGAATATGAAAACCTATTTAATGTTACATGCTAGAGGAGACCAATTGGTTGTAATTAACATTTAAATTAAAGATAGGCATTAATATGTGCAGGATAAGGCTACACCTTAATCTGATATACAGCATTTTGGAAAAGAAGGGAGATGTCTTAAGTGTGTACCTCCAAATACACTGCCTAGCAACGAGTATACATCCTCGTGGCTCCTGTGCACACAGGAGAAATTACAGACAAGGCAAATCTCTTTTGATGAAGGGATAAAAGCAGTATGAGAGGTAAAGTTAACGAGAAACAGAACTGTGCCGCAATTATTGAAAGATCATATTCTATAATATAAACAGAGAGTGCTGTCATGTATTCATAAAAGGTTTATGTTTGCAGTTGTCACCTGACAGGTAGACTGTAACTTACGTGTGACACTGACAATGTTGAGCCTACTTGCGCGGTTCACTTGTTTCAAAAGTAACTTAATCTGACTTTTTCTGGACTTTGAAGTTCCTTTTGGTGTTTAGTTCTGGAATATGAGCTTTTGATAAAGAACTGTCTATTCTTACCAGCTCTGTGGCCCTCATGATGTACAGAACTATGCTAAAATGTCAGTTTTGATGGAATATCATGATATGTATGTCCCATGCACCAATTGTGTGATCATCCCTTTAGTGGACAAGCTGGATCTTTTTATTGCTTTGATTTGTTACATATTGCACTTCTTAAATTGTAGGCTTCGTATTTCTTTGTACTTTTATTGAGCAAATGATACACTGAAAATATTAAACCTCTAAGTCTGCTTGACACAAGCAAAAGTAGCACTGGGCATATCTTCAGAAGTAGTATTGACATTTTTTATTAGATGATTTTATATAGATGATATATCACAATTCCTTTCTAATATAATTACATAAGAACTGGGGTTTTTTAGCTTTGCAGTATTTCATCTATATACGTATATATATGACCACAAAAGAAACAAAGCATTTGCCTAGCAATTTATAGGAAAAGAAATAAGTTTCATACATTGCAGTGGATACTAATAACTCCTACAGCATTCAGGCCATGATTCAGTAAGGCACTTTACTACATGATTTTAATTCATTTACTGAACTGGAGCATTACTGAATGAAATTGTTAACAAAGGCAGAGATATTTGAGATGGTGGTAAGACAGGCTGAAGAAAGTACTATTTAATCCCCAGCATCTAGAGGCTCCCACAGTGAAAGAAATACATGTAAGAGTGGTTTATATTTATATATAACAGGATTTCTTTGTTGAAATAGACCGGTACGTCCCCAGTCACATTGCTGATGCTGAACTCACTTAAACAATGATCTGGGCAATTAAATTAAATTATTTTGAATAAGTAAAATTAAACTTGCAAGGTAGCCAAATAAGCAAATGCAACCTGCTTAATAAATCTTGATGTAGTATATCTTAACTTTCCCATATTATCCAGGTTTTGAACAAAATGTAATTTATTTTTATTGTAACAGTATTTCATCTTCCTGGGTAAGACCTAGTCATTCTGCCCAATTGTTTTTTGTGAAGTACAAGCTATCTTTAGAGCTTCAGTACCAGATTCTCTAACTTATTTACGGGGGAGGTACGTATATTATCAGGTTTTGCTTCCATATGATTTAATGCAGTGACAACAGTCTCTAAAGAAAATTCAAATACCAGATGGTAGTTTCACAAGACCATTATCTTTTGATTGCAAAACTTTAAAGTATTTCCCAGACCAACTGATGAAGTAAATAATTGCTCATCCTCTATATTATTACTGCCACCCTGGATCTCTGTGGGGGACTAAAGGGAAACAGAATTTTCTTACGGTGAATTTTATGAACAGAAAGATATTTGTCTAGTGCTTAGCCAGGAAAACTAAATCACTGAAGGAACTATTTGCTCCTAATTTTTCTGTTATTGTTCCAAAGCCTTTATTCCACTCTTTCTTCTTCTTTCCCCCCATTATCTTTCCTCAGGTTTCTTTGGAGAAAATAAAGAAACCATTAAAAAAAAAGTAAAAGTTCAGGAACAAAATTAAAATTATAAAACACAATAGACTGTCATAAAAAGGAGTTGGTATAAACCCGTATTTAAAACTCTCCTACATAAATTATGTATATTACTTGCTGTGGGAACTGAGAGAAAAACTATGCCTGGAGTGTAGCAAAATAAAAATATTCTGATTCTGTCGCATGAACACATCCACTGCCTATTACCTTACAGTCCAAATGAGCATCCATTGGCATAACAATGTGACTGGGCATCAGGCCCTGGATAAAGATTCTCACTGAGAGCTGATTCACCCTCAGTAGCAAGGTCAAGAATGCCAATAGACCCAGGCTAGCTGCTTAGCTGATTTAAAGGATGCACACTCAGATACAAAGGAAGTACGAGAAAAGAAAGAGGAAGTCCAACAAGAGTAGGTCTCAAATGTTTTGGATTAACACACCACTGTCAACAGTCAGAATTTCTCAAGGCTCACCATGTATTTATAATTTCATCTTTAAGTGAAATTTCTGTAATGACCCAAGTGTTTGCGTTTACTCAGGCCTTACGGACCATCACAGCCGTGGACCACATCTGAAAACTGCAGCCCTAGAAAAAGCTATGCTCAAATGTAAAATGTTTAGTTGAGTTTTTGGTTTTCGTTATGAAGATAATAATGAAGAAAATCCTGCCACAGATGAGCAAGCACTGGTAAATGTAGGTTCACGTGCTGTCTATGAATATGCTGAGAGCTGTATTAGAATCTAATAACAGACATCGCTTGGTGGACTTTGGCATTGACTTGAGGCAATGGTTGGGGTACATTGTAACAGCAGTTTAGACTCAGCTTGACTCAACTGAATCAAGTCCACTCAGACCCAGCAGTTATTCAGTCAGACACAATTTTGTGTGAACATTGATTCCAGACCAGGCAAGGAACAAAATGCAGCTGATAAACTGACCTGAATGTGAGCTGGTCTGTGCAATGCAAGTTTACATATTCATTCACTTATGACACAGTTAACCATCAAACTAAATAATCTATCCCAAGGTAATGGAAAGGTCATTGTAGTTCCATTCCCATAGTTTTGGTCTTCCATCCAGTAAATTTTGCAGTTGTATGTTCACTGGGCATTGGAGTAAAACTAGTCAGTATACACAGAGTATTGAAAAAGCTACAGAGCTCTCAGTTGTTGTAGGTCAGGATGATCTAGCAGTGTAGAATGGCACTATTTCTACCTCCTGAAAAAAAAAAAAAAAGAGCAAGAAATTTACTTTTGTTAACTCTAAGACATGAGGAAATGTCTTTCCTTGGTTTGCATGGGTGTTTAATAATAGCAGAAAACCCACTCACACAGTTACATAAGTATTTAGGAATGTTACAAATTCACGCATATTCAGACATTAGTAATGAGTTTACTGGTGAGATCACTACTCTGTTGAACTATCGCATGCAGCAGCTGAGAAGGAGAATAGCATTTGCTAAATATTATTATTCAGACCCTAGTGTGAAAAGAAAATACGACAGCCAAGAAGACTTTTCTTGTGCTGATCACATGTGACTGAACACTTTTCACAGTATTCTTTCTTTATTGTCAAAGCCATCAGGTACTGCATTTCATTTTACTAGTAAGGAAATCAGCTTTTCTGGGAGCTACAACACTCGATGATAGCCTGTGGCAGACAATGAGATGAGGTGATCCACTTGGGCCCAGAGACAGCCCTGAGCAGGAGGAAGAGTGAGGAGCGGGAATGCAGAGCCAGATTTGGAGATGAACCCTGCATAATCAGGATATAATGCCTAACACAGACATAACCGATGGTACCAGCCAACATAGGGATGCCAACAACTGTAAATACACATCTGTGTCCCCCCCTTGGAAGTAGCAACTAACAGGGCTGTCCAGGACCCCGGCAGAGGCACAATGGGCTTTGGGGTCATGCCTACTGATATAAACTTACATACATATAAACATACATGTGTACAAACAACCTAAAAAAAACCCCCAAATTTTAAAACATCAGATAGCCATAGATAGCTGAAAGACCAATGGACCAAAATGACAAAGAGAACAAACCACTGACACAGTATGACTGGAAAGAATAAGCACAAGCAAAGAATAAGCTTTCTAATAAAGTCCTACATTGAGAAATGGAGAAAGTATTCCAGAAGAGAAGTAGAATCTTAATTATAAGAAGCAGTTACTCTTAAAGATTTGCAGGTCATATATATAATCAAAGCATAAATAAATTGCCGGTATGATGTTAAGCATAAGTGACTCAGGCAATCCTTGGATGGAGAAACAGGGGAACACAAGAATATCTGGAAAGTTATATTATTTATTTTTCTGGTACTAGTGCAACTTCTATGAAAGCACCAATTCTCATTTCTGTCGTAATGTTTCATGCAATATACAGAAAAAACTAGCAGGGGTTCAAAGGCAGCCACAGGGATGATTAAAGAACTGGCCAACACGACTTCAGTGAAATTGTAGGAGGTCAATAATTTTTATTTATCGGAGAGGTTGTTACAGATTTTTTAGTCCCTGGCTGCACATATCTATGTCAAAGAAGCTTGAAAAACAAATTCTGCATGCTGCTGTCACACAAAACAAAGACTGGCAACCACCAGATCATTTTGAAGCACAAACGTTTATCTGTAAGAGTAATTAACCAAGGCAACACCTAAAAATAATTGCTCTTACTTTGTCAAGCATAAGGAATGCCTGCTTTAAAGAAGGATAAGCATCTTGGATGTAACTGTGCAGCTTCTGAAGAACAGCGTCACGGGAGAAAGCTTCACCTCCTTTAGCTGGATTTACTCTGCAAGAGGAAACAAGACTGTTTGCAATGCTTTCATGTCTCACACTCTTTTGCTCACTATGTTCTTCTTAGAGCAGGAAGAATAAATCACCTCATTAAGACCCAGGGTTTGATAGGATTCAAAATAAGAGTGCACTTAGAGAAAGCATTGCCAAAATATTTCACTGAATTCAATCAAGGGTGACCATTGAGTGGATACACTCCTCGTTTTCAGTAAATACATATACCAGAGGTTACTCACATGAAAAAGGAACCTCGTACTTACTTATGTTTATTTCTCATAGAAATTGTCTGCCTGTTTTTGAAGGTGCTCCCAGGATCCCTGGATTTTTTTAAGAATTGTTGCCAAGCAGTTTTACCTGTGGCTTTCAGTCCAAGTCTGATTTTTAAAAGAGAAGAGAGTTTTAAAATATTTTCTTATAAAAACACTCTGCATTCCAAGAAGAATTTTTAATTAGAATATCACATCATCTTTATAGTATCAATGTGTGCAACATTCATAATTAGAGTAAGCTTGCAGGTTTTTTTCTTTCTTACTAAATATGTAAACTGAGCCAACTTATTTTCTTAACTCCAAATGTCTAGTTGTTGAAGAATTAGACCCCAAGCAAGAATTCATCTGACCAAATGTACATGTCTACACCTGAGCAAGTCACCCTAAGTTCCTTTCACAGTCATGGGGGAGAAACAGGCACTTTCAGGACAGGATTGATCTCATCCTGAAGTGGACACCTAAAACTAGCTAGATTAATCCTGCCTGTTGTTGATCTTCAGTGACTATGCAATGGAGCCTAAGAGGAGCAGTTCAGGCATAGACGTTCCAACTACAGATGTCTAGAATGAGATAGTATTTAATGCATCTCTTCTCTTTATTTACATGTAACAGTAGAGAAACTAACTAAAGGCAATAGTATGTTGTTTTTTTAAAATGTTATGACGTTCATTGGATACAAATTTGAAAAGTTCAAAAGTACTGGAAGTGTTAAACTATGTTAAAAATCCTGGGAAGATAACTAGTCTCATATTCCATCAATAATTACTTTAAAATCAATAAGGACCTGATCCCATGACACCCCCAGACCACTGGCATATGTCCTATTAAGTTTTAATGGTACTGCAGAAAGCTCCAATGAGCATGGCTAAGGAACCCCTACTTCAGATGGTGCTTTGTACACAATTACATCTCTCACATAGTATCCGAAACGTGCTGACTCACTACTCTAGTCATATTAGAAAAGCTTTTAAAACTCCTAATCCTCATTAGAATGGTGGCAGATGGAGTTTAGAGCATTTGCTAATCCAAGATGCATAGGACAAAGCTGAAAAATTACCAGAAGTATGCAAGACTTTCTGGATTTTTTTTAACAAAAATCTCGTTTTTGGACTACCTGACAGTTTCTCAAGCTCAGCCAACAAAGGTAAACCCCAAAAGTTACAAGAATCACAGTGTTCAGGCTTTGGCTGACTGCAACCTGACAGTATGAAGTTTTTAATGAGAGAGGAGGGAACCTGACTTTTTACAGTGGTCCTGCCTGTGCTGGCTCAAAGGCTAAGCATCTCCCACTGCGCAAGCAGAACAATTGCACCAGAGCCCAGAGGAGGAGCTGGGAAGGGCCAAGCACCAAACACTCAAGGTAAATGAAGAGAGAGGCAGTGCAGGCATTCAAATTTCACCAGGGAAATCATTTCATTCCCTGCAGGGACGGACTTTGCCAACAGTACTATTGAGGCACACGTTATTAAAGAAAGCTGTGGGAAGGAGAGATATTTCATATTTGATTATTGTCTTGGATAAATGAATATGAAACAAAACAGTATGAAGTAACAGATGATCTTTAAAATAAGGCCAAGGTAACAACTGTTATTTTGAGCCCCCAACTGAGATCCCTTCACACTAAAATGTCTATGGTTTACTAAATCACTCAAATCACACTGTAGAGAGCAATCCTGCACTTAAAATGAGCAACCAGCCAAAGCTGCATCAATTAGAGCAAAAGACCTCTCCACTTCAACTTCCATTCTCGGAAGCCCTACAAACACCTATCAGGCTTTGGCAGTGACAATTGCCAAAATCTTGGGAGCTGAAGGGATCTTAGGAAGAAATACTAACGTGGATGTACGAAGGTCTGGCATTACCAGCTATTATTTGTGGTGCCATTGATCAGTCCACAAGGTGCAGTGGTTTTCCCCCATCCTGCAGATGGGTAATGAATTGCGGAGCTCTTCAAATTCTGCCTCTGGCTGGCCAACACAGCCCTTTTGTTTTGCAGGTTTTATCACGGAAAGGAATGAATCAGGACCTCACAGAAAAGAAGGAGGAACTCCCCAGCATTAAGTTCATGGATCAAATTGAAAAAAGCCCTATTTGGACAAAACTAAGTCAGTGGGAATAAAAACTGAGGAAGGACTTTGGAGTATTCTTTTTAATTTCAAAACAATTTATGTTTACAATACTGGCCCTCAGATTTCAAGCTGTGCTAGAAGGGCAACAAGAGGGGCAACAAGTACAATACCTAGATGCCATAGGTAGAATAACTGAGGCATAGAAAGATCATTACACTGTAGACTCAGAAAAAATGTACAACTTTTGTGAGAGGTAATCCAGCATTTTATCTACTATAGTAGGCCAGCTAGCTTAATAAAGTAATAAAAATAAATTCTGCATGGCTTTTTGGAAGTATGCTTATGGTTATGTCCAAGTACAAAAGAGTATATTTCCAAAAGAATTGACTGACTAGAGCTGTAACAACATGGATATCCGGTAAAACTTGTGATGTATCATCTGGTAGTGATCCTTCACAAAATACTATCAATTGAGAAATTTTTAACCATCAATACCTTAACATCTGATACTTTTATAAAAGTATGAAATAAATTAAGTATGAGGGTAATGCAAAAAGTTTAAAACTACCTCTGCTGCTGAAAACTGTCCCTGTGTTTCTAACTGATATTACATTCATCAAAGTCCTGACCAACTGAGCACAATTATTTGCCTTACATCACAAATAAAAGGCACCAAATAGAAGTTCTGGCAGCCACCAGAAAATAAAGTCTTAGAAGTTAGGCCTCCATTGGCAAAGCCTTCATAGTGGTAATGTATGATTTGCTCCCGGTTGTCAACAAGAATAGCCTTCACTCATACCCCTCAACCTGTGATGGGACATAATCAAGAGCAAAGCTCCAAAGCATAACCAAAATATTTATCACATGGGAATGCTGAAATACTGTGAAATTAATTCCTTCACTTCCTGCAACTCTTTATACAACCTCAAATTCACAATATTTTACTTCTGAGAGAAATATTTTTCAAGAGCAGAAGTGATGGAATTCAGGGAATTCAGGACACAGATGAGTGATGTCCTTTGAATGAAGTACACTTCAATGGTCTGCCTCTGATGTATTGGATCTTGCTGCACTGAGGACATACACTGAGAGATAAGTGCACAGGTAATCCGGTCCTAAACCAGTAATAGACGAAATCCCAGCTGAAGTCTAGGGCAAAATTGCATCAACTTCAATGGGCCCTGAATTTTATATCCGGATCTCATGAGGTGTAAATACCTCAAACAATCATAAAATGTTGTCATGTGTTATTTCTTATAAACGGCTCTCTGGCACATCTCATGTCATATTATTTAAATAGAATCTTAAAAACCTTGAAATCCTGTCCCTTGCCCATTAATTACTATTACATTTATTATCAGCTACAATGAAGTTACTTTGTTATTACAATTAGATGACTATGAGGAACTTTTGCTATTGTTCCATTCACCTGGTGGATCTTTTGAATTACATTATCTGAGAAATATCACCTAAGAGATATGGCATACATAGGCTTGAACATTTCTGTTTACAGCGTCACTAAAATGTCACTATATTTTTCAAATGCTAGAGAAAGCTCCAGTGGAAGAATACTTGCAGAAATCCTTCCATTTTGCAACTGCCCTTAAGAGTAGGATTTGCTTAAAATTTAAACTAGCAAGTGACATCAATTGAAAAAAACCTATAATAGCAATTTTTTTATGAAGTAATAGTTGATCATTGTTGTATCACACTGTGAATGACTAGAAGCAAATCAGATTTATCTACTGAATGCACAAAGCAATATAGTTATTGCAGATGACACTCTCATACAGAACCTGCTGCTGTAAAATATTTATCTGCACTGAGTTCTTTACAGCTAACTAGTGCATATAAAGAAAAAATAACTCAACTGATTATTTACAAGTGATTCTATTCTTCCAACAATTTAGACAAATTATAAACTGTGGAATCATTAAATGTCAATACATGATCTGGTTACTGACCTCCTCACACAGTATGATTTGGGTGCCTTGTGCTGTTGTTGTAAGCTTAAACAATACTTTGGAGCAAAAATGCTGTGTAAGAGTTAAGTTGTTCCTCCTTTCTCTTTAAATGGCCATATGCCCTTGGCACTTTTGCCAACAAGTATGAATTATATTCTGGCAGTTTTCTTCTCACAGTTTTTGGTTTCTGAGTACAAAAAATTAATCATGAGAGATCCTGGTCTAGATTTAACCAAAAAACACTAAAACATTTATCTATTCCTATGATATTTTGCCTTTAAAAAGGAAATAGGAGTTTAGGAAGCTAGTCAGCATAAGCTGAAGTGATCATGTCCAGGAAATAATATTTTGGAAAATGTCCTGTGGCCTAAACTCTGTCTGCTGAGATTCTTGAGAAAGGGCTGGAAAATGTTTTCTATCCATTTATCTTCTCTATCCTACACTGCCCACAAGGTTATTTGAGTTTTGGTCATAATCCTACAAAGATGTCTTGTAAAAGTAAAATAGTACATTGACTTGAATCCAGTAGTTGGCATAATTTCTCAGCCTTCACACAGTTCTAATAAAAATATTTACAATGTGAAAACCTAGGTTCAAAAGATTTTTGCCTTAAATTCGAATTTCCAGGTATGAAATTACTTTAAGATGCAGCACAGAAGTGTCCCTTCAGTTACCTTTTTGAGTGACTAACAATGAGCACTGCAGAGTGAAAGCTTTCAGCATTAGTTCATTCATTCACTTTTGTTTCGCTTCTTCCTTTCTTTTCATTGCCACACCAGTATATTTTAAAAGGAAAAGCTTGTAGAGTCACACTGTCACCCGGCAAATATAGTGCTAATAGTCGTGAGGCTCCTCTTACGTCAAATTCACACCATCTCACATCACTAGTCATTTGAATGCAAGACAGTAATGCTCCTTTTCAGAAATTAAATATAAATCTATGAGCAAATAGAAGTAAGAAAGCAGTAACTTAAAGCTTCTACTCCATTAAACCTATATACCTTACTGCAAAAAACTTGTTTTTTATACTCAGCTGTGTCAGCTTTACATACTGCGCCATACATACTGCAACACAGACACAAGTAAAATGAATAATGATGGTAGTCAAAAAAAATAGTAAAGTTATAAAGCAGCAGTGCTAAAAAATGTCCCCTAAGAAAATAATATGATTCTTACCTATTCATTAGCTCTTGAAAACTTTCATTTGGCAAAGGAAATATAAAGCCGTTTATAACTGATTTCAAGTAATCCAAAGACACAAATCCACTCTGACTGACATCAATTGCTCTGGAGACTTTTTCAATGTCCTGATAGGCTGAACACAGCTGTAATGAATACAGTTTATAGTGTTTTGTTCAGAAAAATCAAGATCATGAAGCTTTTAGAACAATAATGCATTTTTTACAAGACCTTTTTAAATGTTTTTCTCTCTGAACTGATCAAATAGGTTACCCTGGCATGCTCTGACCGTCAGATGTTTAATTAATAAGCTCACTACGAAACTATTCCCAATCACACACTCTCAAATGACAAGGCAGACAAGTTTCTCAAATAAGAAGTCTGCCTTAAAATTCAGAGCTAAAAATATTTGATGGATCAGCCTGCTTGATAAACACCTGTCTTAATGTAACTTTAAAATCATCTATTGCATAACCTAGTATCAAAGTTCCTTTTATTAAAATGGCTCATTAGCTCAATGAACACTGGAAAATGTTAGAAGACATGGAACAGTTAACATAGCTGTTGTATAAACATATCACACATTTCTTTGGTTATTTTTTTTAATTCATGGGCTGTTGCAAAGGAGCTTTGTGGATGTGGTTTTGCTTATGGGACTTGTAAAATGCCTGAAAGTTGACTTACTGCAGATTTTGATAAGGCTCATGAAACAATAGGAAGACTGCTTTGTTTTTCTGAAATGTTAGCTCACACTGGGTTGTTGAATACTGCAAGCATCCCTGAGGCTTTTCTCCCTCTGCCATTTTTTGACAAGTACCCCATCTGCTTCTAAGCTGATTATTGCTCATTCAAAACTGCGGAAATCACAGTGTAAAGATAATGTATAGAGAGACTTTAGGAAGCCCAAAATAATCATCAAGGGCTGGGAAGGCTTGTAAGGTGAGATGTACTGTGCTTCAAATCCAGGCCTTGACCTCCATATCAAAGATATACAAGATAAAAAAGGGTCAAGAAGTTGAATGTCCCTGTAGCCTTGTTTGTCCCTACTCTCCTGTCTTTTAAAGGCTGAGAAAGCACAGTTACAGATCTGTGCAACTGAGTTTGTAGCAGAATATGCAGTCCTGATGCACACTATAAGCTTCTCCTTTCTTAGGGAGTCAGGATTTTCATGACACAAAGGCACAAGAGTGAGTGCTGGAAAATTTTCTTTCTTTTCACCTTCCCGTAAAGCAAATGGAACACGGTTACATCCCATCGTTGCACTCTTCAACCCTCTTCAGTTAAGATCACATCTAAAGGGCACAAGGAGAGGTCATTTGCCATGTCTATTTCAGCTTGACTCTCTATCCTAAGCTTACCACCATATATTATAAAAAAAAATGTGATTCTGTAGCAGCACCCATCCACTAATAATTTATTTCATGTAGGTCAGAGAATAATTGTCAGACAATGATAACTAGTCATTACTCGGTGTAAGTCATTACTTACTTTGATCTGACAGAGTGATCTACCAATTCACTTTATGAAACACCTTAGCCATCAAGCTTCGATTCACTCTCATTTTGTTTTAGCCTGAGGAATCTGGAGTTCTAATACATACATTTTTAATGCTGTGAATCTAATAAGCAAGACTTGAACACACAAAATAAAACAGAACTGCTGCTTTTGCTATCTGGCTTTAAAAGCAAACAAGAAACTCTGTGCATGAAATTTGTTCATAAAAGAAGTTGGTATAATTAACTGGTCTCAAAGCTTAGCAATTTTATTTTCTTATAATGCCTGGCTCAGCTTCTCTGCCTGTCAAAGTATTCTGAAGTATTAGTGGCACTCCCTTACCTTTTCTCTAAATGCCCTCTCAGTGCTATACAGACTGCACTGCCACAGCACATTTAGCTGGTGAACGCTGTAGAAAAGGTTTTGCTAGCGAAAGCTGTAGAAAAAGTTTCTTCTCCTTCTGTTCCTTCTCTTTTACTTTCTGGCAAAATAGTGCTGTTAAGAAAACTGATTTAGCAAAGTCCACAGCTTCAAAGAAATAAAGCCATCTAAAACTCTTACAGGATGTTTTTGTTAACTGGATAAAGCTTTATCTACCAACAGACTGAACCAAACCTGAAATATAATTTTCTTGCATTTTATTGTATTTCAAGCTTGATCAGAAGTTCAAAATTATGCTAATCTGTGCATCTCTTGGGCTGAGCAGCTTATTTTGTGATGGTGGCTTGTTTTTTACTGCTCTACTTAATGTCCTGTTGGCATGTACACTCTTTGGGATAATGATTGTGCTATAGATGTGTTATATTTGATTCAGAGCATAGCAGCAACCACTGTGACGGACAAGACACAGGCATTTTGAGAACCTTATGCACAAAGAACATGTCCACCAAACTCTTCCAAAGGTTATTCCAGTGGGGCTACATAGGAAACAAAATACTGTTGTGTATGGAAAATGATACCAAAGTGTGACTATTCTCTCCTCAGGACATGCTCTCCACTGTTCGCTCTGCCCACTCAGTGGCCTGCTGAACACAGATTTTCCTTCCTGTTTAAATAAAAGTATACTTTTTACTACTTAAACTTTTGAAAATTATTTCTGTGAATGCTCAATTCCATTTAGAACTGCCCATTTCTGTTTAGTTTTGGTTGGGTACTAATATTTATTAAACAAATGTCACTCAAAAATGCACCAGAGAGGTTACCACTAGTTTATCTGGACAATTTTAAAATCTCATTTTAGACTGATGTTGATTGGTAATTTTTTTTGTAACTGCTTTACATGGACAAGGCTCCACTTCTTAAAGTGGGTGGGTGAAAAAGACGAACCTGGGAATCAGAGGGCAAGAGGTGAATTCAAGACACTGTCAGTACAGTAGGGCTGTAGAAACACCCCTCAAGAAAGGTCTCTGAATATCTGAGGCATCCTATAGTGAAATGAGTGGGGAGGCGGTGTCCCAGGCCCCATGAACTGGATGGGCTAATTGCAAGGGTTAATACAGCACGTACTGTGAAGGAGGAGGCATCTTAATAAGATTATTTCTCCACCATTTCAGTACCCACACAGGAAAAAAAAATATTTTTGGTAGTTATATTTACTTCTAGTAATGGTTTCAAAACAATCTGTGCTAGTGCTGCACAAACCTACAAACCTCTATATAGTCACACCATGGTTGTGTAAAATAGTGAGATGAAAGGGACGCAAACCCGTAGCTAGCACTCAGTCGCCGAGATCAGCTGCTTCGGAGCCGATGCAGCTCTGCCAGATCGACTGATCGTGAGGTCCAGGGCGGTTTTTTTTAGGAGGTTCCTTCAACAGGAAGCCCTGCGGCAGCGGAATTTCCTCCCTCCCGCCGACAGCTCTCCCGCGTGAGGCTGACGTGGCATGGGAGTTGCCGGGGCAACCGCGGTCACCACCCCTCCCCCTGTCCTTAAATTTTCGCCGGGAGGGCAGAGAGCGTGTTCTCCGCCCACAGCGCATACGCAAGTCAGGAGCATCACCTGTGGCTCGGGTAGTGGGTCGCTGAAGTTTTGCCGGGTGCAGAAGCCTTACAAAGCGGCCCTAGGAGCCCAGCAAGCAGGCAGGGTTCCTCTGAGGAAGAGGGAAGAACTAGACACCAGGTGCTGCTGCGGCGGGTGTGGGAGGTTGTGCGGCAGGGCACAGGAGTTCTGCCCTCCTCGCTCGTGAGTCCAACGTATCTGTTTGTAGTCTGTGACCGCTGTTTCTGTCATGGTCTCCACCAGGCAGAGAGCTTGCCCAAGAAAGACTGTGGTGACCCAAATGGAGGGCCTGTTCTGAACTGTGGCTACGCGAGTCTCTGGCTGCAGGGAGTGCCAGAGCCTGCTGCTGCCGGGGGAGGGCGGCGGACATTCCACTTGCATGAGGTGCAAGACGGTGGAAGATCTGCTCACCATGGTGGCCGAGCTGAAAGATGAGGTGGAGAGACTGAGGGCTATCAGGGACTGTGAGTGGGAGATCGACTGGTGGAGTAACTCCCTGGCGTATCAAAGGGAAAGGCTTCAGGGAGATACCCCACAATTGGGGGCAGGCCCCCTGCCCTGTCGGGCAGAGGAGGGGGAACTGAGGGGTGGGGAGGGTTGGGAGAGGGTCCCTGCTTGGCGTCGTGGGCAAACCCCCCCCCCCGCCTG
>WKFP01013434.1:108373-162077 GCA_011057875.1 Pterocles orientalis
GACATCCAGTGATAGGACAAGGGGCAATGGGCTCAAGCTGGAACATAGGAGGTTCCACTTGAATATGAGAAAAAACTTCTTTACAGTAAGGGTGACAGAGCACTGGAACAGGCTGCCCAGAGAGGTTGTGGAGTCTCCTTCTCTGGAGACATTCAAAGCCCGCCTGGATGCGTTCCTGTGTGATCTGATCTAGGTGTTCCTGCTCTGGCAGGGGGATTTGACTAGATGATCTTTCGAGGTCCCTTCCAATCCCTAACATTCTGTGATTCTGTGATTCTGTGTGATTCTGTGAAAAAGTATTATTAAAATGCTAGATATTCTGACTTCATAATTTCAAAAGATTTTGCCTTCTTCTGATCCTGCTGAAGCCAATGTGAACTGTTGGTGTTCAGGGCCTTTGAACATCAGGCCATCTATTCAAAAATAATTCCTAGCACCTAAGGAAAGACTTTGTGTCAGGAAGAGGATAATGATCATAGAATCATTTAATGGTTTGTGTTCGAAGGGACTTTAAAGATCATCTAGTTCCAAGCCCCGTGCCATGGGCCGGGACACCTTCCGCTAGGCCAGGTTGCTCAAAGCCTCATCCAGCCTGGCCTTGAACACCTCCAGGGATGGGGCATCCACAGCTTCCCTGGGAAACCTGTGCCAGTGCCTCACCACCCTTGATGATAATTCAGACTTCTGGACTGCTGGCTTCTCTCTTTTAGACCAGGATAGATTTTTTTAATTCTTCTATAATTCTCTTCATGAAGTGCTAAATTTTAAGTAGTAGAAATGAAAAAGACAACGTTAGCAGTTAGCCTCATACTCATGAAGAATCCTACTGCCAAAATATCATACTTGTACATGTGCGACAGAGAAAATTCTTTGTTAAATACACTGAACTAAATTTCAAGATATGCAAACAGATTTACATTGTTTTTAAATGTACTGGAAGGGCCTTTCTCACTATCTTAACTTGAGCACCTTCTTAAACTCACATTTCCACATTACAGGTAAATCTGTCAGATTTTTGCTGTACAACCTCTCAAACACAACTTTTTTCATCCACCTACAGGGCTGAATCTCTTCACTGGCACCATTCATCCAACAGCTGAATTACTGAAACACACCTTTTCTGTCTTTGAGGAAAACAACAGTATCCTACTCTTACAATGACCCTTCCCTAGACAACAAACATAAAACAATGCCTTCATTTTAAGGGTCTCCATGGCCCACGTCCTCTATGCCAATCATCTTTCATTCAGGAAGAACCCCTCATGCCACCTTGGACTACCTGGTTCTTGCAAATTCAAATACATTTTGCATCTACTCTTATGCTGACCCCTACATTTGAGAGGACCTGCCCTTGCACATTCATATAATGACTTAATTACTAATCATTAATCCTTCTTGAACACCCTTCTTTGAGTTGATACCTACAAAGACATTCCCAACACTCCAATAAGTCAGGTTGCTACTATGCTTGAAACTACTCCCTTCACGATGACAAGAAACATCTTACTGTCACTTGACTACCCCAACCTGTTGAAGTTCACAGTTTTGTCACTGTCTTAAAGTTCTTTCTTACAAAGATTACCTGCAAAGTTCAGTATGATTGAATACTGTGTGAAAACTGAGGTTCCCAATTGCTACAAGATTCCAAGTTACGGTAACAAATCCTTTATATGAGGTTTATGAGCTTGTAATGATGATTTTATTTTTTGGCCCATGTAACGTGACAACTTTTGATTTTAAAGGCATTTTTCACGTACACTTGGTAGAATTTCCCAGGCCAGAGGAAACTGGCTTTCTTTTCCTCCCTGTCCTAGTTGTACCTGCTGAGAATCAGACGTTATCAATGTCCTGTAAAATTGTAAACTCGATCCATCAAGGCCAACAGAAATTCTTCTGTTGATATAATTGGAAAGAGGAAAATTACCCAAGTTTCAACTCCTTTTCTGAGCACATACCTGGAACTTCATTTTCTGTGCTTTTTTCTTTAACTGTGTCTGTACTTATGCCAAAATTCTTCAGAAATTCTTTATAAACCATCACATTAGAGTCTCTAACACAGTAATGTTTCCACAGCCTAGAGAAAAAGAGTATTTTTTTTAGTGAACGCAGCTATTCTTGATCATACTTTTAGAGAATTGAAGAAATAGGAAATTTGTGAAATCTTTAGAAACGCAATATGCAAAAGATTGTGAAAAACAAATAAGCGGTGAATTTCTATTTTCTACTTTCCCACTACATTTTTCTCTGGTCTCTTTCCTCTGACCAAGATTGTCTATAGAATATGAGTTGTCTGCATACTACTAAAATCCCACATACAGTGCCATTTTCTTGGCCATCTACATGAACATGAATCTTAATATATCAACACAAAGACGTTTCTCTTTTAATAATATAAGAATTTTATTATATTCTTAAACAAATTCCAGCATAACTTATGATAAATCATACCTAAACTCTGTAGCAAGTTGTCTGGATTTTATAGGAGGCTGGAAAATTTGCAGCAGCTTCTTTTGGATTAAATAGGAACCTCACTTTGCAGTTAGAACTCATTTCCACACGGTATTAATTTCTACAGCTTGGAAAATAATGTTTAATTGCAAGCATTTATTTTCTAGATATTTCCCCTGATTGGCTGTGGAGTTGTTCATGCTGTATACATTTCCCATCCTCAGATTGTATCCAAATGCTTGGAAAAATTGAGCATTCACCTTTCAGAACAACAGTTTGTTAGAGAATCCGGGACCAGTTTATCACAAACTGCTATGGAATTTATCTCCAATCCCCTTCAGAAAACACTCCTGTGACCCGTCCTCATCTTTTATCTTCCTAATCATGAAACCTAGAAAGATGTAGTTTTTAAAATGAAAATTAAAATTCTGTTGCATAAAGAGGATCCATAAAGTCTAAAGCTAAAATGGTGCCATTAGAACATCTTGTGTATCACAGGCAACTATGTTTCTCTCAGCTTCCTTTGCATTTAGCCCCATAATTAGTCTCTAAACACAATAAAACTTGTGTTTGATTAAAGCATGTCTGACCAAAATTAATCTAGTTAGTCCTGATGAATTTGTTCCAAGGACTAATAAAAGAAAAACTGATTACCCTATTTTTTCATTTGAATTTTTCTGTCTAGTGAAGATACTGCACCAGATGATGTAGTCACCTCTTAAACTCTTTTTCAAAGGCTAAACAGACTGTCTGCTAACATTAAGCTCTAAATCATCCACACCATCCCTTGCATAATGATTGTGGCTTTTTTCTTTTTATTTTCTTTTTTTTTTTTTTTTTTTTTCTTTTTGCACAGTTTTCCAACATCCTGGGAATGAGAGCACCTGGTGTGAAGCTGTGTTCTGGATTTGACTTTGACAATGTATGAAAATAAAAGTCCGATTTCTGGTCAGGACTTTTTCCAGACATCTTTGGGACATTAACTCTTTCAGAGAGCCTCATAGCAGAAGCCAAGAACTTATGTAAAAATGACAAATACCGCTTATTTACAACCCACTACTTGCATCAACATGGGAGGCGAGGTGAAGGAAATTCCACATGCAATTTACAGGACCATTTAGGTGAAAAAGAGAAGAGAACCTGTTTAGCCTTTCAGCAATTCCATTCAGGACAAGAAAAGAGAGCTGCTCTGTAACATACCCTGTTTTCCTGTCTGTTCTTTGGGTTATATGGAAAAATGTGAAATTATGATTAGGTGCTCAGATCATCATAATTCCATCATTTTTGTGGAGTACTGAAAGACAGGAATTCCCCATCTCAATATTAAATGTACTTAGTAAAGTTGGGAAGGCATTGACTTGCCTATTGCCTCAGTTTCCCATTTGTAACAACCCATGGGGCTCTCCTGGTTATCACAATAAACCACACACCTGTTTTTGATGCATGTAAGCCATGGGTATATGCATAATTAATGCATATACTTTACTTTTCCCCAGCAATTCCCCCACAACCAATTTCCCTGCGAGCCTTCTCTTTGTGTTTTACTAGAGGGTGAGGATTATCCTTGAGTTTATTTTCAAGGAAATCTTAAAGACATTAAGATTCTGTTAGTTGTGAGTTGTACATATGGAAATACAGACTGAATATACAGACAGTACTCTGACAAATGTGAAGTGTGGTAGAAACACATATAATAAAATGGATAGATTCAGTTCCACTTAGAATAAAATTTTCATGCATACATTCAAAATAAAAAGAATACTTCAAAAACATTTGTGTGATTGGATTATTTGGGGATTGACAGTTCTATTTTATGAAAATGCCATGAGAAAGATCAGGTTAATAGTAAGTCTCAGTATCAGGAATGATACCTTGGCATATTTTAGGAGTGTCTGAAATTCTCCCTTGTTTACAGCTAAGTTTTTGATGTACCAAAACACCCCACCCTACAATAAAAACTAGATACATGCACAAATTACCATGGCCTTACTAAAGAACAGGAGCACCCTTCAGTCATTATCCTGCACTAGTGACAGTTTTCAGCAACCCATGAGGTACTCTGTTTTCTGTCACATTAAAACGGTTGCATTCCTTCCCCTAGGAACTTTCTACTGTTATTCTCAGGCAATTTCTGCTGTTTTGAACAAAATAGTTTATTATAGATATGCATTATCAAGGCTGGAAAGTCAATCCCATTTAATAAACAAATAGAAATACAGAACTAATTACTGGTTCAAAATTGCACCATTGCCCTCTGTTCTTTATACTCCAGCGTCTTACACAAGATCCTCATGAATAGTCAAGCATCACCATTATGCTTTGCACACCATTAACCACATCCTTACAGAAGGGGCAGGATACAATCTGGACATGTAACGAATGGCGATTGAGTTGGTCTTTGCAGCAGCCATTAAAATTGGGCCAGAGCTTGTTTTCATTATAAGAATCAATAAGAGATTTGCTATTGCCTACTCATCTGGGCATATGAAGAGAACACAAATTATGTAGCATCATAATTAATTGACCTACCTTAATATGCCTTAAAAAAAAACCAAATTATTGGTCCTAATCATCACAATGACTAGTTTACTTTCATAAATTTATTTACCAAGGAATGTGTTCCCAAAGACTACCTTTAAACACTGTCAGGAGTCTCTTCCGTCCTTCTCTATAGAGGGAAGGGGGAAAACAAGTAGTACCAGAGGGTGATTCAGAAATCCTTAACTATGGTCCTCATGTGCCTACTCTTTGGATATGCTAATATCTTTTCACTTACTAGAAATGGCAACAAGCCTTGGGTATTTTAAGTTAGCCTTGCATTGCCTCACTTTTCCTGTCATTAAATAATTTCCCTATTTGTTTCTATGACTTCCCTATTTATTTCTTTATTTATGTAACCTAAACAAATTCATAGGTTGTAATCTGAAAAAAAAAGAAATCCAGTACCTGCTTATGTTATATACCTGGTTAAATTTGATCACTGTTTCCTCTCTACACCCAAGATGGAAGGACTGGATTGAAACCAGTTGAAAACAATGAAAATATGTCCATTACATTCAAGAGGCACTGGGTCAGACCCTCTCTAGAGCCCTGTTCTTGCAAACGCAAGTTCTTTCATAGCACATGGATCCCAACTACATTAACTTTACTGCTAGTTTTGGCTCTGATAAGCTGAAGCGTCCACTCCTGTGCAGCCATAATATTCTTGAATCGGTGCAACGAATATAGCTGGACTACGCAGAACCACAGTGGGAGATCTTTGCACAAGTTTTGCCTAAAAGCTAGAAAGCTAGCACATATCTCAGTGCTGATAAGACTATTACACAAACAAGCTTATAAGATCTTGTGAATCTTACAAGAAAGACGGAAAAAAAAGGTTTTAACGGGGCCTGTAGCAACAAGACATGGGGTAATGGTTTTAAACTAAAAGAGGGTAGATTCAGATATAAGGAGGGAATTTTTTATGATGATGGTAGTGAAACATTGGAACAGATTTCCCAGAGAGGTGGTAGATGCCCCATCCCTGGAAACATTCAGCGCCAGGTTGGACAGGGGTTTGAGCAACCTGATTCAGGACTAGATGACCTGTAAGGGTCCCTTCCAACCCAAACCATTCTATGATTCTAAGCACAAGAATCCTAAGTATTGTTCTAGACATTTTAAAGTCTGGATTTACTTTTAATTTCAGTATATATTACTTAAGCAACACTTCACCTGAGATTATTTTTTTAGTTACTAATTTTCAAAAAATCGAAGCTGACAATGCACATTTAGTAAGCATAGAAATGGTTTTTGGTTTCCTAAGTATCAAAGTACGCTCATTGTAAATAGTAGAACATTCCTGTTTTTACACACATACAAATACCTCCTAATTGTTAAAACTGAAAAACAAACAAATGTACCCATTATACTTTTTATGAATCCAGTCCATTTTTCAAGGAAAGAAATCATTCTTTACGTGAAGATTTGCTCTGAAATTGCTGCCGAAGAAAATAAGCTTGAGTTATTTGCTGCATAACTGCCACATGAGTACATTAAATGTGTCTAGGGAGAGCTTCATCTTGAGCATGTGACTTTTAAGAAAAAGCTTTTAAGTTCAATATTTTAAAACTGCTGCCATATCCCTTTTCTTTCTCTGATTTTTAAATTAAATGCAGTTATCACATATAGGAAGAAGTCAGATGGTTTTTGTTTCTATGTTTTCAGTCATTTTTCTGATAATGAAGGTTTTATATTGCCCTGCTGCAATGAATTCAGGATATCATTGGCATATTAAGGAAATAGGTATATATCTATTTCATGGGTGGTTCTTCCTGCAAAACTGCAGAATGTAGCCCTGCTATGAAACCAGAATAACTTTCCTGACAAGATGATCAAGACTGCCCAACTGTGAGAGCCTAAAAGTCCTGGGATCTGGTCTTACGGAAAGTTACATTTTTCACATAATTAAGTAAATCTTTAGATGAGAGGTCCATCCACAAAGGGTTTACTTCTTTCTAGCAGAGACTGGGTTTCAGAACTGGGTTTTTTTCAGAACATTTTTACTATCCTTTTGGTGAGGTAATACAATTGGTCTGTCTCTCTGGAGCTGGGCTCGCTTATCTGAAAGAAATGGTATAAACACAAACAAGGCTCTCTGGCAGAATTTGTGGATCCAAAACACATCTCTGAAAATGAATATTTTCCCCTGACTGCATAGTAAGTGTCCTGAGCCCAAAAGATATGTATGGGCAGTGCCTTATGTCAGGATCTTGACAGAAAAAGCCCTCTATAATTATAGGACTGGTTCAAAGTCCATTAAAGCTAACTGAGAGACTTGACACTGTGTCCCAGAACAACCATAACAGGATTATGGCAAAAAACATTCGTTAATCAATCCAAGGCAAATATTCAGCAGGCTCTGGCTTGAATCAGAAGCAGCTGCAGAGTCCAAAAGCAGAAATCAATTCAGAAGTCCACACTGTGAAGGGACAGCACGAAGAAAAGTGGCAGCAGAACTTGGTCCAAAGAACAATATTGTTGTTTTTTTTCCTAGATGGATGCAGAAAGAAGCATTTTAAGTGAATTATGTTATACTATAATTCAAAACTAGAAACCTGAAGGACAATAGGAGCCCAAGCCCTATCAAATAAGATGTATTTTATCTAAAAGTTACAGCCACAGGTCCATCCTATGAAAGATACGCTGTCCAGAGAAATATGATAGACAATCACACCAAAGAAACACAGCCTAGCAGCTAGTTGAGCGTCCAATACATTAGAATGTCCCTGGACCCACAGCTTTGAAGCAGAGGCTCTTTATCTATATAGAAACTTCACTGGGAACCTCAAAAATAGAAGAAAATTTATGTCTGATGAAACCAGCATTTTAGACTGCTGGGTTTGGAATGCAATGCTCCAATCTTTTGCCCAAGGAGGGCAGCCAAGAGGGAAGAAAGGGGGATAGATACATCTAAAGAGTCTAAAGAGACTGTTAGTATTCACTTCACTTCCCTGCCTGTCTGCCCTCAACATGCTAAAAAAATGCCTCAACATGCTGAGAAGCACAGGAATTATTGATTTTTGTCATGGAATTTCATGGATGTTGATTTGGAGAATCTAAATATTTCACGGGAGACCCATTTTGGTTAGATTTTTTTTCTGTTTGCTTTGTTTTTTTCCAGTTTCTCAGCCATTGTCACTCAGTGTGGATTTTTGGAGCGGTCAAATTACTCAATAAGGTTCCCAATATGTGAAAAAAAAATACTATGCTTGCCCAATCTATCAGTAATTCAGAGGGAAACATGGATATACTTGAAATAGTGGAGGACACTTAGATTCAAATTTCTTGGGTTGTCCATGCCTCCCCAACCACCTATGATACAGACAAAATAAACCCAGTCAACATGACCTAAGTAGGTCACTTGGACAATGTTCTTCTAGGGCATGCTGTTTACAGAATGTATAGCTTTTATACATTAATAAATCTGCAGACAGAGGAGCAAAGTACATTCATCTGTTTTATGTTGTCCTTGAGATTTAACTGGATCAATGCAAAATTACCAGCACAGAAGTGAATTTGACCTGTGATTTTGACCACATTTTCAAAATAAAAACATTTTATTCCTTTGACTAGGGCATTAATATCCTTCCTTAAACATGTTATTAACATTAATTACCTTGCAACTTGTACTTTGAAAAGAGAATACACTTGAATTTCTTATTATGGATGAACATTAAAACAACTTAAAGTATAATTTGGGTACTTTTAAACATTCTCAAATTTAATAGGTTTCTTCAAAAGTTATGTTTGTGTGATATTCCATCAGTATGAAAACAAAATAAATGTTACATTATATCTCTATTTTATTTCTTCTGTTGTTTCATACAGAGGTGACTTGGTACCATTATTTTTATTTGTTAAGCTTCCAAAAGTTTTTCTGATAAAAATTCATAATTTTAGAGCTTTAAAATTAAAATTTGTGTTCTTTTTTATTATTCAGCACGCATGAGATGCAGTAACATTTTTATAGATTTATTACCTTTCAGATTGTAATGTCAAACACAAGGTTTATTGTCAAATAAAGCATCACGTTGGTTTTTTGATTGCCTGCTTTAGAATAGTATTGCTTCTGTTCTATAATTGCCTGTACCAAATTATTTAATTGGTTTTGTTGATATCTAATTCTGGAAAGTATCCCAACCAGAAAAAAAAAAACCACAAAGGGAAATAGTGTAGCCAGGCAATATGAACTGTCAAAAATTATTCTGGAAGTTTCTCACAATGAAAAAAATATCCAAATTAAAAAATCCAAACAAAAGTCCTCAAACAATAAAGTACCATCCTAACTTCTTCGTTTTCTTTTAGGACCCTATCCAGCAAATAGTATCTCCAGTGGTATTTCCTGATGGACTTCATAAACTCCAAAAATCCACAGAAAGTCTTTCAAAATCATAAGACACTAAGCATTCTTTGGAAACAGAGCACGTAACATCAGATTCATGTTGGTTTAAGGCAGTTGGAACTGATCTCCCCGCATGTCATTGGCATCAATTCACAGGCATTGTCAATACTTGATCTCTTTCAACATTTCCATCATAGTATTTTATAAGTGCAATTTCACTGCAACCCATCAGTAAAGATACTATGGAAGTATTCCACATGGTCTTTGGATATGTACTCTCCTAACCCATTATGCTTGGACCATTCTTCTTCCTGGAACCCCCACCTCAGCCAAAGCTCCAGCTACTCCCCATCCCTCCCCATGTCTCTGCTCTGAGAGCACAGCCTCTGCTACAGCTTCTGCCAGTACAAACTAGTAGGGGCACTGGATCCATCATATCTGAAGCACGTATGGGCTCCCAATATTAATACTTAGCCATTGCTCTGCCACTGAAGTTTCCAAATCGTATACAAATATTAATCAAGATTCACATTGTACCTCTGAGGTAAGTGTGTGTTATTCCCTTATGCAGCTGTGCAAACTAGAGCCCTAAAAAATTAAGTATTTCTTCTGAGGCTCCTGGTGAACCAACTGCCAGACCTAGGTAACTGGGTCACTGAATCAAGCTGTTCCTTGCTTTCAGGCTTCACCCTACTTGGAAGCTGCCTCCAAGTTTCCATTTCACCGTTATCACTTCACATGAAGACTGTGCTAAGGGGAGAGTAAGCAGATCGTAGTGTCCATGATACAACATTTCCCTGTTCACCACCTGAAGCTGCACAGGATGTGAAGATGTGCCACAGTACATTTTATTTCAAATCACAGAGTTCCTCTGCCTGATGAGCAAAAAAACCCAGGTGCACTCAAACCACTTGCAGTAATTCAGCAAAAGCATGAAACAGCTTATGAGAGCTGTTGCCTTTTTCAAAGGCAAAATTTCAGTAGTCACCTGGTTATCAGGATATTTTTTCCATTGAGAGGCAATGGCTCCTGGCTTTCTCCAGTCACTCATTGCAGCAGAAAAGGGGAGCCACTTTCTCTTTCAGAAGCCAACAATTTCAAATCAGCTGTGAAAGGGAGGGGGTCCTAGCTCCTGTAGGTGTGTCCTGCACACACACTTTCTCCTCGATGCATTGGTTCTGTGGAAAAGTATTTCAGGAAGATCTTATGTATATCCTATGTCAGCCAAAGAAACTGAAGGGGTCAAGCAACAGGCTGTCCTAACATCTCTTATAAGCAGAGTAAGGAAATCCTTTCCTCTTTTCACTGCTTCTTCCCCTGGAAGAGCCTCTGGCTCACTCTCTTCTGTTCAGCTTTCAGAGTGGAGTAGGCACCAGCATCTCCATGCAGACTCTTCAACCCTGTCCTGGGTCCAAGGCCAAAAACATCCACTCCCAATGTCACTCTGAGTCTGCACACAAGGGAAGACCCACATTGTCCCTTTAGTATCTTAATCCCCATTCTGAAAATCAAGCCGATTGGGATGAATACTGATGCAGGACTCATCCCTTTGGAATGAATTGCCAACATATTTATCTTTGCATACTGTTGCATCCATTTAGTCAGAGAAATGCTGAAGGCTGCAACTTGCATATGGAAGATAAACTGGCAAATTAGCCTGCTGCAAGCAGCCCTCAGCCACTGTCATTCAGAAGATCACAATGGCCCCATAATTTATTATTATTATTACTCTCACAGAAAAAAATTGTGGCTGTTTCTTTACTTTTCAAATTCTGAGTCCTTCATCCTAAAACAGGTGATCTCAAGGATTTGCCTGAGTGTGTGCCTCTGTACCCATCATGCACAACTGTAGTCAAGAAGTCTGCAGCAACTGATAAAGTTTTTCACGTTCTTTGCGATCTACAAAGTACAGACTATTTCAATGAACAAGAAACCAATACTGATGCAACTGATGCAAATGCAAGCACTGGAAATCTTTGCTAACATATAGTACAGAATGCCATTTTATACCTACTTTGATAACAGAGGACAACCTTCCCTGACACAGTAGGAAATATCACAATAACACTCCATGAGAAATGAATATTTCGCATTTGCTCCATGTCTAAGGTAATTTCCTCTTCAAATGGCACTAGTAAACTTCAAAATTATTTTAGGAAAAGCAATGAAATTCAGATACAATACGTATGTTTTAAACAGTAGGCAGAAGATGATCTTCCTTCAATGACTGAAACCTAGAGATTTGCTGGAAAGCAAATATCAAAGATCAAGGCAGGTATACATTTCATAACTGTCAGTGAACTTCACAATAACAACAAATTATTTGTTCTACATATACTGGAGCATTCTTTTTTTCACTTCACTTCAAAAGTTACCAAAATCAAGAAGATTTAGGGACTGAAAGAAAATGTATACATGGGACAAACTGACAAATATATTAACAACATTCTAGCAATTGCAGCTGTCTTCAACTATGGAGAAGCAACCTGGACCTTAAAGTAAGCTTACAAACTGAAAACTGAAAATAAAAGCAGTATTGAAGGCTTTCATGTTTACTTTGCTATGTATTGAATTGTTCAGCTTAGAAGAATAAAGCCTTGCTTAAAAATATCACTCTTTTAAACTGCTATTTCTGTAAATGCAACCGGGGAATTTAAAGTCAGGCTGTGTTCTTTCTGGCTCACATAATAGCTGCAATAATAAAGATTCTGCCACTGCTCCTTACTCATTCGAATGCGGCTGCCTGAGACAGAATTAAATCCAGCTCAGTGGCATATGCTCTGCAATGCTACCAGGAGTAAGGAGGAGGAAAGTCCTTGGAGGAAATCCTGATCACAGTGAAGTCGCTACTCCAGTGCAGCCAAGATTTCATATTTTGTTTATATTAACCAAAAGAGTCAAGATTCAAAACCCCATACTCTCAATACAGAGCATTATGCAGAGCAAATAGGCCTATTTTTGGCTATAACCATCTACCAATGTAAGCAAAGGTTGCCAAAAGTAAGTGCCTATGAAACAGGCAGATTTGACTACCCCTTGGCGACTCTGCCTAGTGAAAAAGGGTGCAAGAGGATAAAGCCTTTTATCTGTCTGAAAACACGAAGAAGAAAAACCAGTTTTTATTCATTAAAAGAAGTCTTTTCCTATAGTGATAGATATAAAACAACAAAGGAAATTCAAATTCAAAGAAAGGATTAGACTTCACCAGAACAGGCTAGGATTTATCTTTCTTTCAATGACTGGCAAAATATTTCCACCATAACTCCAAGCTTTTCATGGAGAAAGAAACACAGTAATCTTGATTCATTTCTCCCTGCAATCAGATTTAACCGAACTGTATTATTCTACGAGTGAAGCACAGGTTTGGATACTGTGGTGTCTGGCACTGATGGTGGACTTTTCTGCCAGCTTGATATGGCCGTTTGTCCTTACAGGTTAGATAAGCTCCGTACCAACCAGTTTATGCTATCAGAATCTTTCAGTGGAGACACTAGAAGCAGGGCTCCTGTTTGTTCTCCAGAGTGTGAGTGATATCACAGCACTTTTAGCAGCCACAGGGTCTTGCCATAGTGTCTTTGGCATAACCCGCTCTGTTGTCACTGACACTTGCCAGCTGGCTGCTGCTCCCCGCCCCAGCAGTGACTGCATTTCAGCAGCATTTATGCATGCAAAGCACTTGGGGATCCCTTAGGAATAAGGAAGACAATTAATATTTTATTTTCTTATACTTCAGAAGCACAAAGGATATCCATTGAAAACACGTCCTCTACAGGCATTGCTACAGGAGGAACTTCCAGACACTCCTTTATGCAGATCAAAACCTACTGTGAGACAATTTCCTGTCACAAATCACTGAAGTTCATTTTGCTACCCACATAAGTATCTCCAATCACTGTATATCAAGGCATTTTCCTCAGCAGCTGTGTGTCCCACGGATGTGGCCTTGTAAGGTAGCACCTGTGTCTTATGTTACTTTCTTCTCCCACTCTTCATGGAACTTGCTTGATGCCTCGGGGCATTTGGTAAGGGTAAGAAGGGGATTTGGAAAGGCACTTTCATGCATACCCATTACCCCAAAGTCCTGAATTCTGCCTGCAATGCAGTCTGAAAGAGGTTTTAGGGAATCCCTGAGACAAAGAAGGCCCCAGCATTACAGCAGGTGAAGAACTGTGCCTTGCAGACAAGGCAATGGGGTGGATGGGGAGGCAGAAAAGTTCTGCACAGATGTGCTTACGATGGCTTGACTGTGTAGGGGGACATGAATGGAAGTGACTACGACAGACTCAGTGTTGCTTCTGCAGGAAACAAAAGCTGCTTGCCCCTGACATAAGGATCAGAAGCAAAACCCGTGTTCAAACTTCTGGTTGCTGCCCCTCATTAGAGCCATACAGTCACCCTAACAAACAACATATGGGAAATCTGGGGTTATTGTTTGCCAGGAAAGAAAAAACAGCAAAATTTTAATGGCAGCATTAAGAAGTATGCTGCAAGGAATAAGCTGGGAACAGAGTGGTAAAACATGCTGTCTTCTTCCATTTTTGTGAAAATGTGTCAAAAATGCATAAATTAGTAAAGAAAAACCCATACTATAACACCTGGCACTCTCTCTGGCAAAAGGACTAGAGCTCAGATGTGCTTTCAATGCAAACCCTGTGACACAGGACAGCTTGGAAGCTTACCATCCTACTAACCATCCCTGAAGGGACCATAGGTCAGATCCAGTCTCCAAAACACCCTTCTCGAGAGTGGAGGAGGTGCACGAGACACAAGCTGGCCAGGGCAGGAAAAAGAAGACCCTCAGTCGCTCTGTTTCTAGTCTGTCTCAGGACAGTCTGACAGCAGTCTGTAGCAAACTCTCTGTCTGACTGTCCTCTTCCCTTCAGCCATCACACCTGTGAAGAGATGTACACCTAGATTTCCTGCCTTTCAAGGCACTGGGGAAAGAAAGGGTATGATGGGGAAGCTTTTAGTGTTATGGTTATATACCTTATCACCAAATGGAAGAATTCAATCTGCAAAGATCTATCAATCTAGCATATTACACGCAGAGAGATACATGCATTGGATTTTGTTTGTTTTGTTAAAAAAGAAAGAAAGAAAATAAATGCCTGAAAAATATTCTTCCCTTGCTATAAACACATCAGTGCTCATTTTCCCTATATTCTACTTTGGGCCATTTAGTGTAAAATCTTTAATTAAAGTTTTTCTTTGAAATTGTCATCATCAAACCAGAAGAAAGAAAGTAAAAAAAGGGAAGGACACAGCTGTGCATATATAAAGTGCTATTCAGTACCAAATGAATTGGAACAAAATAAGTATCGTGACTGTTATGCTCTTAGTTTTGGCTCTGTATTCTCAGTAGCACAGTCTAACTTGTCACTTTATATTGATTCCATCTGTTTACACTCTGCAGAGTATTGGCTTCCTACAGTGAACATTTCCTATTTACCAGCTGGTAAAGATAGGCCCAAACCAGATAGAAAAGAATTAGACTATTTTCAGATCCTCATAAACATAAAATAAAAAATTAATGGGGGAGGGGAGATAAGAGTAGGGGGGAGTGAGGAAAATATATGGGCCTGATGCTTATTCATATTGACAGCCCTTTACAACCCATTACCAATTTTTAGAGACCTTGAAATTTGTGCAACTAGTACACAAAATAAATAAAATTTCAGTCCTCTTTACATTGTGTTTTACATGAACAGCCTTACTGTAAATGCAAATCAATCCCAGTACTTCAGCAATCTTTAAAGAGAAGCACAGTTGGGGTCTGAACTTAGCTAATACAATATTCCCACTCCCACCAGCCAGCTACGAGTGAAAGACCTCTACATAAAATGGATGTGCACATGTAGTACAGAGCCATCTTTGCACTCTGACAAACTGAGTTTTCATTGTTTCTTCTTCATACTTGCTGGACTCCCTTCCTAGGGAGGCAATTATTTGGAGGGACTGACTCACTTCAGGAGAGTCCTTTTACTGTCATTAAAAAAACCCTCTTTCAGGTTGCAAGACTTTCTTGAACATATATTTTTTAACATTCAGGAACACTGTGTCATTGACATCAAGGCTCCTTTCTATGATACCCTGTCCTTTTGCAAGGATTACTGGGGAACAAATCTAGTCCCTAATTTTGGAGTCCCAGTAGCCAAGTCAGTGAAATTGCACTCTATAAAGAAAAAGAAGGCAGACTTGGGTGCTCTGAAGACAAGCTGCCCTTTATGGAATAGGTCTCTGCTGCGCCAGGGCAGTAGCATACAGCCAGGGCATCAGCTGGCCAGCAGCATGGAAAAGAAGAATCTGGGCTTCTGGTATGGTATAAAAGTTCTGGTTCTTGTTACTCACAACCCATAAAGAAGTGCATAAGTATCCCAACTACGCTGCTGCCTTACCGCCTTGAATACTCACAGAGTCAATAGAAAAGAGCTCTTTCATGCACCATCATTTATATTCCCAGGCACACATCTGTTCAGCATTTGGCTCTCCTTCCCAGGCTCAGTTCTTTTCTTAGGAAGCAGCAGTGGGGATCCTACACATTGTGGCCATTTTCCTACCATTTGCTGTTACTTTTCTTTCTTGATGGGTTTTTGCATTCCCCCTCCCTCCCCTTTTCTTTAAACCTGCTTTTCCCAAGACAGTGACATTCAGGAGTCAGCTTTTATTACATTTGACTGGAAATGATGGGAGGACTCCTATAGTAAAAACTAAAGAGTTTTGCCTTGGTACTTGAAATATTAAAAATCTTTTCCTAGCTTATCTATGCTTTACTGAACAAGTAAGAATGACTGCAAAGGCAGTAAGACTTACTTCCAACAAATACAAGAAATAACTTTGGTTTCATAAAAACAGGCAAGATCAGCCCTGGATCATTTGATTAAGTGAACTGCCAGCATGGCTAGAGTTTCTGAGTGCAGGACAGTGACAGGAAACCCAAGGCTGCCTGTCGGGCCTTGGTTGCCCTATGCCTTTTCACCAACTAGAAGGTGCTCTGAACAGCTTGCTGCTTTTGTTGATCTTGGCCATTACGCTAGTTGTGATGTCTACATACAGGTACATGTGGTAGGTGGTCCAAATGTGGCTTTCTGCTTATACAAGGAGAAAATTACTATTTTTTATTTTACTGAGGACATTAAGAACTTTTTCTTTTGGTTTTTTGTTTGTTAGTTTGCTTGGGATTTGGGGGTTTTTGTTTATTCTTTTAATGTGCACATACAAATTCAAAACCCAATCAGAGTTTCCAATATAAAAGTATCCTTGACTGATGACGTGCATCCAAACAGAAGCAGGATAAGGTTTGTTTTGGGAATATCCACCGTGATACATTACAGATAAATATTTAAAAGAGTATATGAACTCTTAAGTGTATCTCAGTAATTATCTGTGCACACCATACCTTGCAGTACTTATTTAACTGAATTGTTCCCAAGATATATATGTAGCAGTAACCTTGCCTTAAGTTAATGAAGTTTTCTGTTAATGTACTAGAATATACATAACAGCTCTATTTCACAATGCTGTTAAAAAAAATAAAATAAAATGTTGTAAATTAAACATACCAGACCTCTAATTAGGACTTTGGAGGATATTTTCAATTCATAAATTCTATAATAAGATATTTCATCAGTTTCTTTTGTGACAGGAAACGCTTAACATGAAAACATAAGCGTTACTCTTCAGTTAGCTGCATATAGTCAAATTAATAAAAGCTATGACATTAATAACAACTATACCAAGTTATGATTGATACGCTTTTCTGCAGCAAGAAAAGATTGTCTTGGATGCAATCTGTCCTAACAGCCTTGCGATATGCTAATATTTTATTCAGACCAGAGTGAGGATATATTCAGATATCCTACTCAGTGGAAAAGAAGCAAATGGGTTGCAAATACTACTGCAGCCCTGAGGTGCAATAACAGCTGTGAAATCAGAAAGATTTTATTTCCTTCTCCCAAATTACAGGCCAAACCCATGCCAAGCACAGCAGGAGACTGGATTTTCCTTGGAATTTACATCAGGTTATGTTTAATGTATTTCTTCTTCTAGGAACAGTCATAGGGTAGAGCCAACAGACTGTCACACAGTGCTCTAGAAGGCATGGAATATTCTTCTGTATCCTTGCAAGTAATAACTATTATTAGGCATGATATGTGACATTAGGTTAACTTGTAAATCCCAAATATAATGAAATATCATTATGTTGATAAACAGATTTTCATGGCTCAATTTGTGCAAAAATAAAATAATAAAAATCTAGCTTTTCCATAGATACATCACCGCTTCCTCCTTGATTTAAAAAAGTGGTCTGGCACTGTTCGAATTTGTGTTGAAAGTTAAGTAGACTGAGCTCTCATGTAGCTGGATACTTCTAAGTAAAAAGGGCACAAAATGCCTAAAATGCAGTTTTTCTGATGTGTTAATGTTTTACATTTAGCCCTTGCAAAGGGCTAAACAATTACAGAAATTGTACTGTCATGGAGAAACTAGTTTATTAAATTAGTCAAGCGTTGTTACTCAATCCACATCGATCTAGTAACTAAGAAATAATATCACAGTGGGACTATGCCTGTGCTACACCAGAGATTTGTTGCAAGACTGCTTGAAAGAGTGCTTAGGTTTTTGATGTTAAAAAGGGATTCACAGCATAGATTAGAGAGGCCTTTAAAACACTCCTTAGTACTTTAGCATAATAGAAAGACCCCAAAACAAGAACAACAAAACCCTAAGCATGCAAGTATGACCAGATCTTCATGATAAAACAACAGGGCAACATCCTTTTAAACATGTTACTAAATTGAAATCAGTACATCAGGAGCAACATCTACTTCTCTGCAATGAATTACTACCCCAGCATATGTTTTCTGTTATTACCCTGGTCAACATACTTTCTCCTTGAGCCGGGATTCCAGATCACTTAATGTCATTGTTCGGCGACTATGGCTGTTCAACTTGAAAATAAATATAATAAAAAATAGATTAACATAAAATACAAGTGCATCAATGAACATAAACTACAAGTGCATCACAGTGCTGTTGAAGACCGCTGTAGGGACGTCAATGTGAGAGTTTTGTTTTAGTACGTGAACAACTGGAAATGCAAGAAAGTGGTTTGATCCTATCTTTGTTGTGGTCATTCTTCACAGCTCTGCACTGCTCCCAGAGAAAATCACCAAAAATCTGTATCCCTGAGCAGACAGAGATATAGCAGGTGCTCTTCTACCACAAACGTGATGGCTGTTAGTGTAAAATATTTTTTCTTCAGGGATTTTTTTTTTTTTTTGCTGCCATAAGGGACACAAAGGGCTATTAGCAGCTGGATCTGGCCCTTAGGATGACAGAGTACTCAAGAGTCCCAAGGTCAAGAAAGTGATCATGACAGTTCTCTCCACTCTGCTCCCATCAAGTGTTCCTCAGAGCACAACAAGCATGTCTCTTCCTGCCCTTCTCCCTAACACAAATCTGAGATCCATTTGTCAACAGTAACTTTTTAAATGCTTTTAAAAATTAAAAAAACATTGCCTTGCTTTTGCTTTTGTTTCCTCATCCTATTGACTTTCATAAGCACCAGAGCAGGTCACTTGCAGAGTCAACTACCAGACAAGTACACTTTCAGGGGTTCTGCAGGTGCCAAATTCCTCTCTCCGCAGGTCCGTCTCTGCTTTCAGCCTTAACTAACTGCTTCTGAAAAGCCTTGTGCAATCTCATTCATAGCTGTATTTGTAGGATGAAGTCCTGGAAGCCAAACTCTGCTGTCGGCCTCTGAATTACGTGGTATTGCCTGAGTTTTAAATAAGGAAAGAAAGTAGCTCCGATGACGCCTCCCAGCAAAGCTCCTGTAAAACAGCAGCTGTACTGCCCTCCAGCGGTGACACTACCTTGGTCTGGGCCCGAGAGCTCTAACAAACCTACCATTGTTTTTGCTTCCCTACATCGCAGATGGTCTCAGAGAAAGTTCTCTAGCAAACCAGCTGGCCAAAAGACAAGATCGCCTAAGCATGATCCTTACTTTCCACATTTTAGTGAGTTTAAAAGGAAATCAAGAGTAACATCTCATATATTCTCCTTGAACACTGGAAGAAAATCCAACTCTGAGAGTACAAAAAGGTTTACCATTTTATTATATTGTGTGTAATAAAGAAAAGATTAACCTTTTATTCCAGGAAAGATCCCTCATTTGTTATTTAATTAGTTTTCACTAATTAATTAGAATTTTTTAAGCTCCCCTGTCTCTCTGGGAGAAAGTGGCTTAGGTCCCTCTCTTTTTCTTCTTTTCTTTTGCTGTTCCTCTTCTTCCTCCTGCCTCCTTTCAAAGTCCTAATCCCATTTTTGTATCCTCAGTATTGCACTCCCTCATTCTCTCTTTGTCTGAGAGTTTTCTTAGCTTTGCATTTGCTGGGAAAAAAGTTGTACTGGAATTTACAGAATATTTTTTGAGGCAACGCTTTGTTGAAGGCGAGATCATACAAACCCACAGGACAAACTGAAGGAAAAGGAATTTCCCTGCAGATACCCTTGCAGAATTCCAGCCTTTATATTTCACTGGGTGAGGGGGGGAGGGTGTGGTGTGAAAAATATTTAATGCTCCACTAAGAAAGTTACTGTGAGAGCACAGATTTGGGGGGGAGTAATTATTATTTTTATTTTTTATGTAAAGTATGGCTCTACTTTCCATTTTACTTCACTGAAGGCAAGAATCCACACTTAGTCCCAGTTCACACACAGCTAGTGTCTTCTCAGCTTTGTTACTGAAAAATTACTTGCACTGGAAGCCAAGACAAATGTGAATTATTTACTCCTAAAGGAATGAATCCTGAAACTTGATAACTTTCTTGTTACTGGGTCCCTTGGCTTAGCTTCTATGTTTCACTTAAAGACATGTCAAGCTGAGTGGCATGTTTTCAAATCCCTATTAAACTGAGTCAGTTATAATTTCTTTCATACACAACAACTTTCACTGTTAATTTAGAGAACAGACTGATTAGTCTTAAAGCTTCATATTTTTCCAGCAGCATATCGCTGGCTTACTGTGCCAATTACACATACAGAAAAAGATGGTTTAGGGGGAAAAAAGGTGTATCCTATCTCTATGTGACTAGATGCTCACATTAGCAGTTAGATTCTGCCTTGAGAGTTAGAAAACTCACCAGTGGTTCATGACTAAAATTTAGGAGCAACTTGACTGCATAACATGGAACACAAACCTTTTGAGCATGCTGGTACTTCTGGCAATTTTAATGAACTTTGATAGAAAGTCAAGATGTGGCACAGCAACTTTGCCAATATTTGGCACCTGTATTTCAATATACATGGATAAGTACATGAATATGTCTTACAGTGATATCAGATTAAAAAAAAAAAACTTAACTTGCATTACTAATTTTTTTTTAAAACAGCAAAAAATAAATTAATCTTGTAATTTTGTTTTTGGGGGTTTTTTTGTGTATTGTGGATTACTACTTCTCAGCAACTTGTCTAGAATTAAACAGAGCATTAATTTGATATTTGGTAAAACCCTCCACAAAAAGTTACAACCTACAAGTCTTCCCATCATGTAAAATAAAGTTTTCTCAACTTTCTAGCTCTATGATCTTTCACATTTATATATGAAAGTACCTGCATTCTCATCAGTCTCACTGATGCATCCTTCTCTTGTTCGAAAAGACTATTTAATGTTTCAGGTGTGTACATGTCCCCCTAATGACAATTTAGCATCAACAAAGAATTTAACATCAATCTCGGCTGAAATGGGCTTAACCCATTACAGGCTGATTAGTTTAAAATGCAAGTGTAATAGATCTGTTTACCCACATTAAACAAACAAACAAGAGTCAAGTATATTAGAAAAACAAACAAACAAACTTAGTTACCTACACTTTCAGGACACAAATTTAAGTGTACAATAATGCTGGTGCAGATTGTGCATCAGAATCCTCCTCTATTTTTGATAAGCATCAGTCACAATATCATATAAACACCCAATGTTCCTTCAAGTTGAGTCTGATGATCACTAATAAGATAGCAGATACCAAAAGTGAGATGAGAAATTCTCTGTCCAGACAAAAAGCAGCTGGTGTCTGACTCAGTTCACAACCTAAGCTATCCATATTCATAACACTGCATATATATGAAATTAAGCTGTGAGGTTATTATTTTATTTTAATCACAAAGTCTGCTAGTAAATTGCAACTCTTTCAAATAGTGAGACATGCCACATGGACAAAATCCTCATATAAATATACCAATCATCAAATTCACCTCATATTACTTTGGCAAGTTTTCTATGACTTTCACTTGAACTCCTCACGGAAGATTTCGACCACGTCTAGCATCTTTTTGATAATATTGGTCTGGAACCTGCTCCCTTTGAAATTTTCCTCTTGACATAAATAGGAACAGTCTCTAAATGATTACAAACAGCAATGACGTAGCATACCTCTGCCAGCAGAACGTCAAATTCAGCTTCTGTTAGACGGAAGAGAAAGGTTTCGATCACTCTCCTGAATTCACCCTCTGTGACTGTCACAGTCTGACCAACATCAAGCATCTGAAATGCTTCTTTCACTTCATCTTTTTTTTCATCTGTCTTTTGAAGTAAGATCTGCCCAATGTCCCAGGAGAACAGTGTGGGATCTGGGACAGAGCTCACAGGCGTTGCTGTAAAATATACGAGGCAGTCATCAGATACTCCTAAGACTGGCAAAGTCACATAGTTTTGTGAGAATTCAACACAAATCAATTTGTTTCCAGAAATACATAAGTGAATCAGCTATTGTTTGTCTGCTGATTTGAAAGCAATAAATAACTGCAAACACAACTTTAAATATTTAAATACAAGTTTCTGGGGTTTTTCTTTCTGCTACTACAGCCAAAACAGTAAGTTGGAACACACACTTAAGTTTTAAAAGTTTAAAAAACAGTAAATAAAGTTACAGCTCATAGATGTGTCCCACAACAGCAGCTCTCCTGCTTCAAACTACAGAGAGGATCTCTTTGCCCTGCAAAATTTAGACACTTGATTCATTAATTGAGCTTTGGGTAGAGCTATCATGTAGTAGTGAGGTCAACATCCACTGTCTGTATATGGAATCCATGGCTGGTAAGTATTGTAGCACACGCCAGCCCCTTTCCCACTAAAAACACAACCAGCAACGGAGAGTGGAAGTACTTGACAGTGCAATATAGTGTACAGGGATGCCTTATGGTATTTAAGACACCTCTGGCTCTCATTAGGCCTGAACAAGAACTAAACAGGGACCAAAAGATTTGACCTGTTGTTTCATTTGGATTCATAATGAGCCAAATTCAGCCACAGCTATGAGCCTTTAATTACCTTCCACTTGAATCAAAGGAGGTTTTGTACACAAATCTGGACACGGGGGCATTTTTTTTTTCTGAACTTTAATCTAGGATCTGCTCTTAAACAAAACGTAACTGCCATCAGAAGAAGCTTTGTTTACAAAAAAGCAAAATGGCAAAATACAGCTTTTTATTGTTTACAGCTTTGCTGCAGTTTTATGAGAGCCAAATTTTTTCTTACGCTCATCTCTTCCTTACAAAGAAAGTATACAATCATGGACGCCTTGCACATTTCATTTCAACTTCAAGCCACTCTAACAAAAGAAAGCATTCAAATTCACAGCTGGATACAGCTTCGGTGAAATCAATAGAGCTGTCACAGCCTACTCGTACAATGAATCCAACCCTAAATCTAAAAGTACATGGCAAGGAGAGGAGGAAAAATGACACAAACCATGATGGAGGAGGTCTCGCATGATAATAATTAAAAATTACTTGCAAGAGGAATGTCCACGTTGGGATTAAAAGCAAATTCATGCTTGATTGGAACAAACTATAAATCTTAACTGCTCCAGAAAATGAGCTTTCTGTGGTAAGTCTATAGTAATTTCAAATGAGTTCCCAAAGGATAAGATGTATATCAAATCTGGTAATGTGCTATAATTGGAAACAATGATCTTCTAGGGACTTCAAAACATAAGTGGGACAGCAGTCCAAAGAAGGCATCTCTCTCAAGTTCCAATGGGTTTCATAGAAGGGAGGAAAATAAAGACCTTGCTTCCTCACACACAAGCAGGAGGAACAAGAACTGGGTGAGAAGGGCCATGGCTGTCTTCTACCCTCTCTCCATCAGTAGAACTAGGCTGATTTTGTTCATGTCCACAGGATCCAGCAAACATGGTATGTCTGTGACAGATAACTCAGAGTAGTGAGGGAAACATGCCTCACACCCTAAATAGCGCAAGGGCTTCTTAGCCACTGCAGCTTGCCATGTTGAAAGGCACCACTGAACCCCAAGCAAACAATAGGGCAGAAAGGACTGAGGGGACAACGCCACGTGCAAGTTACACAGTGCTTGTCCTCTGAGCAACAGAAGGATTTTGATGTAAAGTCCCAAGACTGTGAACACATAGATTTCAGTACAAACCTGCAGCTGATTTAATTGAGCGGTGCCTGCTGCCACACAACGATGCTCTGTTTTGTGTAGAATGAGGTCTTGGGGTAAATGTGATTCCTTGAGAGGAGAGGTGCAAGGCACTGAGGTCTTCTGCAGTTGTCACTCTGGCCATGGTCTCCCCTGGCTTTAAAACAGGATTATGAGAATACACAAGAATACAGGACAGAAAAAGAAGCAGTTTCACCAGCAACAGCAAGAAGAGGGACAAAAACTGATTTATTGACACAAGATCTAATGTGCTGATAAAAGTGTTGACTAAGATGGTTCTTGCTGACTGGCAGTGACCAGATGAGGGTAGTTCACAATTTTTGTGGTTGTGCTGGATACTGTCTCCTATGTCAGTGCTTTCAAATATGTAGTTTAGAGTAGGAGACTAGAGTGGTAGACTAACTCCTTTATGAAATAACACAGAATTATCTTCGGAAATGGTTTTGGCCATTATCTTGAAGGTTATGCACATTAAAGTACTCTAAAAATCTTTTAAAACACAACCTTTCTGTTAAGAAAGCCTGATATTTTATTAAGCTTTGTTGTTTATTCAGACTTTTAGGCTTTTGCAGGAGAAAAATGCATGTACCAGACACCAGCTCATTACAATAATTACTCTGTTTTATGAAGAGCTATTATTAATTTTCCGCACCACAAAATCTGAAGCAAACTATACTGTATGTATAAACAGAAGAGCTAACTGGGAAAATAACAGTCAGACAGAGATAGTATTGCACAGCATATGCAACAACTTCAGGAGTGTGGCTCACTGGTGACCCGCTAGGCAATGGTAAACGGTCTGCATCTGCTCTGTGCAACCATACAGCTTGAACAGCGCCTGCAATTGCAAACACCAATATGTGAGCTCCTGCCAGAAGGAATGCCGAGAGCTGACGACGCTCTACTACTCAAAACGTTGGGAGACGCCACTCTGGGGCTTATGCAGGTATGAGGAGGCATTTGCCTTTGCCCACGTGGAAAGTGTTTTGAGTGCTAATGAAAGAAGGGTGATTCAGGTGATGGTGCTGCCACCCTGTCTTTCCATGCTGTTTTGCAGTCATTAGCCACACAAATACTTTCAAATATTGGCAGCCTTACGCACTGGATCACAGGCTAATTCTGTTGACACTTACATTGCTAACCCAAGCAGACACTTCAAAGGAAATATTTTAAAAACCTGAGGCCCTGTTTCCTCTGTTACACACATAATTCAAAATCAGAAATTTGTTTTCTCCCCAAACTGAGTGACAGTCAGAGCATACAAAGTATTTCCCTCTCTCTCTGATATATGCTAATCAATTGCACGTTGCTGCTGCAATTCAGTTACCACAGTATAGAAAGCAAATGCTAGCAAAGGGAATTCTATGAGTTTTATGTCGTTTTTGAAAATCCAGAATGCTATGTACAAATGACAAAAGCCATATAAGAAGGTTCAGTCAATTCCCTGTAAATGGAGATGAGAAGTGAAAATAAAGTGGACATTGCACAGCCAAGTGAGAAACAGCAGGGCAAGAGCAAGTCTTACTAGTCCTCTGGCAAAAATGCACACTATATAGCATTTCACACAGTTAGAAAAGGCCTTCCACCCTTCTAAAAAAATGTCCAAAACGAGTGAACAAACCAACCCACCACAGTTTGAAAGCTTCAAGTTTTCATTACCTAGCTCAGTGCTTTGCACTCCTAGCGAAAATAAAAAGAAAAAAAAAAAAAGAAAAAGAAAAAAGGAAAGACAGAAAACCCAACATCTTTCTGACACCTTAAGCAATCTTTTCTTCATGTTATGAAACAGAACTTAAGTAGATCTGAGTAGACCATCACCAGTCCTTAACACGCAGCAAATTAAGTACTTGCTGGGTACTGTTGCTGGGCACTACACTTTCATCCTCTGCACACTCAAATTGTTAGAAGAGTCTCTGATGTGGTTTTGACCTAATCCAAGCAGCTTCTTAGGCACAGTTTGGGAGTTAGCCGGGTCAGGAACCATTCCCAATGAGCAGTTTGCATGCAGCCATTCTTTTTCAAAGGGTGAGAAGTGTTTAACAGTCTGGACATGGGTTATTCTATGCCAGTTTACCTCAGTGCCAAGAAAAAATCACAAGTACTCTTAATTTACCAGCATAGCCCATCTACAGCAGTAAGTCCTGGCAGATGTCCTAGCTCTGTAGCCATGCATCAAAAGAAACTAGCCTCCAAGCATTCTTTCTCAACCATTTGGGTGGAAAACAACCTTTTCTTCTTCATCTGATACATGGTTAAGTGTCATCATTACTAGAGCCTTTTGGCTGATACACTTGCAGTGGCACCCATGCAAGTTTAGCTCCTATAAACCATAAACAGGGAGGACCCATTTCTCAGAGGCCCAGAGCTCAACTTAATAGGTTCTGGCTGCAACATCTACCCCATCATAAATATTGGGCAGACAATGAGTGGAAATGAAGAAAACAAATGCAAGCCAACTCTGCCATTACCACCACAGGCACCACCAAGCTCTATCTCAGGTATTGGCGGCTTGATACTAAAGAGGCTGTGGCAGCTATTTGTACCATGCCCAAGCCAGAGGGAAATTCATGGACCTTTCAATACTACTCTGCCCTTTTTACAGATTCAGCAGACATATTTAAATCAATTTGTTATCAAAAGGATGGTTCAAACAGCTAGGGCAACAACCAGCTATGTGGCTCAGTAACTCAGCTATGGCTCAGCTATGTGGCTCAGGCTACAACAAGAATATGGCATCCTGCTGCTGCTGAAGTCTTAGGAAAGCTTTCTGTGACTTCAGAACATCAGGATGGAACTCTAAAGTACTCCAAAGTGTAACTCGTGATTTTATGGACTCTAGACATTTTCTGGTGGAAGTATATGTCCATCTGGTCTTCTAACAGCCAGCTTGCCTTTCTTAGCTGTCTTTCACAGGCCCTTCAGAAATAGTCCATGGTCCATAAGAAGACTATATACTGAAAGTCAAAGGCTACTGATACAGTGCAATCAAATTTAAAGTTTCATCGGATACTGAGCCTATATTCTCTTCTTACTTACACTGCCTTTACACCTGCAAAATATCAGTGAAGAATAACTTACCTGCACAGAAAAGCTCCTGATTTATGTTACTTGGAATTCACGCTGGTGCATAAAAGGTCATAAATCAGATCCATTGCTTATATTTTTAAGTACACTCTACTAGTATGAGGGCAAGATCCTCAGTTACCATAAATCAGAATAGCTCTGCTTGCTTTCCTCTCTTCAGAAGAATTACAGCATATATAGCTACTAAGGGATTTAGCCCTTGTTTCTCCTCATTTCAATAATTTAACTGATAAGAGTTTCCCAAGTGTCTACATCCCAAGTTCCCGCATCTGAGGCATGTTTCACTATAGTTACAAGATGGATAAATCTTGCAAATGCTATAAACATATTTCAGGCCAGTTTACATAGAAGTGTAGAAGGCAGTTTCTAACTAACAGAATAATGAGGATCTGTTACAGTGTTGCCGTCAGAACCATGGTACCACATCCTTTTCTTTTCTTGGAAGGATAAATGAAGCTTTAGAATAGAATGCTTTTTCTATCTGTTTCTGAAAGCATCACTATTTTGTGTTACATTTGGAAAGGCAGATAGCAAGTCTCACCTTGATTTTCTCTTAGCTCTTTTTTTTTTTTTTAAGCGTAACACAATTTATTTTACATAACCTAAGGTAAAAGTATTGCTGCAGCCTTGTCCTTTATTTCTTTCTATTCCTCTTGAAAGAGTGCCAGTCTCTGCAATTGTCAATTAAGGCTATGAAATCTCCCATGCAGATCAACTGTGAACAGTTTGTGGCTCTACCACAATTTGTTGTTCTCATGATGGGGTTATAGCAAACAATCAGGAGCAGAGCCACATCAGACTATAAGCTACTGTGTGATCTGAAATGGGCCACCAGAGGCTCCCACGGTGTGGTGGGTTGACCTGGGCTGGCTGCCAAATGCCCAGGCAGCTGCTCTCTCACTCCCTCTCCTCAACAGGATCGGGGAGAGAAAATACGATGGAAAAGCTCATGGGTTGAGATAAAGACAGGGGAATCACTCATCAGCAACCATAACAGGCAAAACAGACTCAATCTGGAGAAAGTTAGCTTAATTTATTATGAACTAAGAATAGAATAGCGAGAAATAAAAGGCAAAGAACCCAAATCACCTTCCCCCCACTCTCCCCTTCCCAGGCTCAGCTTCACTCCTTCATTCACAACTCTTCTACTTCCTCCCCCCAAGTATTGCAGCAGGAGGAGGAATGGGGGTTGCAGTCAGTCTGTAACAGTTCCTCTCTGCCAATCCTCCTTCCTCACACTTTGCCTTTTCTTCAGTGTGGGTCCTTCGCACAGGTCCTTCCCTCTCCAGCATGGGCTCTCCACAGGCTGCAGCTTACTTCAGGGCATGCCCACCTGCCCTGCTGTGGGGTCCTCTGTGGGCTGCGGTATGGATACCTGCTCCACCATGGTCCAATCCATGCACTGCAAGAGAATATCTGCTTCACCATGGTCTCCTCCATGGGCTGGCAGGGAAACACTGCTCCAGCACCTGGAGCACCTCCTCCTCCTGTCCTTTTTCCTCAGACTTTGGTGTCTGCAGGACAGTTTCCCACACTTCTTTCTTTCCTCTCACTCCTCTCTCTCACACAGCTATCCAGTATTTTTACTCTTTCTTAAACATGTCTTCACAGATGCACCGCAGCTGATGGACTCACCTGTGCCCTGCAGTGGCTCCATTGGAGCTGGCTCGAAGCAGCTGTGTCTGGCACGGGGCAGCTCCTGCCCTCTCCTCACAGAGGCTGCCCCTGCAGCCCCCCCACTACCAACACCTGGACAACTACAGCCAATACACAAGGCAAGTCCCCCTCAAACCCAAACAGTGGGTGAAGTAGGGGTTTACTGGGAAGTCACTTTTACCTCCCACCTCACAAGTCCTCCTGGAGTTTCCTGTCTCTGAGGCATGCAGTATCTTCACCAGTGTTTGTCATCCACAGGAAAACTTCTGGTGTGCAAATCACAGACCATCCATGGTAAAGATGTCTTCTCATCGCCTTCCTTTTCTTACCTCCCTAACTCCACCTATGAAATCTTCAGTCAATATATTCTCCATCTGCACTTGCGACTTCTCCCTATTCCCTTTCCATGGCTTGAGGGGGAAAGGCTGATTCGAGAAATATCAACCACAAAGAGACAGATTTTGGCCTACTCAGGGGATGACTAAAGAAGTTTTCTCCTCACTTCATACAATCCAGGGAAAATAGTAGTAGCATTTGCTTTAATTGGAAATGCAAAACAGAAGTAAATAAACATGATAGCACTTTCTAGCAAGAACAATCAATCACTGAGGTACCAGTTCTCTCCGTCTCTGTGTGACACACTAAGGCGGAGCTTTCTGGATTCCAGCATGTGTGTCTTTCCTACGGACAAACCACTTCCAAGGGCCCTGCCCCTTAAAAGGTCTAATGTTATTCAAGTAGCTGAGCATCTTCACTTGTTCCTGTGTTTATCAAACAAGGTGGTAAAGCTGAAAATACACCTTCTACCAATCAGGCAGGGATCTGCCATCACTCTAATCTGTGGTGATTATCTTCTTGCTACAGCAGATGATGGCTCTTGAGCAAATAAGGAAACTTGCACTCCAAGATTTAATTCTGATGAGTAATACAAAAGACAGATAACTGTGCATTTTATTTTGCTAAGGGAATTTCATACGTTAAGTGCTCAGGGACTGTTATTTTGTGTCTCAAATGCAGAAATTCCCCCAAAGTTAAAGCCAAGCTGCAACACACCAAATAAGGAAGTTAATAGCACACAGGCTGCCTCCTATACTGCACCATATTTCCTCAGGGTGGAGAAGGTCATCCTGATTATCAGGACATGCTCTAACTTGGGCTACAATGACAGACTACTGACCCATCTAGGTCCTGGTCTACATAGCCTCTCTGTTTCAGGTACTTCAGAGAAAAGGTGGAAAAACTCCTGGCAAAGAGAACAGCAGAATAAACCACACATGGACCAGATTCTTCATCAGGGGCAGCTAGGCATGGCCTCCCTCCTAAGACAATTTGTCTTATTTCTGTAGTTCCCTTGAACGTAGCAGCAGAGGCTTTCAACAGCATTGTCTTCAGTCCAAACCTGCAGCCCTCACCCAGACTGAACACAAAGTCCAGAAGCACCTTTCCCTCCACCCTTGCAGCAAGCCCCTGTGCCAGCAGAGTCCCTGACCCCAACCTCCAGAGCAGTCCGGTGCCAGCAAGCTGCACCCCCCCCCCCCAGGGACCAGCTAACCTCACAAACAGTTCTTGATGTAGACCAGTAACCTGCAGGGCACGTTAAAGCTTTGATTCCCACAAATATTTGTGCATGTAACTTAACTTTCATGTGGTCCCTTTGAATTTTGTGGCAGCACTCATTTAGAGACAACAACTCGAGCAGAATTATGTAAGATTGCAGGAATGTAATGGCTGTACGTAGCATCGTAGTTATTGCTAGAAAACAAAAAATAATAGTTTCTAAATTATTCCTTCATTTCAAAGGCTTGATGTAAATTGCTCCAGATTACTGAGTAAAAAAGTGACCACACAATGTATACTTGCATGGTTAAAAACCAAATGTTTACAGCTTCAATTGGCCCATATGATATTTTTGTTTATATTCCTTTTTCATCCTGTGTAGAACACACAGGCTTACATAGATCTTTAATAATAAAGTCAGAATGAGCTTTAGTCTCTACTGTCACTGGGATTTACTGTGGGAACAATGAACATGTCCTGAAGGGTCTGGCTGCTCAGAAAGACCGACCCCTAAGTGTGCGTGGCTGAAGCAGGGTGGTTAAAGAACTGAACTGCAAACCCACTGAGGATTTTCCTGTGTGGGTTTAAATCTTACCAACTATGGAGTGGTGGCAATCCTACAAACTGAAAACCTTTTGCAGCATTTCCAGGATTATCTGTTTCAGTAGGGTTAGAACTGCCCTTTCTTTGGAGCAATTGCAGCACGACAAACAAGGTGCAGAAGCAAACAAGAGTAGTACACGAATAACCTGGGAAAAGTTAAAACCTGGAGCAGTGCAAGCTTTGACTAGGGAATATCCAGCATCACCTTTGCTTCCTCTGGTAAATTTTTTTGTATTTATTAAGCCCCAACCATTTGATTGTGGTGTATGGGCAAAAATAAAATTATACTGTCTTCCCACTGGGGCTTGAAAACTACACATTTTCCTTGGTTCTTGTTTTGTTCTATTTGGTTTACTTGTGCTGAGTTCTTAGAGCTGTCACATATTTTATGGGTGACTCTTTTCCAAAGCAGATGTAAGGCCTGCGAGGGCTGAAGTCTTAGCACACTGTTACACCAGCTGTGTTTCTGTTATCTGCGTGTGAGGATTAAATTGTCATCTTATGTTCAGTGCTGGCAAAAGCTGAGTATGTGACAGAGATGGTGACAGTGGATTTAACGTCTGGGTGGCAGTTATTTTGAATATCGCTTGTACCACACATATCAGGCAAGTCAGCATACTAGTGGCTGTGATTGGATCCAGTCCGAGCAGTCAACTGCCGTTACATTGCTGTTCTTCCTGAATCTTGCATGCTGTCACACGGCATGTCTTACTGCAGCACCCCCTCCTACAAAACAATATTCCTTCCAAAAGTGGGTTTTAGTGAATTCACTCTATGTGGCAGCGTGGATCCATCTCCTCTTCTCGCTGAAGAACATGATTCTATCTTTATAGACCATCTTTCACAGGTGACACCTGGTCCGTATGTGGAACGGAATGTTCCCCTATAGAGACTGATTTGTCCGATTGCAGAGCTCTTTCAGAAGAGCTCTGACAAGGGCTTGGGAGATCACGTCCAATCCAGGGCAGCACCCGAGGACATGCTTTGTCTCCTTGCAGCTGCAGTTCACAAATCAGCCTATTATCTCAAGCCACCATCCATATCAGTTTAAGTTAATATGTCAGCCTGTAAATTACAGCAGCTGAGGAGCCAGAACACATTTGCTTCTGCTATCTCTCCTCTGAGGTGGCCATTTCTGGCAGAGAGGCAGAGTGGCCAGCTGGAGGTGGTACCTTCTAAAAGTACTCTAGCATGCGTTGCCAGGGCTTGTCATCTGTGCACAGTGAGAACTCCAGCAAAAGTTGTTGCATGGCTTCACAATTTTAATCATTGATGAGGTGGCAAAATCCAGAAGAATTACACTAGCACAGCACAGCTTACCAAAGGAACCTCGTTTTAGTTCCTAGGTTAGCAGAGAGTACAAAGGCTTCTCCTTTCTCTGTCTGATTGGTGTGAACAGCTTCACTGTTAATAAAACCAGGTTATGGTAAGGAGTCCTACATTGCTAATAGTAATTCTCACACGTTGGGGTCCTAAAGTAAAGAAAAGTGCTCTGCATTTTCATAAACTTTTTCTGCATTCATTTTTAAAGACCACGCAGTTCAGACATTTTCAGAAGGATGCTGGATGTTATATGCACCTGTGTAGGATTCAAGCCTGACAGCTGAAAAGAGGTGTTGTTCCGGTGTGCCTGGAGAATTTGCCATCACTCTCCCAACTCTTAGAGGGGTGATTTATACACAGACAGACCAGGGCATAGTGGTATCAGTGTTGTTGACTTCCTTGCCACTCCTTGAAGAGTGCCAAAATCTGGGTAAGTCTTATTTTTAAACGAAGTTGTTCGTTTTTGCAGACTCCCTTTCCTTTGCCAGCATGGAGATGATTATTGGTTGCAATTATTTGTGTTCTGTGTGATACACACTATGACAGGTAACAGAAAATACTCTTCTGCATATGTTTTATAATTCAAACGCTAGAGGACACCTGTCCGCACATCCTGCAGTAAAGAAATCAAATGTATTATGTAGTGAGCACATCGGCAGCTGAGAAGGATGCAGTGAGATGAGATAGCATCATTTCTGAACTGTGTCCCTCCCATGACTGTGGTCACTGCGTTTGGGATTTTTTTGCTAATATTTTGATTCATCTGAATATCTTGTTTAGCCTTTTTCTTTTGACTGGAGAGGCAAATGCTCTTCCTTAATCCTCCCTCTAAACCTTTGGTGGTAGCTACTGAGTGGCATTGTTTATAGCCCAGGCAAGACTGAATGGCTTGTAATAACGGTGACTCAGGCCTATAAATAATTATTGCCAGAACTATTGATGCCGTGTTGTGTTGTGATGCTGATACAAAAGTGCTAAGAATCTTCTATGGTTACTCATTAGCTTTCTTGTCTTTCCTCTTCACTGCAATGAACACTTAAACTCTTGTATACAAAACCGTGCAAAAAATTCTTACCTAGATTAGCTTTCCCTCAGTTCCTTCATGTTAACACTTTGGAGGGCTCTTTCTGAGGCAGGCCACTTAATGCTGTGGCATTGAAGCACTCCACCAACTGACGCTGCAGCGGTGGATCGCCAGGAGCCACAGCAGTGCTTGGCACAGCCCTGGGCATTCTGGGGCCCTTGCGGCCAAGGGCTTTCGAGTACTGCTTGATGAGCACCTGCTTAGGGATGGATTGATCCGGCGAGGTGGTATAGTTGGTATATCATGAAGGTATTTGGCCAACGATGGCTGGTTTGAACTAACGTTGGGGGTACTCAGTGCTTTACAGGAAATGACGTTGCCCATTGGTGATCTGAAATGGCATCGCAATGAAGTCATCCAAATCCTCATGGTGTCTTGCAGATTTGTATCACTAAATGGGCTACCAGCTGCATGCCTGTGATAAATCTCGCTAGCATTGACTTCTGTGCTAACTTTGCAGCAGTTACCTCAGCAGAAGCTGCTTACCAAATTTGAATGCTATGGGGAGAAAAAAAAAAAATCATTCTCTTGGTTTTCTGGTATTTTTGTTGCAGTGTGTTTGTATCAATGAGGCATTCTCTCCAGTCAAGTTGGGGCACTCAGCCAAGGGGTGTCTGTGTTTGGATACAGAGAATCATGGTGATATTTGGCCAAGTCCTGAAAGTTCAAGTTGTCAAAGTAGGAAGAAGCTTATTACCTATGAATTTTAATAGAAAGACTGAAACACTTTCAAGGACCAGAGATCCAAAGGTAGAATTTCAGCATGGCTTATGCAGGAATGGCTTTTGACCACCAGGCTTTCATCTCTTGGATGAAATTTACTTAATAGCACAGAAGGCAATGGGGTCAAGAGGTAGGAAGGAATAGCTCTGGCTGAGGATAGTCCTTCTGGTCCTAGAAAGCAGATTCACGGTGCACACCAATTTTTTCAAAAACAAGGAGCACCAGCATAGCAGTAGATGCACAATAAATTGTAACAAAGGCTATTACTCTCTACAATAAGGAGATTTTTTTTTTGGCCAAACTACCTGTTCCCCCTCCAGCCTGGGAGCTGGTGGCCCTCTGCACAAGCTCAGTTAGGCCATGGCATGTGCATACACCTGGCTTTTAAAAATGTGGCCTTAGAACATTTTTGGCTTTGGGGTCTGAGAGGTGGTAATTTTCTGCAGAAAAAGAGACAGGTTGTGCCTGGGAACGGGAGTCAGATTACCTGATGTCTTCAGAAATGCAAGAAGCCTTTTAGGCAGCTGGTAAGAATGTATTGCTCACACATCCTCAGGATTAAGTGATTTAAGTAGATTTTTGGTGCTAATGAAATTTTCTTCTGAGTCAAACCTGCAGGAACTGTGAGGAGAATTTGTCTTCCTCTGTAGCAAGAAGGAATTCTACTCCTGTCTTCTTGCAGCCTGTTGTAGTTTGTGGATTTCTGGTCTCCTGTGTGACAGAGACTAGTAGGACTCCTCAGCATGGAGTTGCCCAAGAGGTGGAAGATAAAAGTGCGTAAAATCTTGTGTGGATTGAACAGTAGCTGTGTATCATCTGCCATAATACAAGAACAAAGAAACACCAAATTACACTATCTGGTGGCAGCTTCTAAGCAAATGAGTCCTTTTTCATACAGTGTGTATTTAGATGAAGAACCTATTGCCATGGGATGCTGTCAATACCAACATGAGGGGAAGAAAACCCTGTAGAGGGCCATTAAACACAGAGTCCTGTGTTCTCTATTGTACTCTTGCAGAGGTGCTCAGTCAGAGAGGTTTGAGTTGATACCATCTTTCTGTGGTTCTTCTGGCACAAGTTAGAAGGTGTGGGTAAGGGGAGAGGAGCTCTGGCTTGTACCAAGACTGAGCAGGAGGTCCAGAAAATGAGCAAACCACAATGCATGGAACACATCTTTTATTCAATAAGCAAGCAAGCACAGAAGTATAATGTGTAGTGCTTAATATTCATACAGTACTAAAAATATAAAAATAGAAATAAAATTTCACTGAAAGCATTTTCACTCACAAATATACAAGGAAAAGTGCTGTCAAGCCACATCATGCTATACCACTTTCCAGTTGCTGAACCGACAGTTAGTTTCCCAACAGAACTGAAACACTAAAAATCTGCTAGTCCTTCTTCACAGCTTTCAGTAAGCCTGAATATTTGACTAGCAAAAATGGGCCTCCTGCAGCTGAGAACCTAAAAAGCATAAATCTCATTACCCAACGGAACAATAAAATAATTCTGGAGAGTTTTATAGTGATAGTAGCCTGCTTCAGGCTGTTTGTGTACCTGTTGTAGAGAATAAAAAAAATACAGAAATAAACTTGAACCCTGATTATAATCCAGAGCAGTCATTGCTAAAATTACTGAAACTATATTCTGCATGAATATTTGTGCAATACTCCCACCTGGTGGCATATTTTTAAACTCTCTTCCTTCAGTGCTGCCTTTTCCTCTGTCTGCTCACACTGGCATGTATATTCATCTTCCACTTAGGTCTGACGGAATCCAGTAGCACAAACCATCAACAGTGCTAAGTGCCCTTAACTTTTAGTGGAACTAGAGGATATCCAGCACCTTTTCTTCTCTTACTGTATCTAATGTCTACACAAGAAAGTGATATGGGTCAGAGACCTCAAGAAAGACCCTGCACCAGACACCTTGCTTTTAAGCCCCATTTTGAGGGGCTGAATTAGAGAAGGGGACTTAAGGAGCTTCTGTTTGCTGACCTTCGGCATAGAGCTGAACTTCATCCATCAGAAAAACAGCTGTGTGCTGTCATCCGTGAAAGCATGGGTGGGTTTTGGGATTAGAGTGACAATCGCAGCTGTATTTCATAACAAGGCCTGTCTTGCAGAGTATGCCAGTGCACAGAACCTACTCAAACGATAAAGATAAGGGTGTGCAGAACCTAATGTGAACCCCACTTTGATCAGTTACTATTTTGGAATGGGATTTATTTATACTTGATATACCTGCTATAAAAATAAATGTGACGATTAACCCCTGAGATCATTCTAGCATACAGTTTTGGCCTGTTACTTGTTTCCCTCTGAAATAATTTTTTATTTGGTTTACGGACATTTATTTAGGTTCTAGTGAAAAGCTTTTATAAAACACATTAAATAATCAATGTGGGGCTGAAAAGTGTACATTCTAGTTGCATATATGATACATACCTTATACGTATATAATACATTCCGTAACAGCTGAATATTCTAGTATTGTCTAGGAAGTTCTTGCATGTGGACAAAGGATTAAAATACTAGAAGATAAACAGCTGTTTAGGATCAAAGATAATTGTATCTGATATGGTTTACTTAAGATTGTTTTTCTTTCTTTAAATCTTGTTACACATGATAGCTACAGTAGTTTGTCCAGCAGGTAATAAATGAATGCATAAAGCACTTCTAGCTATATTTGGATATCATATGCATGCATTTTTTATAAATAAAAATCAAATGTAAGGTCACATTTTCCCATCTTCTGTTTATAAACTAAATCAAATTTCTCATTCATTGAAACAGTGAAGATGTCTTTCCATAGCCCAACTCGTCCTGAAACACAGAGAAGGAACACAAGTCAGAGAGCACATAAAAAGGACACCAAGTATCTACAATCTAATTGTGCAGTCCAGCAAGTATCATCTGTGAGATGCTAATCAGACTTAGCTTTCACTGAAAGTTCAGTAAGACCTAAGGCTGTTCATTGTCCTACCCAATTTCCCTGCTACAATCCTTGCAAAGCCTTAAAATACGTGACATACACCTTGTAATCTGCACCAGGTGAGCATTATACAGGAAGAGTTGAGATTTTGGTGAGATTTTGCTCTGGCCTTAATCAGAAATGAATCCAGATTTTGGTTTGGGTATTCATTTAAAAGTGGATTTCTGGTTTCAGTGCAAACTATGCCTGTTCAATAAGTTCAACAAGTAATAACAATACATTTCAAAATTACTGTGCCTTCAGCATACACTGGTTAGAGAACTATCCAAAGGTACGTGGAATGCAGAATATTACACTGATTATTGAATTCTGAGTATTGAAATGTAATATTATCATTACTAGTTCATATTATTTTATGTTTAAAGACAAGTTCAAAAGATGAATTTACATTTCTCAATATGGAGAGACTTATTTGTTAAATATGAGTGCGCAGAATATATCTATAGAAGAGAACAAGAGCCATACACCCAGTTTGTGCCATTTAAATTTTAATTTTTACACAAGGAATAGGAAAGTTTCGGTGGATGCAATATGGACACCCAACACTTTTCCCTTGTACGGAGTATTCTTCTACTATACTGAACCCAACTAGTAACACAACCTGATGACACTGCTGAACCCACTAGTCAAAGGCTGTGGCCCCTTTAAACACTGTTTCACTACAGTCCAAAATTTATTTGACAAAATTCAGCCAGGATTACTTGCTGGTGAATAAGCACTACGGAGTAACCAGAGTGAGAGGCCAATTCTCTTCTCATTTATGTTGGATATAAATAAGGACAAAATCCAGGCTTGCTCAACTGGAATAAATGAAAGGAGAATTGGGACTGTACTACCAGTGAGTTTAATCATAACAGCAAGAACAGAACTACATGCAGGGAGCTTAATTATGCATTTGATGCATAAGAAGAATACCCATTTAATTTAATTACCATTGCTTTTGTGCAGCAACTCTATAATTAACTCCAAAGACAAAACTGTCTGAAATATCTACAAATTACATATTAACATGGTGGGGTAGTATGTGTGGCAAGGGCCACTTTATGAGTTAAGGATTTTCCTGTAACTCTTCAAAGCATGATAGCATTCTGGTTTGTTTTCAGGATCCAAAGAGCAACAGAAACTGAAACTGACTGAAAATGCATCATTTATTGTTTTAATCAAATTCCTCCTGTACCAAAAAAACCCATTAAGAAAACACTTTCAATCAAACATCTGATACTGATTTCAGTTTTGCTCTGGCAACTATAACTGCATAAAGTACAGCATGATACATAAAAGCCTGTATTCCTCTTTCAATATCCATAATAAAACATTTTCCTCTTCTGCTTGAGAAAGATAAGCCTTTTATTTCTGAATCTCTCTAACAACATGTATAGACAAATGACAAATTTTATAAAGGACACAGTGGATCATTTGTAACATCTTTTTTTTCTTTACCATATGAATTGATAGCTTGTCAAAAAGTCACCCACCTGGTTTATGATTTGAATCATGCAACTGTGTAAATTATGATGTGATAAGAGTCAAATGTAAGTAACATATCTAATCATAGTTCTGCTTTCACAGCAGCTCAGGGTTATCTTCAGAGTAAAGATCAATGTGCTAAAAGAAAAAAAAATTGAAGAACTAAAATAAAGCAAAATAATAAATTAAATGTAACTAATGACAAATTAAAATATTTGAAACAAATTACAATAAGCTGTCATGTTATTGCCACCATTCTTTGTCACAGAAACAAACAGAGAAGGAACAAAGCACTGTTAATGAAGCTGCATTTGGAAGTAACAAAATACTGTAAAAGCCAGAGACAGCAAACAAAAGAAATTTAAAATAAGGAAATTTTTAATAAAAAGCACACAGTGAACAAATGACAAAATATTACATTAACTGCTGTAGCTCCCTTCCTTCTCTATTACAAAATGTAGGCTTCTTTTTGAAAGATTTGTAGACTGTATAAATAAGAGGCTCTGGCCCTTGACTGAGGGTTTGCAGGCTCCAGTACAGAACAACAAACACTAACACCACGTACAGAATGGTGTACGCAGTAAAACTGAGCATCACCCTCTTTATCTGCATGGAGATGAACTGGCCAGCAGAGACAGAAGCTGACCCTTCCGCCTGTGGAAGGTCTCGCCAGCAGCCCTTTTCTCTTGTATGACAACCTCACCTTACTTTCACAACTGCCTTTCTGACTTTCACTGGACAAGGAGGGGGGATTTAGGCTTTGCATAGCACATAGCAGTGCTGCTTCTCTACAGATTTCCAGATTGTGGAAGTTAGGAATAAACCTAGGTTTCTGAGTTACATGCAAGTCAACGGAGGAGAACGCAGCTCCATTGTTTGTAAAATCTTGCACCAACATAGAACACTTTATCCAAGGCTCTCAGGGTGTCTTACCAGACTCATTATTTTGTGATCTTGTCTTCATAGCAGAGAAGTGGGTTGGTAATCAGTTAGGCAATGTGCCATAAAATCCTACTGCAAATTAGATGGTCTGTTTTTTTCATACAAGATACAAAGTTGTATCACATGCTGAATTTTCAGTTTGAAGTAGTAAGGGGAAGGTAAGATGGGAGCTGAAAGCAAGATAACTAAGAGCATGAAAACACACCATTGAGTGGAGACTCTACCAGAAACTACAGGGAATATATTAGGTCCTTCAGTGAAACTATAAACTGCTTTGTCTTCACTGGAATTTTACCTCAAGCCATTAAACTTGAGATATGCATTTCAAGAAGTCAAAATTTACCATAACATAAGTGAACTTGGGCAAAAAGTTGTGCTGTATCACAGTTATGACAGAGAACTGCCCATAGGAATCTGGCTTCTAGGTCCTACTGTAATAACTGGAGTGTACAGCCCCTACATAATGTACTAAGAGCCTTTCCATACTAGGTGTGCGAAGTCACAGATAAAAGCAAGAAAGTGTGAGCAATGGCTTTTTTTCCAAGTATGTAAGGTCCCTTCCAACCCAAACCATTCTATGATTCTATGACATTCTGAAATGATTGGGCCAACATACCAAACAGGTCAAGTTATCCTGGGTCAGTTAGTCTGACAACAGTCTGAGCTGACTAATGGAAAGCTAGCACAAGGCTCTGCCAAGAAAGACGCAAAGGTTATGTAGAATACTAGTGAACCTGTTTTCATGGGAAAGCAAACTTGCTCTCAAACAAACCTGACTGAGTGTTGGTAAGATTGCAGTTTGACTGATTAAAGGTGAATGCAAAGATACAATAGACTTTTGTAAGGCATGTGATTTTAGCGTTTTTCAATAGAACATATAATGTCAACAAAATGCATAGTAAATGAACAAACAACTGCCTAACAGAATTAATAGTCAAGAAGGTCTGACAATATTCGTATTTGTATCAGAGACTTGAAAATAATTATAAAAGTTACAGCTGATAAAATCCACAGATAACAAGAAGGTTGGCTGAGAACGGTAGTATGGAAAGGGCTCCTACACAGAAACCTAAGAACAAAGTATTCAGGTCATGCTCCCTGAGTAACAGACAAGAACCTGAAAATTAGTTCCTCTGAAAAGACTTTGTAGTCATGATAAATAACACATGCTTCATGTATGACGCTGTAGCAAAAAGTGCTAATGTGGCCATGGATGGTCAAACATGAGAGGGAGATAAAGTTCCAGTTAAAACTGGATTAAATCAGTGGATAGTGATTTTATGTCTGGATAAGGCATTTTTGAGGATGACATAGGAATTCTCCATCTTGATCTTATGCCCTCATTTTTAAAAAGAAAGGTTAAGTACTGTAAAGCAGCCTACAGAAAATAATTTGAGAGTGACTTACAGGTCACTCTCTTGTGCTTATCAGAAGGAAGACTGAGAAAGGACTTGATATCTTGATATTATCAAAGGACAGATGTACCATCAGTTTAAAGGGCACTTCAGGTTCCTAGAGAAAGACCTCACCAGAATAAACATCTAGAGGCTCAACACATTTTAAACAGCTAAGGTAGACAATGAAAAGAAAAAGCCCATGAGGAAAACTACAGCTCCTGATCGTTTGATGCCTTCAAATTAGAATTGTCTGCTATTCTAGAAAATCTGACAAACACAAGGGCATGGGCCACGACAAACTGTATGAAATTGTATGGGCTTTGACATGCCAAAGGTCAGAGGAGCAGTGCAGCCTTCTCAGTGTGATTAGCTCAATCCACTGAAGTAAGCCAAAGACTCTCTAACAGAGTGGTTTGCATGGTGTTGAATATACACTGTTGATCTTTGATTGTTTCTGTTCTTTTCAGTCACTTCCACCTAAGTTTATTTCAAAAGAAATCAACCCCAAAATTGCACCATCGTTTAAATAGCAATATTTTGCCAACATCTTAACATATCCTGGAGGCTACTAAGTTGCCAGTTGCTTCTCACAGTTTCCACAATAAGAGCTTTACTGTGAGTTTTAAACATACCCCTGCCAACAGGAAGTGCTTCTGCATTACAGCACTGATCAATGAGCTGATGACAGTGTTCCACCATGGATTCCAACTGTGCTTTGTCATAAGAAACTCCCAAGAACCTCACCAGCTGCTCAACCATTGTCGCTAGGTCCTGCAAGAGAGTATTTAAAAAATAGTTTCTTTTAAATGACCTTTTTAAATGAGTTTATTTCAAAATGAGTTATATCCTGATGAGCATGAAAAATACATATGCAAAAGTTGTAGAAACACCACTGCCTTAAAATTTTTCCACCTTCCAATTTGCTGAAAATAAACACATTCCAAGTAATTAGGGTAAGACAGGCTGGAAGAAAAAGCAATCATGTAAGCTCACCCCTTCAAATATTAGAGCAGGGAACTGTAAAGTAACTGTGGTGCTTCTCACTTCAGAAAACACCACACCCTTAACTGATCACTTTGGAATACCAGTGTATTTTGGAGCAATTAAAAGCTACTTTGATTTTGATCTTGGTAAAATAAATTACTACAAATGTTAGAACAGATCTTCCTTCATTGTTTGCTTCTGGGACTGCATTCATGTAGACGGAAAGGATCTATCTAGCTCTACATGAGGTGGCCTCTGAGAAAAGCAGTCATTAATTTATATATCCAGAACTCCAGCGTTCCTCAGTATGAGTAAGACTTCTGGAGTTGCAAGGACAAAACAGCAATGTTTATCAGGAAGCAGAAAGATACTGCAACACCACCACCTTTCAGTAGCACCCCTCAGTGAGCACACCAGGAATATCTCATTATCAAAATCATGGGTTTGAAATAATTTCTATTATTTTTTTAATTATTCTGATTGCGTTACACCTTTTAGCACCCCACCTCATCAGAAGGTTCAATAAAGCTGAAATTATAATTTACTCAGCTTTACTGAGTTCTACCCTGATTTTGCCCTTTTGTAGGTTTAGAGATAGAAGCTGGATTTTTCCTATGTTTGCATTGATTGTCCAGGCAAAGAAACATTTTGAAGTCTTTTCATTAATTCTAAAAAATATATTATCGCAATAGGAAATGAAAACCACTATTCTATGTAGCATTTCCACTAAATTTTTGATTAAAAATAAAGTGGATTTATTAGCCAGCATACTGTAAGGACCCAATAATTATGTTCACCTTATACTACATGATCATTCCTAATTGTTTTCAACATTGTCTCACAATGTCACAAGAAGACAGTAAGAACAATCAAATAATCAGAATAAATGCCAAATATATAGGACAAAACACTGATGATATACTTTTGTTCTCACTAATACAGCACACACACCAAGACATTTCTTTTAAATGAATGGGCAGGGCTGAGTGTAGCAAGCATTGAACAGTTACACATCTCTGCCTTCTCTGTGAGTAGTTTAGTGACTACGGATGCAGGCAGATTCCTGACTAAATGACTAGGTTTAAGAAACTGCTGATGTCCACAGAAGTTATTGAATGACAGTGCTTTAAAAATCATATTAGATGTTAGGTAGCCCAAATACAGACATAAGAAGTATATTTTGTACTTTATATATTTTAAACACTATGATGCTAAACGTAAACCACCTGTTTGCCACATCTAACCTACCTTATGCATATCTTCATACTTCAGAAAAAGCACATTGGCATCCATGTGATGTTCCCAAAACTCTTGCACATGTTCAAACCACGAACCATATCCTACTACAAAGATAATATGATTGGCATGAGGAAAATGAATACTTTTGTTATTAATCCCTCCTCAAAAAAAGAAAAAAAAAAGCAGAAAAATAAATTAACCGGAGTGGTTCAGAGCCCCAGGAGAACTGTGCCTGGTTTTGACCCTTTGCCATGCACAGCAAGGAACTTAATTAAAAGAGCTTTTCTATCAGCTTGGAATATTCAAAAGAACTAACTCACCATAAAGACAAAATGTTCAACTGAAAATGCCACCATATTTCATGATGGATATCTTGAAGCTCAGTATTAATAACACCAGACTATTGAACAGAAATTGAGCCAAAATAAAAATTACAGATACCTTTTCAGAAGGCAAATTTTCAGTGGCTCCAACCTGTGTGAATTCCTGCAATTAATATATCCTACTGCAGCCTCCTTCACTTAGAAGCTAGATACAGCATTTGTGGAAAGTTCCATCCTCTATTACAGACAAAGAATTGCTAACAACCACTGTCCTTTCTTAAATAAAGAAATAATGAGGAAACAGACCTATAAAAATGCTTCACAGTCATTCCCAAAAACTTAGGATGTACCGACAGAATATTCTATTTATCATTACATCTTTTGCCTCCCTGCTAAAATCTAAGACCTGTTCCCTTCTATTGTTATTTTCCGAACACTTCCACACGACTTCTGTAGGTAAGCCAGAGCACAGTTTCAGTTACGCTGTTATCAGTTATCTCCATTACACAATAAGTCTAGACTTCCACTAGATGCCCCTGGGATGTTGAGTGCTCCCAAAAGCTTAGAATGTTCAGATAGAGTACTCCCCATATATCACAAACTGTGAGCAGGCCAAGTGTTCAGGGTTGCCAATGATGAAACGCTTATGCATCCTATCTCCTGCATGCTACCAGTAGCTTGTCTTCAGTTCCCTATATCTACTGTGGGGGGTTTAGAACTTGAAGAGAAGTTGAAATGCTACACTGTGAAGGCCTGTGCTCCCAACACTGCTCAGACAGTGGCTACTGGAAATCTTAACCCTCCCCCCAAAACCTCTCCTCTTCCACTTCTCTGATAAAGTCCACATCTGCAGTGATTTCAGTCAATTTGTGTGTGTCTAGCAGAGGTCCAGACGCTAGCATTTGTTATTTAGAGAATGTATTTTGCTGCCAGTATTACCAGAAAGACAACCCAAAGAGAAATGCATTCTGCATATTTATTTGTTAATAGTGATAAATTTCCCCAAAATATTTCAGATAATCAAGGCAGGAGTTAAGCAAATATAGTGAGCTGTTTTTCACATTCTTCCACGATACTTTTTTGGTCAATTTTATCTTTTCAGCAAAGCAGCTATAGAAAAATAAACTTTTTAGTTTCATATTTTCAAGCCACCTTTCCCTTTGAAAAATAGTTGTTTCATCTTGATAACTGGAACATTTTCAATGGACTAAGTGGTCAGTTTAATAGGAAAATTATTTCAATCAGCTGACTCATTTTCCATTTTTATAAAGGTATTGGAAAAATTCCATTGTTGTTATTCCCATTCCATACACTTCTAAAGAAATTCACACATGAAGGTAGCACACCAGTCACGTAAAAAGTGTTCCTAACTGCTCTATGGTACAGGGCAAGAGTCCATTAAGATTATGTCAGCAGAGTTTACCTATGTTTTACATAAGAAACTCCCTTAATCTTTAAATGATAATACCAAAGAATTAGCACATTGAAGACTTACCCCCATCCAACGGTATGCTTTCAAGCAATACAGCTAACATGCACAGAATTTGTTTCAAGACAGCCAAGTATAAGGAGGGGTAAAAAAGAGTGGGATTGTGTAATTTGGGCTAAGTTCTTCTCCCTCTAGCACTACTTTGACTTCTTATAGAGGTTGGTTGTGTTTTTTTTTGCTGCTGTATTGCTTCCATGAGATGCAAACATTTAGCTAAATGCTAAATTTACTGTATTACAAAACACTCCGTTTGTATAATTATGGACACAGAACATGCTGTGATGTTTTACTGACTCTGGGAGGTTGTGATAAATCAGCTAGCTGCTGTAAGATGAAGATATAAATAACTCCTGGGATTGTTAAATGAAAAAGAGTACAGAACCTTCCTCCTATCTTAGAAGACCTTCTAATGTGTCATGTATCTCCAGTCTAGAAGTCCCTGATCATGGGCTACAGACAAACATCCCATTTTCAGGGAAGGCAAAAGACAAAGCTGAAGGTGGGCTGGAACAGAAGGAGAGTATTTACCCTCCCTGCACAAACATTAAAGAAAGTAGCAAAGGTTTTTGAAGCATGTTAAATAACCTCCACTGGTAGGATTTTGCTTTTTTTCTTCCTTTTAGTATTATACAGCTCCTTTAGCATCAACTCCTCTGAATTCCAGGTTGAAGGAAAGTTTGCTGCACTGGATCTAGAGGAGATCCTGCTCTCAGAGCACAAGGTGAATTCTTAGTGTCTCATTAAGGTATCACAGAGAAGATTCCATAGAGAGACAGAAGGCAGTAAAGCTTTTTTCTCTTACTGCCTAGAAAGTGTGGCAATCCATTGGCAAAAAGCCCAGTGGCAGACAGTTAAGTGAGAACATAGGGTTTGTCCTGCCTGTAAGTTTACTGAGCTAGTGCAAGGAAGCTGCTTAAGTACTTAAGCTACTGAGTGAGAACACAATGGGTGGGTATGTCATGAAACAGGCCTTGCTCAAAGGAGTTACAGGATGAGCAGCTGACGAGCTGTTATAAAGCAGATTATTGCATTCTTACTACAGGGGTGTATTTTTCAGAAAGTAGCAGCCTGCAACTCCCTTCTTATAGGGGCTCACTTCAACTTACTGAGGTACTCCAGATCACTCTCATGCAAACTAGAGATTTTTTGTCCATTACCTCATAACTTGAAAGGGACAAACCTTGAGTCTCTGGATGAAATAAAAATATTAAAGGAATTATCAGGAAAAAAACCCTTGAGAAACAGAAAGACTCCTGCAAAGTAGCTAACAGTGAGGGACAACTGAAATCAAATGAAGCTGGGAGTATTCATCACTTTTCACAAGGTGCTTGGTACCTTGCAAACTGTTTTAAAAGAGTAGACCAAGTTTTGCCTGAGCTAAGTGGAACATTGCTGAGCCCATGGGATCAAATATCGTAAGGCAATTATTTGCAAGGCATGGCCGTAATTTGCACGGACAAATCTAAGTCTGTACAGCACTCTGTAGCAACCTCCTTGCTGTATATGCAAAATAAATGCACCTTTATCCAGTTCATTTCTGTACTTGCAGAAGGAATGCAGAGATGAAAATAAATGTGTAACAGCATGTGCAGAGAGAACAGCTCCTTACACTTGTCATTCATAAACCTTCTGCAGAACTCCTGAAATGTTCCTCTGTAGCTCATGGTCCTTAGGGAACGGTGAAACTGGTAATAAGACACCACCAGGTCTTTGGGGTTGCGAGCCATGTATATTACCTGTGATGGGGAGGGGGGAAGAAAAAAAAAAAAATCACCTTATTGAAAGCTTTCCCCTCCCTGGTTTCCCAAAACACTTAAACAACTGCTGATGATATACTTCAGCAAACATGATTGCATTTCATTTTTACCTTTGAATTGCCATTATGGAGGTCTGAAGGCAAAAAACGATATGGTAGGTGGCTTTTTATAAGGCGAGGAGATGTCAGTTCCTAGAATAAAGCAGACAAACATTTCTCATTGTGCATTAGTTTTTGGCACATCCTGAGCTGTCCCAAACTGGCATACTGTACCTTACTGTACTGAGTCACATCATAAATTCACTTTTTAAATTAACAGGGGTCTGGGTCTAGAAATTACACCAGGGACTTATGTCTATTTTTTAAACATCAAAAGGCTTGATGAGGTGTTGGGGTTTGTTGTTGTTTCTTCCCTCCTTCTGTTTTCAGAATACTTTAATTTGTAGGACCTTCTCAAGAAGAGAGTGTAATAGTTGAAGATTCTTAGTATCAAGCTAACTTTGTTCCCAGTGATGCTTCTTCTGAAATTCCTTTAAATATATCTGAAGCTCTGAAAACCCTACCCCTAACTTCTTCACTTCAAAATTTTACCCTTGCAATTTATTTTATCCTCAGAATTAGGCCCAGACAATCCAAAAATTTATCTGAGTATATGAACATATTTCAAACAAGAGAATTTTTCTATAATTTGAGACAAAATCGTCTTATGACACAAATAATCTTCCAGTAGTTAAAAATTGCATAAATCCATATTGGATCAAGTTGCTAGCACATAGTATAGGTAACAACATATAATCTCAAAGGAAAACTCTCCCTATTGCCACCGCTTATTTGCAACAAGGTAGCACTGAAGTCTCATTGGACTAGGCATCACATAGATGAAAAAGAAAAGCAACCTCTGACCCCTAAATACTCTCAGCCTAAAGTAGGCTGATGCTACAGTTGTCATCCACCAGAGGCAGCTTAAATCCATCTGTGCCAGCCTTAGCTAGCTCAATTCAAGATGCACTGTAGCTGTTATAGGACGGAGCCCAGTATTTTGTCTAATCATTCAAAGACATGTCTATACCAGAAGTAGTTACAGCAACGACAAGATCACATTTACATGCCATACCACTAGTGTCTGAGCGATTCTTAGTAGTGCGGAAGTAATTTCATGCAGAATATTCCAAACTCCCTCAAGCTATACCTACAGAGTCTGTAGATCCACAGATTCTGGGTCTCTAAGTATTTACGTGTGTAAATTCAGAGCAGTGGGTCTACAGATCCATAGATCTCTGTATTTGTAGTTCCTCTTTCACAAATTCAGGGAAGGGATCAAAGCAAATCTGCCTCATTTGGGCAGCTTCTGTTTACATAAGCAAGGGAGGCCTGGAATTTTTACTCAGGAAACCCACTGCCAAGATATTTAGGACATGGAGAAACATCTAAAGCATTAGAGTGTAATAAAGCTTAACAAAAGAAACTTTAAAATAACCTAATAATACTCTGAATCATTCCAACAAACCGAGCAGGTCCAATGATGAAAAGGAAAAGGACACGGGATGAAATGAAGTGATAAATATGGAACCGAGGAAAAAGATATCCAAATGCTGAAAGACTTTCTTTGCAATAAATTGTACCTTGATGATGTCCAGACCAGGCTGAGGGTACTCTAGGACTGGAAGTTGTTCATCTATATTCATTAGTCCAATCTCATCTGGATCAGCTCCCTGACTCACTAGATATACCACTTCCTGTAGCAAGCCTGTGCCTGCATAAACCAAACAATGAGAGAGAACAGATTGTATTACAGTTCTTATCTAAACAGAAGCATATGAAGGGAGACCTAGACATAGAAATAATGATAACTTTTGTCCTTAACAGTCTGTTGTGAACTAAGTCTGTAACTACTGTTTTAATGTAGTAAGTCTGCTCCCGTAGTTTTATTTTAAACACATGAAGTTCTCCTTTCACATAAAAGACCTGAGATTTTCCTTCAGTAATAATTTAAATATGCTTCTGTCTCACAATCATTTTACCTGTGAATTGAAAAGCATATTTTTAAAAAGTTTTTCCACTGTGAATGTTAGCTAGGCAAATACTACTATTTCCATTTCAGAAATGAAAAAATTGAGGCAGACTGAGCTCATCCAAGTTCACAAAACACATTAGCAACCATATTGGGAGACTGCCAGTGTCCTCTATGCTAAATTGTAGGCAATTCTACTGTTATGCAATGATTTCAGAGTCTATTTATACCTCCACGTTTGTCTTGGGTTAAACATTATGGACTGGATAAATGATTGAACGCATCAATGCGTAGCTTTAGAGGCCCCAATTACGTATCTCTCTTCAGCACAAGGACATTTACAAAGCAACCATTAGATGTTATAGCCTTAATGACTGCACTTCAGAAAATTAATAGGTATTCTAAATAGATGTTTGAACAGAGCAACTATTTCAAATTACTTTACCTTCAGGCAGGTAGGAAATGCTCAAAACAGGCAAATAAAGGTTCAGAGATATTTGACAGAGTCTTATGAAGAGAAAGGCTTGGGCTCTTGGTGAGATGCAGGAAGAGAATGAGGAGAGATCAAAGTGAGCAAGAAGGGAAGGGACTCCACAGCTTAGATAACAAGTCACACGGGCTGGATACTGCAATAGATTGACCAATTATTTAAGAGTTGTGAGTGGTAAAGAAAATGAGACTGGGATTTATTCTCTCTCTTGTGTTGCCTAAAGGAGCAAGCAGTTGTTCCAGAAATCTTTACAAAGCCCAAGCCTGCCTCAATGTCTCATGTCCTTGGAAAGATGAGCTGCAATCTCTAAGATCATGCTTTTTGTTCCTGTATAATGTGTAAGTTGCAAGCAACTTGTAACAGTCACCAGTTAATTCCTGTTAACTAGCATCCCTGTACACATGAACAGACACATTCTGTACATATTCTGTATGTTGTTCCAACACTAGAGAAAATCAGTGTATCATTATTCAGAATTTTTTTTTTTAATCTGAGCTAGGAAGAGTTAAAAAAAGCTGATGTACTTTAGAGGCTGGTTAGAGTGAACGCAGCCTGGATACAACATGAAAGTACACACATCTCCAAGAAATGCTTTGCAGAGTAAGTACTTTAAGATTCCTGTTTCCTTACTGATTGGTGGGTAAACTAAAATGGCTTGGAAAAAAAGAAACTTTTACATTACCATCACCCACAGAGACAGCTGTCACGGACTTCATACACTTGCCCTAAGGCTGCTCGCTCTGCATTTTTAAGACCAAGCATATATTTTATAGATTAAAATTAACATGCATATGGTACTTCAATATCAGTCCCTGTGACTTCTCTCTCTTCAGGAGAATAACACGCTCCCTACCAGCTCTCCACAAGTCCACCAGATAAGCAGGAGGTGAGGGCCAGGGAGCACAGCCCCCATGGCCTTACCTAGTTCTGCTCAGACCCGTGGCCACGTGCTAGACTTGGCTTGATTGCTAGCAAATCTATGGAACATTGCAGAGATAGGAAAAGACATATTAATATCAGAGACATGGGGAAGAAGGATTCATATTCAGAAGGAAGTAGGGCCTTTGGAAGCTCAGAAATCTTCATCTAAATGGGCTTTCATCAAAACCAGTGATTCATTGAAAGAGCAATGCTGGGCCCATGGCAGGTACTCAAGGCAGAAAATTAAAAATCTCCATCAGGTACAAGTTCTTTAAAACAGCGCTTTAAATCTGTGAACCTCAGTGCTAACTATTAGCATGCACATACACAAATTACTGTAGTTACGTGTGTAGTGTTGCACATATTTCAGCATCCTATTCCAACTCACATGGCAAACAGTGTTTCTGCAATACCTCTTCTACAAAGGGGAGGAATGTAAGCTGACAGTTTAAATGTCTGGCTTCTGGTCATCCAGTAGGTTAGAATTTCTCTTCCCTACACCTGTAGTAGGACCACTGATCCTGAATTCTCCCATCCATGATCTCTGTGCTAGTTTTCACTTTTGTCAACCACTATATTAGCCTGACTTTCTTCCACATTGGCACTTGAGTTACTCTGCTTGGGATTTTCAAGGTCTCAATGCAAATGAAAACTAGAGACTTAACTTTTGAGAAAATGGATTTTTTAACTCATCACCCTTAAACAATTATCATTTATCCCACATACACATGCTCCCAAGAGCCCCATATAAAAGAAAATAAATTATCAATGACCTGATCTCCTGTTTAAAAAAAAAAAAGAGCACACTAAAACACCACATGCTTATTTGTTTAAAAATAAATAAATAGCTAAAAGCCTTTAAATGCACAGATATACATAACCTCCTTACATATCTATTAGGATTAATAACAAGTCAAGTTAAACTGCAGATATCAGAGCTGAATGTTCTTTTGGTTTAGACATGATGGCTTAACATAGTAATAGGCAAATAGCAGATCAAATTCCAGACCTAGCTGCTAGGGCAAGATTTTCTAGCCCCTGGGAATACCAGCTGGCTGGAAAGACAAACAAACTGGGGTACTGTACCTATGCATGTGATGATAGGCCCAAGCCTTGATTGGGGCTAACAGAATTTATTAAATTGGCCATTGTGTGAAGTGAATGTGAGTCTTCTGCTGTAGTCCCCAATTCCCCATCTGCATATAAAAATTCAAAATTAGCGATTTGAACCAACTAACTTAAACTGATGTCTGCAGAGATGTGCAAGAACCAACATCTTATGGGTTGAAACCAAAGTAAATTGCTGAAACTGAGATTTTCAAAGGAGATTATGGGAATAACCTCCAATAATCCCAATCTATCACAAAATTTGGCAAGTTCTAAATGCCACAGAAACTTTCTTAGTAAAAGGGACAATAATGATACTTGCTGGAGAGAAGAAAAAGATGAAGGAAGGCAAAGAGAAAATAAAAAAAGGTGCAGAACTTACCTTTATACTCTCTAGATTTCTGGCCTGGCTGCCAACACAGATTTATTGTCACCTGAGGGTTACTCATTTTTAAGTGGAATTGAAGGAGAATTTTCACTAAGTGGAAAAGCTAGCATGTATGCATACGAAGCCAAGGTTTTCCTGGAGTGGATCTTGTGCATCTCTAGTATTTTACATAATCTTTTCCTTGTGTTGCTGAATGCATGTGCATGTATGTGCATGCCTCACTTGGGATAGTACAGGAAGAGTAAACAGTCACTGACAACCAGGATTAATCTGCCAGCCTTCGGGCACGAGGCACCAGATGCAACATTCCCTAAGTACCCTGCAACTCTACCCTTCTTTCTTCCAGTTGTGGCAGATCCACATTTCATCCTGGAGAAAGACTCTTGGCCCTGCTACCTCCAAGGTCATATTGCCAAAACAGATGTGGAATTCATTTACATTTATCCAACTCCAAATAAAATGGAGCCAGTTAGCATCTGAGGAACTTCAATGCCTGAGAAATGCTCTTCCCTGACAAGCTCTTCTGTTACGTCAATATAACACCTCAGGAGAAAACAGTGTTCCAGTTTATCACACAGTATCGGGAAAGAGATGAGATGGGAAACAGCAGTGATAAGCTGTTGCCAGAATTTGCAGGTTTTTAGGAGAGCCTTTTAAATTATCTGTGAACCTGTATTTCTACTCTTCATAAGAGCATATACAAAAGCAGCCCAGAGACAGCAGTTTGAAAGCATGGTACTGGTCTGCACTGTCCCTTTCCGTGGTGCCCAACAATGCACAGAAATCAGGACTCATTAAGAATCATATCACCCCTACAGCAGCCCCTGTGACGAATGGGATCTCTTAATTTGTACCCTTTTTCATGGGCAATGCCTCAGCAACAATAGCAAAGTCGTTTCACGGCCATGCTGCCTCTGCTTATCAGTTAGTGTAACTGTAGCAGCAGCAACCACACAGCACAGCAAGAGAGTCAAAACTCTGAAACACCACAGCTACTCCTTTCTGTTTCTATGCATTAGATGCCTTTTGACATCAAATTTAGTCTCTGTAGGAGGGAGAAATACTCTTTAGTGCAGCTGTTCTCTGGCTTCTCTCACTATTCTCTGGCCACTGGCACACTCCCATGCAGCCACTGAACCTCACGTATTTGTTCAAAGTGAAGTGTCAGACATAAAACCAAAATTTTCTGTGAAATTTTGCTTCCGTACATGGTTTCTAATGTAGTTTATTTCAGCTTTCTCCCCTCTATCACCTAACAAGGGATAAACCGGCAGCTCAAGGACACAAAGGTCTTCTGTATATTTCTTTTATTCACCCCTAGTTTGGAAACCACATGGAAAAATAAAATAAAGAAATAATAATGTTAGCATTAACAGTCTCCTAGCACTCCCAATTAGTTGCGCTTCATTTGAACTACCAAAGCTTGATCAAGTTTCAGCTAATATCATGCAACTGACCCATTATGACTCATAATTTTTTTTATACCATCAGTAGATATAAGTGCTCATTAAACAGGAGGGCTGCTGAAGATGTCAGATTGGCATAGCAAGTGCTGTAAAGCTATTTCCCACATAGTTCTTCTGATTGCCTGCAAGTTAATTCCTCTTTCACCAATTTCAGTATATATCCGCAGGTAAGCATGACAGGTTCATCTTCACCCTACAAGTAGAGGGGAAAATTAGATTCTTCCATTAGAAGAAAATAATTTCCAAACCATAAAAATATCTCCTCTCGAGGTCTGCATGAATTTCATAGAATCACAGAATGGTTTGGTTGGAAGGGACCTTAGAGACCATCTAGTTCCAGGCCCCCTGGTATGGGGTGGGTTCATAGAATCATAGAATGATTTGGGTTGGAGAGGACCTTAAAGATCATCAAGTTCCAACCCCCCTGCCATGGACAGGGGCACCCTCCACTAGACCAGGTTGCTCAAAGCCTCATCCAGCCTGGCCTTGAACACCTCCAGGGATGGGGCATCCACAGCTTCTCTGGGCAACCTGTTCCAGTGTCTCACCATCCTCATAATGAAAAATTTCTTCCTAATGTCTAGTCTAAATTTACCCTCTTCTAGATTATACCCATTACCCCTCGTCCTGTCACTACACTCCTTGATAAAGAGTGCCTCCCCATCTCTCCTGTAGGCCCCCTTCAGGTACTGGAAGGCTGCTATTAAGTCTCCTCAGAGCCTTCCCTTCTCCAGGCTGAACAACCCCAGCTCTTTCAGCCTGTCCTCATAGGGGAGGTGCTCCAGCCCTCTGATTAGTTTCGTGGCTCTCCTCTGGACTCTCTCCAACAGGTCCATGTCTTTTTTATGTTGGGGGCCCCACATCTGAACACAGTACTCCAGGTGGGGTCTCACGAGAGCAGAGTAGAG
>WKFP01013434.1:162097-183304 GCA_011057875.1 Pterocles orientalis
CTCTAACAGGTCAGTACCCAACTTATACTGGAACCTGATGTTGTTCTTGCCCAGATGCAAGACTCTACACTTGCTCTTGTTAAATTGCATTAAATTTTTCCCCGCCCAAATCTCCAGCCTGTCTAGGTCTCGCTGGATGGAAGCACAGCCTTCTGGTGTGTCAGCCACCCCTCCCAGTTTCGTATCATCAGCAAACTTGCTGAGGGTGCACTCTACTCCCTCATCCAAGTCGTTGATGAATATATTGAATAGCACTGGTCCCAATACCGAACCCTGGGGGACTCCAGTAGATACAGGCCTCCAACTAGACTCCATCCCACTCACCACAACTCTCTGGCTTCTTTTCTCCAGCCATTTTACATGGCCTAAATACCTGTAAGTTCAGTAATGACCTGTCAAAGGAGTCTGTGGAACAAGAGGAAACTGAATCCGGATCTTCTGCAACTGATGGCAACAGCTTAAATAAGACTGCATTTTAAAAGTGTTAACTGCACAATTTCCAGTAACATTCAGTAAGCAAGGTCTTGGCTTTTTAGACTTATTAATCAGTTTAGTTTTCACTTGCAGCTACTGGCTTTTAAAACAAAACCGATAGGCTAAATTTTGCTTGCCTTTCACTAGATTTACATCAAAGAACACAGAAATGGCTCCATTACGTCCGAGTTGTGCTTTGAATGTGTTTTACCAGAGGCTGTAAACAGCAAACTATGAAAACTGTATTCTTTTTAGGACTAAAATGTACTTTCTGTTTGGTAAAAAAAAAAAAAAAAGCTGTCATGGAACTGTTTACACACACGTATCAACCACAGAATTATTGCTACTATGTATAATACAGTATCCTAAAGCATGGTTTTAACAAACTGATTACAAAACAGTGTTATTTTTGGAGAGTGCATTAGTACTATTTTTTAAAAATGGCCTTAGTCCTAATTCTCCCTTACGTTAGCACACTATCTACTCAACAGAGGACAGGATGAAAAATGCAGAATCTACTACACTGTATCTCAGACTAGGCACCAACTGCTGAGGCATCTGTACTTTCATACAGCAAAGCAAGTGTTTCACACCTAACACCAACAGAAGCAGCTCAGAGAAAAAGGCCAACTGACACTTGTGAGCAAGCTGGATCCTAATGCTGGAGCAACACTAGCAAGTAAAACACACCAGGGCCTGTTCTCTACAGGAAGACACGCGGGACAGGCAAACCCACATCCGCAGAGATCAACTTCCCAAAGCAAGGCAGCTTCATCCACAGCTTCCTGGGAACAGTCCTGGGCTCCAGCTATTTCCCAAACCACACGGGGAAGCACACTGTCTGGGAGAGAGCAAAACTGTCAGGGTATGCGCTAGCAAGGAAATAGCACAGATGACAGCCTGTCAGAGCCTCTCTGGTAGTTATGCTTACTAGTGTAACCATGGTGAAGCAGATAACTGCATTGTCTATGTTGCCTACTTTAGACTTCATAAAACCACAAGAAAATAGCTTAAGAGTCACAGACTCCCTAACCATTGCATCTAACCCATGGCTACCTCAATCTGTCCCAGCAGAGGTCCACAAGGCAAAGGCCTCTTGTTCAGGACAGATGGCGCAAAAGTGTTTCTTTCCTATCCCTCTTAATAAGCCACAATGTTCTCACGTGAACTCCAGAAAGGACTAGGTGAGTAGTGTACTAACAGCCCTAATAACTATGAGTCAGGTCCACAGATTGCTCAAAATCTAGGGATTAAAACCAACAAGACTGGTCTGTCTTTATTTGCCTTCTGATTGAAGAGTCATGATTTGTGTCTTCAAGCTTGTCTCCACATCCATGATTTCATCATATATAGGTGTCCCAGATTTTGTTACAAGTCCTTCACTGACAGCTGATAGTGGTTGGTAACTGATATTTCTTGGTATCAGACATTCTAAGGGAAAAGTACTTTAATCTTCTCTTTAAGCTTTAGCTGGGCTGGTAAAATATGTCCATGTCTATGGATGCTCACCATGTCTGCAACAGATGTCATAATCAATGGACTAGTTTGTGTGAAGCTACTCCAATTCACTTAAAATTAAATCAGCCAAATTAACTTAAGGAGTTTCTATTTTTGGCATCAACTCACATAGCAAATTCTGCCTGGGACAAACTAGAATGCATTTACACAAAATAGTCTGCAGGTGGTTCTTCAAGAGAAACGACAAACAGCAGGCTAAGGAAACTAACACCCTGCACTAGCACAGATGCTTTTAAATAGGACATCTACCCATACCCTTAGATTATTTCTTTCAGTTTCCACTTGCCAAGCGAACATGCTCCCATGGTATAAGAAAGCACAACACCTATCATGCTAAAACCAAAAGTGTATGGAAGTATAACATGTCAGGAACATGAAAATAACAGATAAGCCTGCTTGTGCCCTTACCAACTATCTGACAGAATGACATTCCTCTTCACCCTTCCCACATTTATTCAAGGTTGACGAGGTCTAAAGGCAACTCAGCACATTCAGTTGTTACCTTCTTTCCCCATGCTCCTCCCTTTAATGGACATCCTCATGACCAATTCAGAGACACCATGTCTTTCATGACAATAGTGTGAGCACATGCAGTCGTATCAAAGGGTTGGCCAACAGGACAGCAATTCACAAGGAAAGAGTACTTTTATTGGCTAATATATGCTACAGGGCAGATTCTGTCTCAAACATCCAAAAATTATCTGGCAAACTTTGGCCGTGTAAACTAACAACTCCTCACACAGATGGGCAAATGGTGTATTAGCAAATTTTCAAATCTTACCTCCTCTCTGAAGCACACATAAGAAGGTACACGCCCTTACCTCATTTCACCACAGTTGTATCCTGCCCCCCTCCTTCCTCTGGCAGTCCCATTCTACCGACCTTTTAGAGCCTGTATCAAAAACATGCCTAAATTGCAGCATACATTACCCCTGCAGGACCTCAATCTCCAACAGAAAGTCCCCCCACTGTGTCTAAGTCCCCTTCATTTTCATACAGGTGACACAACACTGTACCAAGGATAACAATGCAGAAAAGAACTTTGCTGTAATGACAAATCATTGTTTTTTTTTAAATCATGCCCAAGGACTTTATCATGTTGAAGAGATGTGCATAGTTACCCCTAGCACCACTGATTTCTACAACAACTATCTCACTTTCTGTGTTCTGTTATGCAGTCATAATACGGTCCATGGATAAATGCAGAGCCTCGTAGGGAAGTCTGCTGATTGAAACAGGATTAGAAGGCAGGTCACAATAGGGCACACATATCAGAAACCTGCGTTGAGGTAGTTCTCATACTGTCTGCTGTGAACATGTTTCTCTCCCCAAATGGTAAGCATATTTCAGCAGATGTCTGTCACTACTCAAAATGCAATTCTATGCCTCAGTTTCAATCCCTTCCAGGAAAATTGTTAGGCAAAACCTGCCTACACATTAATGTGCATTTGCATATATTAGGTGGCTAAATTGCAAGCAGACAGCACATGAATAGTATCACATGAAACCATTGCAGATAAGAGTTACACATGTGAAAAAAAAAAAAAAGCATCACATTTTTGTTTCAGAATTTCAAGAAACATTGTTTACCCTCTATGCATGAAACTGTGCAGCCTGTTTAGTCAGCTATTCATTGTCTAAGGTCAGGGAGTATCAGGGAGTAAAGCATTTTGTCTCAAACAGAACCCCACTCAAATTATAGCTGCCCTAAGCAAAACCACTCTTTGCAAGGTACCTATGCCCCCACTCATATTCAGCACAAATCATTCCCTCTGTCTGCTGAATTGCAGTTTTAGGCAAACTACAGACATTTCTATTCTATTTCTATTGCTGCTGTTCAGAATTAGAAATGGAAATAGATCTAATTGGGACTATAAAAGGGGATCAACCAATCTATATCATCACAGGTTTTCTCAGTATTGCAGCAAAATCCTTGAAGAGAACACAATTACTGACAGGAAGCACTGGTGATCCAATAGAAGCACTGACACTGATCATTACTGATGTGCACCTCAGCTATATATGCACAGACCAATCCAATTTCAGCAATGCCTGTAGCTGTTCTGTGCCACTCTGGCTACTCTGATGAGCAGTACATAGGCTTTTAACTGGATGGTTAACCCAGGTTTACGATTGCCTTGCATCAACAGGACACTACAAAGCAGCCAACATATTGCCAAATCTGGACTGTAGCATGTATAGGCAGTGTGTGTCTTCTGAACATGATTCTTATCTCACCTACTTCATGCTTGTCTCATTTTATTGGCTTAGAATTTATTATTCATGCAGCGAAGGGCTAATTCAGCACCATTGTCTATATCCCATACAGTGATCTAATGTCATTATACTTCATCTAGAACTTGCAGTCTGATAAGAGATGACGGCCTTCCCATCCTGCACTATAAACAGTAGGTGGATAAAAGCATATGAAATTAGCTTGTGTTTTTTAAGTTATATATGGATTTTGGCATTTAGTGACAAAAATCCCTCCTCAGTTGTTTCTCCAGTGTTCTTCCTTTTACTTTTTATTCTTCACTACCTCAGCTACTGCCTCAGACTTAACTAGCTAAGCCTCCCCTACACACTTTCAGCCCTGCGATATGCTTCCTTCCCGACATTCCTCACTACCCCTTCACTCCTCTCACAGTGGCTTCCCTAAGCCTACAACCCAATTTGGCTGAGATATTACAATGATGGACCATCTCCTCTGCCATGTTGTCTTGGCTGCATGCATACACAGCAAAACACTTCTCTTGCTTCCAAATCTGCAATATATTACAGGATTAACACATGACATAAATGGTTTACTTCTTTTGTAAGAGTCTGTAAAAGACTTTGGTATACAGAATGATAATAATTTCAGCTCTTGTGCCCCACCTGCCCAGATTCTCCCAGGTGTTATAGAAACTCTGAATCAGGTCAAAATTATTATAAAATGCTGGGTGCTTCAAGTTATTAATCCTCTGTTCATTGCTCCCTCCCACTGAGGAGAAAAACACATTACTACATACTAGCATTATTATGTGCTCAGCTTTAATACTTAGAGGATTAATTCAATTTCAGAGCCATATTTTGCTAGTTTCTCTATTAAAACACAGACTGTAGGTGACAACCTTTGTCCAAGAGAATTTCTTGTCATTATACATGAAAAAAATCTGGTAGAGAAGAAATACATCCACAGGCCTCCAGTGGAAAATGGAGACAAAAAGACTATATGACTTATCCAAGGTCACAGCATCTCTAGCCAAAAAGTTATATCACATGCCCAGCATACCAAACCTTGCATCACTTCAGCATAGGGTGTATGAATCCATACTGTACCCACCAAGAGAAAAGTCTCCATTTCATAAAAGACAGCATAATTAGATTGAAAAATTATGTGTACTTAATCAGTCCAATGTTCAATCACTTTGCTTCCTTTCACTAATCTTCACTATGAAAGATGAACATTAACATGAAATGAGAATGACTGGCTGTTGGGTTTAGCGGATTTACATCACTTTCTAATTCTTTAGTCTTTGAGGTCATTATCATCTAATCCAGTCAATAGTGATTTCACATGTCCAGAATACACTTTTTACACAGGATAAAACCCTTTTTTTTACTTCCCTGAGACGGCTTTTATAAAACAAGTTGCCTGAATTTTGCACTACTGAACAGCAGGGGAGCAATTATGCTACATTTGCAAAAGACCCCACAAAACGTATTAGGTAGCTGGAGAATTCTTCCTCCTCTGAACTATTTGTTCTGTCTCTAGTAACATCTCTTCATTGGTTTGATAAAAGATTCATGAGAGAAACACTGCTAGCTAGATAACAAAAACTAGTTTTCCTTAACAACAGATTTTTCTTCTGTACCTTTATTTCCTGTTTGAGACACATAAGGACCTATTCAGTTCTACTCCACTGAAATCAAGTAAAACACATCAGTGGCAAACTTAACATTGCCTTTAATTACTTATTATTTGATGTTTTTATTTATAATTTCTTTGCCTAGCAGTACTTAAGACTGAGTCAATACCAGAAGGTATTTTGAGCTATACACAAATAAAACAAAAGATAGATCCAGTTAGGCAGCAGGGCAGGGCACCTAAAAAGTACAACTTAAGAAGCCATAACTGGGGTATGCTTACGGGCACATAAAAGAGGACACAGACACAGTGACTCCCTGACATAACAACTCAATCGATGCATTTCTGTGCAAACCTATCACCTCCTCAATGATTGCTCTGGCAAGTAACTGCAGGTATGTTAGCTGGTGGGTTAGATGTCCACAGACTCCAGGATGCTCCTGCAAGCATAGGTCACATGTAGCCATATAATCTTAGTCAAGCAATAATACTCTTTACATTGAATAATAAGGGTGTTATTGTGCAGTACAATAATGCTTAAAGACCCAGAAACCAACCTTGCCGGTAAATACAACATCCCTGCCAAGAAATTTTCATAGTCTGACGAAAATATGAAGTGTAGGATTGCACAAGACAAAGCAAGATTTCACACAAGGTATAGTCATTTGGTTCATTTCCTTTATGGCGTATTTCTTTAACTAACACATTTTGCCAATATGTTTTTATAACATGGTCCTACAGACAGCTAAGACTGACTGGAAGGTGTAGGGGAAGAAACAACAGGCCAGAGATAAATCCTTAAACCATTTTCACAGTCAAATAAAAACTACATATGCCTACATGTCCAATGGTTCAAGCTACCCTTTGCCTAAAGCATAACTTTTAAGTGCTGAGTTTGATTCAAATAATACTCCAGATGTTGATGAGCAGAATTCTATTAATTTTAGTGAAAAATCAGACAAGCAAAATGGGGTTTACATCATACCCTCTGTATCTGGTTCACAGCCCAGGAGCTATGATTGTCCCTGCTGTAATGGGCAATGGATCAAACAACTGTTTCCCCATAACAGAAGAAAACCCTGGGGCACAGTGTCCCTGGCATGGTAAGATTAACAGGGATTATAGTACGAGGGAAACGGGCCATGGAAGAATGTGCACACAGCCCCTGACACATGGCAGAGAAAGAGGAAGGACAGAACCATGAACAGAGCTCCTCCCATCAGCCAGGGAAGGGACTGGGGCACACCGGTGTCCCAGACAGAGGAGGATTCAGGAGTGCTGTTAAATAGAAGAGGATTAGAGAATGGCATGCATGCAGTGGGAGAGGCCCACAGAACAGGAAGAGGCAGAAAACCCACAATGCATGCAATGCACTTTACCAACAGATGCATTGAGAAGCGTGACCTTCTTCTGTACATACAGAATCTTTTAAGCAAATAAAATAATGGACAAGTCAATTTAATTTTCTCTGGTTGATTTCATACGACACTGGAGGTAAGCATTAAAGAATTTGAAAGAGGAGAATTAAACGAATATACACAGAGGAAAACTGTCCTTGAACTTATCTGCAAATTCACTGCTGGCTCTTTATTAAGCCAAAGGCCTAGAGCCAGCCATCATATTCCCTACAAGCTAAAGGGTAGTTATAAAAATCCAGTGCTGCAAGGAAAATTCAAAATGCTATCTATAAAAAAAACACCCTCGCATTGGTAAAGGCCATATTCAGCACTTGCTCCTGTGACCTGTTGTCTGGCGGTAAATGCAAGAATTCTGGACTTGAAGCTGATGTTTGTCCAACAACTGACATTCTCCCACACAGAACTCTGGCAAATTATCTGGCAAAATAATCAACACAGGAAGAGACGGCTTCATTATTAATGTAAATAGCTCACTTTCTTAAATTACCAATTTTGCAAAAGGCATTAATTTGTGGGCTTCGACCCAAAAATGCAAAATGCACATTCAGATACAAAATGGTGTTAAGAGAGCTATTGCACACCACTTATGAGTAAAGCAAATGGACAGATCATACACAGTCAGGGGTTATCATAATAAGACACAGCAAAATACTAAGTGAACCTGGACTCAATGCTATACTTTAGGAACTGATTTAATTCCACTTAAATCATTAGCTGACCTTAGCAGACAGCTAATGTAGCTCTTGGCATGGTGACTGAAGGAATACCATGAAAGAATTTGGTTATCCATTACTTTTGTAGTTTAAGTTCATAGAGAAGGATTTTAATTTTCAAGTAGGGTACAAAAAGCCCACAGCATGAGAGGGTTCAAGGAAAGCTGTGACAGAGGTGCAGTGTTTCCTACTAACATTGCACCTGTACCTTATCTGTACACAATCTGTTGCGTGAACCCCGTTTAATGCTATAAAGAATGGCATTCCATTTTACATTGCCAGCTATTGTAAATCTCAATGCATCCCATTCAGCCTGCCCATTCTATACTACAAAGTTACATGAAAGATGAAACTTGTGAGTTAATTTCTCCAAGAGCACACCTGATTTTAAATTATACATCATGATAAAAAGGTTTTCTCTAATTACAGTTCTACTGTATACCTATGCATAAGCATATATGCACATTCCCATATTTACATGCTAAATGAGTCTCTGGGTTTCAGGCAGAAGCTTCTCTTAGTCCATCCAGTAGCTCCCCAAAGCTGTTACCACTGATTGGACACAGGTGTTAAGAATAATTAAAGACATAAGAAGTATCATTATTTAGGCATCCATCAGTGGAAATCATATTAAAGCAGATTCATTTTCCATTAGGCTTATTACATTATTCTCAGTAAGGCCACTAGTACATTCAATTTTCTACCATTATTGGACCAGCTTTTTCCTGGGTCACTCTGAATTTACCAATATCTGTAACTATTTCCAAACACTATCTTCATTTCACATGTTTAGAGCTGTATTGTCAAGTTTTGCAGAGTATTATGTCTCCAAAATGGCACACATACCGCTTCACCAGTCCCTAGGATTACTGAAGCAGTCCTGACTCTAAAAGCCACTAGTGTATTTTCTTTGCCAGATAAACCAACATATGGTCAACAGCCACTGATGCAGCCTTCTACTATTAGATTGTAACATAGGGCTCCGTAAGAGCTAGAAGCTTTGGCCTCTCACACATTTAGCAGAAGGGCTCGTTTATGTATTTTTCACAGTTCAAGCAGATGGAGAGCTGGTGAAACACTGAGCAAAACTAATTTCCTTAAGAACAACAAAAAAGTTTTCCATTGAACCTATCTGACATTGGTGCAATTTTTTTTCCTAAAATTCTGTTGTCAAAAATATTCTTGACATTTTGTTCCAACGTGATCTATTAACAGAAACTAGGTAAGTGGTCCCAATCATGTTTTACCTTTAAAGAGTACAAAAAAGCCAAAGTATTTCACCCCAAAAAATTATATTTTGTGCACAAAAACTGTTCTGTAAACTACTTTTTTGATTACAGCAATGTAAGGAAAATTCTGATTAGCTCCAGCAAACAGAAAAATCTTTGTCAAGGGTACTGAGAGACAGGAAGATGAAGCTGTAGTTAAGGTAATGCAGAGGAGCTTGGGGTTCTGGATTCAGTTTCTGGCTTTGCTGTAGACTTCCTGCATGACCTTGGCTAAATGAGTGGGAACCACCAGCAGACCCTTTGATAGTTGATTCAGAAGCCCTACAGGCACTGAACTGTAAGTCACATAGGATCAGCTGACAAAAGAAATTCCAATGGTCTCCGTATACTTCAGGTCACCTAAAGGTGGAGCTTGCAGATATTGTCTAGAGCCTACTGCCATGACAAGGACATCAGATTCCTCAAGACCTAAGTATTCTCCTCAAGACCTAAGTATTCTCCTTCCTGGCAAATAAAATACTACAGAGCCTCTTTTGATCTCAAAGGCTCTTCCTCCAGCTCCTCCACACAACACTGTCTTTTCAGTTCTCAGTCTTCCTTTTCCTTTTTCTACAGTGACTGTTAGTAAATCCTTGTCGTAAGCACTGCCTCTGACTTTGTAAGTGGACAGTTCCCTACCATGGGGCCCCAAGAGACCTAATATGATGCTGCTTTACTCACAAAATAATAGCAAATTAAATATGATTATGGAAGCTGGCATAGCCAGCAAAACTAAGCTATTGGCAGATAATGTATTAGTTATATTGTGCCCAGCTGCTGCAGAGGTTAGCTGAGGATATCTAACGATCTGCCAATAAGAAGTTGGGGTGTGGTACTAACACAGGAACACAGTAAACCCAGACTCACAAAACTGAAACCTTAAGCCTGAAATAATTAAATAGTGTTATTGTTGCATGCTGTAAGTCTTTAAGAAAACAGTTAAAGAACAATAAAGATGCAGCTGTCGTCTGCTTCTGTTCCTACCATTTTGGGGACCATCCATCTAAATACTGTCCCTTACCTAATGTATGCATCTATCAAGCTCTAGTCAGTCTTTAACAGCATCATTAGTCATGAAACAAAAAAAAAGTGAAGACAAACATTTGAAACTGCTTGAAAAATGATAACGTAATAGCTGCTGAATTGTACAGAATGTGTATATGTTTGAAGCTGCACACCAAGAAATAGAAAGATGTTAGCCATTCACACAATAAACAATGAAATAAATCAGAAACCTACAATACCGAAACATCATTTTACAAGGGCGTTTACAGAGATAATACCTGTTATCTCCAATTGACTTTGAATTTTCTAGAAAGAGGTCATATTATCGCCAGGAAAAAAGTCACTCAAGAGAGTCTATCCATCCCTGTTCACTTCTGTTTTATCAGGTGGGTTACAAAGCTACCATATTGTCTGCATCTTCGCAGGCAGCATTTTATCCATGTTAACTCTGTTTAAACATTTCTGCTTGGAAATGGAGAGGATAAGAAATCAATAAACAGGATATTAAAAGCAGACACCGAATGGTATCAAACAGCCAAAGGATGTGTTTACTGGAGAAATGCACACTGATACTGCTAACGGGGGACATTTCTGGTAATTCAGACAGTGCAGCGAGAACCTACTTGGAGCACATGCTCTCCCCAACGATTTGGGTGGCTGCCTCAGGAGCACAATACGGAGCTCTGTGGAGCAGACAGCAAACCTGTATGTGACATCAGAAATCTAGGTGCACGCTATATATGCTTCTGCTTTTCTGCACATCCGCTGAGCGAGATCTCCCTCGCCTAGAGCAGCATCTTCACCTCCGAGTAGCTCCGCTGGAGGGCACTGGGACCGCCGAGGCGACCACCGGCACCACCCGGCGTTGGCTTCTATTTACGCTCGGTGAGTACCTCCAGGGCGGGACCCAGGCCGCGCAGTCCCCTCAACTCTGCGGTACCTCAGGAGCCCCCGGCGGGCCCGAAGCGCAGCCCCTCTTCTCACACGCAGGCCTCGCCCCAGCCTCCCGCGGGGGCCCGGTGCCGCCGCTGCGCACCCCCCCCCCCGAGCGGGGGCGGCCCCGGGGCCCAGGGGTGTGAGGGGGACACCTCCCGCCCCTCCCGGGGCTGGCTGCCCTGCCAGCGGGGCCAGAGGAGAAGCCGCCCCCAGCCCACTCTCCCCAGGGGCAGCCCCAGGCCGGGCGGGGGAGGGAAGGAGGGAGGGGTCCGTCCGCCTACCTGATTTGGGGTAGGTGACAATCCAGACGTCGCTGTCCCTCACCGGGAAATTGGCGATCTCCTCCATCTTCCCCCGGCAGAAGGGCGGCAGCCGCACCCCATTGTACTCGAAGTACTTGCTCTCGAACTCCCCGGGCGTACTGGGGGTCTCGGCCTCGCTCTCCGCCATCCTCTTCCCTGCCGGCCGCGGGGGTTGGCGGCGGTGGGGGGGTGGTGGCCGAGCTGCGGGGGCCGCGGGGGCTCAGACGGGCGGACGGACGGACGGGCGCGGCGCGGCACAGCTGCCCCTGCCCCCGGCACGCCCCCACGCACGCACGCGGAGGGGGCGCGGGGTTGGCGCACGGTGATGTCATGCGCGGCAGTGGCAGCGCGCGGCGCTAGCGGCCGGTGACGGTCAGCTCGCTGCGGTGCCTGCCAGCGCCCCAGCCCCTCTCTTAACCAGGCGGGTCGCCTTCACGCACACGGTCCCCGGGCCGCAGTCGGCTGGGGCTGGGGAGGAGGCGGGGGACTGAAGGGAGGACCTGCCTTCCCCGCTCTCCCCTCAGCCCGAGGGTCCGCGGTGCTGCGGCAGCGGCCCGGGCGCTATGGCGGTGCCCAGGCGCGGGCTCAGAGGGCGGATAGCAGGCCGGAGAGTTGTGCAGAAGAGGGGGATGAGCACAACAGGCAGGTGTGCAAGGGACTCACTGCTGGCCTTGCACGCAGCCCAACTGCAATGAATAGGGAGGGTAAGAGAGTAAGGGAGGGGGTATGTATCCACCTTTTTCAGCAACACAGATCATTTGCTCCTTGCAGTGTTCAGGTTCAAACCTATACTTGCTTTTTTTATGCAATAAGCCTATCATTCTGGTTCCCTCTTCACAATCTCTTGGATGCTGTGTCTCTGTAACTGGGAGGGTAACAGCTTTTGTGAGACCATGGTGCACCTTATAAGTATGCTCAGGCCTGAGCGCCCAGCCCTGCTTGGGCAGGTACCCAGCGCATCCACTGTCAGTTCTGAGTTACTCCTTGTACTTCCCAGGCCAGCGTCAGACCTGACTTATTAGCTTGACTTGTTTGGTGGTCATCTGGCAGCAGAAACCACACCTATTCCAACACTGCTGGGGGCTGGTTAGTGAGGGCACAGCCTTGTCTGTATTATGACTGTTGTCTGCTCACCCCTTATCCTTCCTATTATAGTGGCTCCAATCTTACTACTCCTAACAGCACAAATAAAGCCTAGGACAGAACTCAAAAAGCACTCCTAGTCAGGCTTATGGACAAGACAGCCAAGGTGCTGCTGTTCAAGGGACTTAAGGCCTATCGGTGCCTGATGGGAAGGTATAAAAACCCTAACCTCCCTTGCAGTCTGTACTACAGAAATGAAGAACTGTTTTGGCTGTTTGGTCTGGTGTGAATGAAAAGCTAGCAGTAGTTCAACAAAGTTAAGACTTCTGTTAGTTCCAGAAAGTTCAGTGAAGAGTTTTGGTTGAGTTTACTCTTATTAGCCTTGTAATGGCTGCTTTATTTTGTGTTTGTGTGTGCTTCTGCAATGGTGCTAAAATATAAAGAAGTTCTTTGAAAGATTCAGACACAAACTGTCTGTAGCAGATTTGCCTTTGAAAGAAATCAAATAAGCGTATAAAGAAACATTAAAGCAAAGTAAGAGGGTACAGTGACTTGGAAAATATATGTCTTTTAAGTATTAGAGAAAAAATTACAGCTAATTTCAATTGAGTTTACTGAATTGGGAACAGAAACCAGCTGAAGGATGAGTGCCCTGTCAAACTGCCCCTTCTAGAGGAGCAACCTTCGGAAAAGCAACTGTAATCAGCTGAGGGCAGTAACTGCTTTCAGCCTTTATAGTTCTATCTACCAGCATGTGTAAATCATTGCTTTTACTGTACTTTACTTACATTTGTCCATGATTCCCTTGCAATTAATAATAAACTGCACACATTAAAGCTATGGTTAGAGCAGGTAGGAAAAGTCCACCAAAAACTAACATCACGAGTATTGTTTCATTGAATGAAAATGGTTTGCAGGGATGTGTTAGGTAAAAAACAAACAAACAAAACTTAGAAAAATTCATCCCAGAGTCAGTGGTTGACTAATAAGACTTGCCCTAGGACTTAATAATACAGGTTCAAGTCCCTGTGATACTAAATTTAGTTCTGAGCCTGTTTCTTCAGGACACTAAAATCAGAATTATCTGTTGACATCTAAAAGAACTTTTCCAATTTTTTTAAAAATTAACTTTTGAAAAAAAGTGGGTTGACAAGAATAATAGACAGCTGGGCAGTTGGTATTCTGTATTTTAAGATAATATGGTAAATTCAGAAGCAACTGCCATTCCAGCATTGGTGCCTGTTCTTTTCTTTCCTGTGGTGTTTTAAATGGTCTGATTTCTTCTTTTCCTTGCTTAACAAAATAATTCATACCTGAAATTTTCTATGGAAAGTAGAGTTGTGGGGTTTTCTAGCCAACCTCTGAAGCAAAATTTATTTACTAGTCTCTTCTGATGATTAAAAGCATTAAGCTATACTAGTAATAAATAACTTGAAAGCCCAACAAAACAGAATTATATTCTAGTCTCTATTAATATTTAAAAAATTTTAATTTATTTTTTAAAATTTCTAACTTAGTCCTTAGGCGTGGATATGGTCTTTGCTCAATACATCAAGTGGAGGGAGCCATACTGACAACAGAAAAACTCTTTCTGTTTTCTCTTTAAGTTAGCAGGAGTTGTACAAGTGTACGTCAGGGTAGAATATCAGCTTTTGTGGAGCAAAAAGGCAGGCAAGCATTACCACAAGGGACACAACAATAATTGGAGCTTTCTCTTTAGCAATGGGTGCTTTCACTTACCTGATACTGTTTCAAATGAAAGAGGAACTGGAGCCCAATGTGGCTGAGAAATCAGGTGCCCTGGACTAACTGCACTTATCATCCCTGAAAGATCATCCCTGCCTTACAGGTGCAGTACTAATGCAGGGATGTTGGACCTATAATGCCCAAATTGCACAGCTGATGTATGCATGTGGATATTAAACATACAGCATTTACTGAATGCATGCAGATCACTGGCCTAGTGCTTACTCAGATCTGACATATCTGAGACACATCAGATTTGCTGGGAATTCAAAGACAGCTGAACTGCAAAATGCATGAAAGCTGTCTGTTTAGGAAATACCTGTAAAAAAAGGCTATAGTCAGTACATTTTGCTCAGAGGCAGTGCATCATTCACAAACAGGGTAGTCTACAAGGAAAATGGTCATACTGGTAGACCATTGTTCAGCTACCAAAGGGCATATGCAAATGACCTGAGGGTGATCCAGTATTAAAGCTATATACAAAATCAGATGTGCTGTACCAGGTAAACCACACTGGAGTGTTTCACTTACCCTCAAACTAGAGAGGAGTGGTGAAGGGAATCAGAATGTAGCCTGCAAAGTAATTTTTGGTAGATTGCTTTTCTTTTGTTTAAAATAAAATTTGTAACAGAGTCTTGGGCTATTTGAATGTGTTCCAGCCTCTTCTGTAACACTTAGACCATTCTGCAGTGTAACTGATCCCAGAATGCATAGCTATTTGGTGTCCCCACGCAGTAGCAGGAAGAAATGTAGGTGAAAGTTTGGATTCTCTCACAATGATGTAAGCTGGGACCAGCCTCACAGGAGTCACTAGACTTCCCTCTGTATAGAACTTGGGTAAGACAGGGGAAAAGAAGATGATCTTAGAGAAATAATAAAGTGCTGACCTTAGGAAAATGTTGTCATTTTAAGATCTGCAGAAGCAGGTTTTAACACTCGAAACAGGCTGTTCCTATGCTGTTTAGGTAAGTCTGTATTTCTGCGGTCTGGCACTACAAAAAGCACTCCTATGCCTTTGTGTTCCTGAAGAGTCAGAAGGTTTCTCCTTGTCTTTGCAGCTGGATGTGTCTACTTATTAGCTGAAGTTCCTGTAGAGAATGTCCCTGTCTTGAGATGTGTGCGTACCGTTGCATACACAAAAATGGAGTTTAAGCTTTCAAAATCTATACCTGGTGAAAAAAAAAAATCTGGCAAAGCTTTTCCTTACCTTTTTATTAAACCATTGTAACAGCAACCTGCATCAAAGCTGGAGGGGCAGGTTCAGAGGAAGATTGACTGTTTGTACATGTTGGGGTGCCAACAGCAGTTTAGTTTTACACATGAAATCTATAAATGCTGCCACAAGTATTACATGAAACTGATGTAGTGATAACCTAATAACAGCATGGGGTATTTTATTAATGCAGTAAACAGCTGTGCAATAGATTGGTGTTTATAAAACACTGCTGTCTGCTAAGTCATTTACGTTTGTTCAGTGAGTACACATGAACTTTCAGGAATGTTTCTTACTCACCCAGCCTAAATATGAGCCACAGCTGTGAGGTTCAAGCACATGAACCTAGCACAGCATTTAATTCTTCTAGTGAATGCTGCTTAGGATCAAGCTGTCAACTGGCACTCGCCATCTTTTTTTTTTTGTCTTTTCTACCTGTAACAGTATGAGGAATGGGTGCGCTGGCCTCACAGCCAGGATGCTAAGGAGTCAGATCCCTTTTCCACTAGTATTTCTATATAACCTTCATTAACTCAGTCTCCCTGTGCTTTAACTTCCACATGTCAAAACAATGCAAGTACTGTAATCCACCTCAAAAGGCTATCTGAAGATAGATCTGTTGCCTCTCATTACCCAAGCACAAAATTCAAGGTCTTTCTAGGAGGCAAAACTGGTGCAAATCATGATTTCTTTGATGTGGTCCTGATCCATATGGTCAGAATGCAAAATTTGTATTTCTTGCTAAAGTGTTCATAATTAGTACTTGAAATGAGAGACAGTTGCTCAGAGTCCCAGGCTGCAGAATACCACTGAGCATTAAATTCCGTAGCAGTGCAGATCAGTCAGTGTGCCAACTGTGAGACAGGTCCTTACCATATAATGTTTTTTAATAGGTTTATGGTGCTTTTAAAAATATACCCTACAGTGTTTCAAATTTGTCAGATTTGGATCATGAGTACATATAGACATCATGCATCATCTTTATCCTCAGCACTGCATTTCCCAGCAGGCGTTGCAGGGAGAGACTTTCAGACAAGCTGAGCTTGCCTTATCACCAGTCTAAACAGTATAAGGAAACGTGTGGTCACTTTGCTGCTGCATCATATAGGTTATGCATCAAATGAGGGCAGGAACATAAAAAGGCGAGTAACCAAAATGATCAGCAAGCTGTGGTGTCACTTCAAAGGAAAAATGCAAGAAGTGCACCAATATTTTTGGTGAGTCAAAGCAAAGATCACATGAGAGGAAGATGAGCAGTAAATAAGTCAGCACTGCAGATTAATGGCTTTGCTTTCCTGAAAGGTCAGAATTGCAGTTTTGTAAACCCCCGCCACAAATTGTGCAATGATAATTCCACCAGACAAGCCAGTATGGGATACCTTGCATAACTCAGGCACGCTAAATATTTCCCCAGTGCATTGTAGATGGTTTTAGCTATCTGTACATTTCTATGTCCATTACATCCTCCCACAATTTTGAACCTATGGATGTTTTTAACAGCAACTTCTATTTTAAACAAAAAGCTAATTTCTATCTGGGATAATTTTTGTAGCATGGCTGTTTATAGCTGGGACTGAGCCATAAAGAAATAAAATTTAATCTTCCCTAGGTTTCACTGGAAATGTTCACAATGTTGCCTTGTAGGCACAGTGCTGGCCTGAGACATGGGGCATCTGGACTACATTGCAAACTCTTGCGACTTCCATAAGTGAAGTTGGGTGAGTTAACATTGCCACCTTTTGCTTCTGTCACCCTTCGTTTGAAAGGGGGATAGAGACGGTTGATTGTAATTATATGTTCATGAGAGAAAGTACAATTCAATAATGATCTATAACAATGCTATCAAATAATTATGCTTCTTAAATATTAGTCTTTTGTTCATTATTTGTGTCATTATTGAAGATGAATGGTTGTGAAATGGTCACTTAAGTAAGATCAAGGCACTGAAGGCAAATTATTGTTTCAAGGCAGTAATTAACATGGCTTTCACTGTATTCCTGCAGAAACTATTTGTTAGTTTTAAGTGTGTTAGGGGAGACAGACAACTGAGTGGCCTTTGGATATACTAGTGTGATTATCTCTGCATAGTAAAGGTTGTGCAGCTATCTCATATGAAACTGGTTTATTTTTGAGGGACCTGATCTGAACATCTCAGTGACTCATTACCACAAAAGCAGATCAATTCTACAGGAGTTTTTGTCATTGTTTTGATTGCAACATCATAGAAACTGAAGCCTAATAGGAGGTAAACTGGATGTGGCTGCTTTAGCACTATGGGCTGAGTGTTATTTTTCCCTTTTAAATGCCTCTGAATTTGTCTGCCTCAAAGAAGCTGCTGTAGAAGTGGCACAGATACAGTTGTGCCTGATGATAATCAGTGAGAAAATTTTAATTGTACTGTGTTTCTAAAAGTATATTAGGTTGGGGGTTTTTTTGTCTAAACGTGGGCATAGAGGTATGAGGATGGATAATCTTCAAATCGTGGGCCTTAAACCACACGAGACCCTATGAGATCCTGAATGTACTTTAAACTGCGTGCTTTTGTGTCAGTTTTCTGTAGTTCAAACAGTTGAAGAATGTCATGTCTAGTTAACTGGGAACATGTGTACATGAAAAGACAACTCTGAGCTGACTCTGCACAAGTCAGGCTGTGGTGTTGCCAGGTTTATGTAGTGATGTAGGGAGGCTTCACTGCTTTCAGGCAGCATCTTGGCCTTCTGCATGCGGCTGAGCAACTGTGGTGGATTTAAAGACTTGGGATGGTATTGGACTAGGGACTCTGCGCTGTGCTTTGCAATGCCTACCCTTCAGGCACTTTTGTAAAACCACTCAGGTACCTCATCAGCATCTCCTAGCAATTACAGCTTTATAAATCTGGCCTCTAGGCTTGAAATTTGAAAAAAAAAATAGTGCTAAAGGAAATCAGCTACTATAGCCGTGCAATAATTTTCACAATTAAGATGTAGATAGCAATACAAAGTCATAGCAAAGAAAGGAGCTGCTCAGCTGGGTTTCCGAGGAGTGTCTAGAGTTGCTTTAATCATCAACAGGTGCTGGTTATGGTTCTAGAGTACTTACCTCAGGAGGCAGTAAGTATGCCATCCTAGACAATCTCTAGTCAGGGTCACTATTATGATCAAGAAAATAGTTGCTGTTGATCTCAGTCCTGACAGTTCCTCTGTCAAGTTGTGTGAGCACATACCCATGACAGTTGTCAAGTTTAGACTAATTCTCAAAGGCATTTCCAGAGAATCCAGTATTGTGAGTGATATACCTGAGCCTCAAAACATATAACTCCGAAAGAGTGATGAGAAAACCTTCATCTGGGACACTAAGCAACTGGCTCACATGGTTCTCACAAATATGTCCGCTTCTTATTTTTAACTCCTGGGGCAATCCTGGGGTAAGGATTCATTCTTTGTGAGACACTAAATAGTGACAAAATGTGTCTATCATGTAGACAGCCTGTTTGTAAGCACATAATTCTTAGACTAGAATCAATGCAAAATCCTCCTTCCTTCTCGTTGGTCAGCATCTTTGGAGCAGGTGGTGCCTGGTACATGTTACCTGTGAACTTGAGCTACAACATTACTGCCATTCAACACTGTCCTCAGCTGCACGTCTCACATTCTCAAGACAAAGTAGGTAGTACCATATATAATTTATCGTACAACTAGAGTGCTTCTTTTCAGTCTTCAGAGGGAGCTTTGGGGTTTTTGTTGTCTGAGTCCAAAATTTGTCTCATGAGCTATGTCCTAGTCACTCATTTGATTTCTAAGTGTGTGATGGAGAAAGAGGAATTTTAAGCGACTGTTTCTTCTTCTGTAATTGTAGCCAGTCCAGGATGACAGCCTCTATGGGGTAAATATCCTGGACATCTACCAGTTGCTGCTGCAGCTACTCTGAAGAAAAGGGCTGCTAGATTCTAGCAGAATACTGAGCAGTGGGAAAGGATAATGGTTGGAAAGAACTTGAAAAGGCAGAAGAAAGTATGGTAACAGATGCCTTGAGGATAGTTACTCAGAGTATCAAAACGTTATTCCTACAGCTCACACTGTAGAGTACAATTTGCATGTGTGGACTGTGATCGTGCTGCTTGATGTACACAGGGCAAAGTAAATCACAGTTTTTCCAGACTCTGGTACAGTAGCAGGCATAGACTTCTGAGAGGGAGATATTTACTCATATAAGTGTTTCAATAAAATTTCTCATTATGTAAATGGAGTGCAGACAGAATAGCTGTTAGCACTTGAGAAATTGCAGCCTAGACTTTCCCCATGTTTTGCTAAGGCTTCTTGTGTTAGTGGTGGCGGCCACTGTAGTATTCTTCAGGACATGTCTTCTTTCTGATCCTGCCTGTTGCTCCATATGCAAAGTGCACTCTCTGAGGGCTTGTGTGGTGCAGGAAGGGAGAAGCTAGGCTCTTCCTCCATCCTTACCACAGAAAGTCTGTTCAGCAGGGAGTAGGAGATGTGTGAGTAGTGCCTACAGCATCAGCTGCATGGATTGTGTAATGCACAGGGAGAACAACTCTGTTACAGAAGAGTGACTACACAAAACTGAACCTTCCCTGTGTGTAAGACACCATGACTGGTTCTGTGAGAACAGCAGTATTAGTTCATAGTGGCTTGATTGTACCCAGTTGTCTGTAGTGGAGATTAACAAACCACATTACACCTGTGCATTACTGTGTGTCATTACTTCAAGGCCACTCTGCTCTGCAAGTTCTGAAGTGATATACAAATGGAAGAGCAGGCTCTTTTAGTGACACTTGCTGTATTTGGAAATGGAGCAGTTCATTCAGCTGCCAAATCCGCATTGACTATTGCATAGTTAAGAGATTTTTGGTTCCAGACCACTTCTAGCTCCATCCTGATCCTAATACTTATAGCTAGCAATACAGTTCTTCAGACAAACAGTCACAAGGGCTATGGTACAGTCTCTGCTGGCCTGTGGTGGTATCATGATGATTCTGGATGTATCATCAGCTGCATCATGAAAGCACTTGTGAATAGTTCAGATGTAATGTGTTTTCTGAAAATGGCTGCAGTCATGTCCTGTGGGTGGACCTGTAATGACAATACAGGTCACAATCTTTCGAGAGTATGTCATATGTTCAGTTGTAATATGACTTATCTTAGCCAGACTCATTAATTAGGCTGGCAAATAGCTCTGTATGTTTTTTTTTGCACTGTATGCTATACCTTCAGTAGCAAGCCTACCTGTTTGCAACATATAATTTGGAGCCTAACCTGCTATTATTCCTAATTGCCTTTATTATCATCATAGTTTAGGTACTGAGTGCTAAGAAAGCAAAGATGCTGTGTTAAAAAAAAAGAGAGGCAATAAAACTATACGACTACAATTTAAATGCTTCACAGAATCACAGAATCACAGAATGTTAGGGATTGGAAGGGACCTCGAAAGATCATCTAGTCCAATCCCCCTGCCGGAGCAGGAACACCTAGATCAGATCACACAGGAACGCATCCAGGCGGGCTTTGAATGTCTCCAGAGAAGGAGACTCCACAACCTCTCTGGGCAGCCTGTTCCAGTGCTCTGTCACCCTCACTGTAAAGAAGTTTTTTCTCATATTCAAGTGGAACCTCCTATGTTCCAGCTTGAACCCATTGCCCCTTGTCCTATCACTGGATGTCACAGAGAAGAGCCTGGCTCCATCC